>CM062807.1:810471578-810839435 GCA_031772625.1 Pinus tabuliformis | reverse complement strand
TTCGATATGCCACAAGAGTCTGAATTGTGAAACACGATATCAGAAAGATTGTCCATAATACACTTGGTTCATATTAACGTTGTCCGTTAGTTGTATTGTAGCCGAAGATTGCTAGGAGGGAAGAAAGATTGGCCCAGGGACCGACTGAGGCACCGACAGCACCTGCACAACAGGCTGCAAGGGGAGCAAAGAAGAAATGACATGTATGTTGTAGAACTTAGTATTGCTAAAGTTTTTCCAGGCCTTGCTGAGCTTTCTAAGAGTTACTTCAGAAGTGGAGAACAATAGAGAAACCAAAACTGTTGATTTTTTAATTGTAGAGTAGCGCAGCCTTGTAGCAATTTTGATTTTAATGGGATCTCGATGTGTTATTATCTTGGACTGATTGGATGCATATGATGATATTTATTTACTTTTCCAAAACTGAGGCAAAACGTGCAAAGAACAAGGCAAGTCGTGAAAGGAAGACTCTTCACAATTGGATGTGCCTAACAGTTCTCCAAAGTTGTATATGTTATCTGTTATTCATTTATCAAGGTTGGAGCGTTCCATGTATGTTTGAAGACAAAGTTGATGTGACCCGTTTTAAAGTAGTGAGTTTTTAAAGTATCGGAGCTTTCATACACTTTTTGGAGAGTATTCTTGTACACAGGATTTCGTTTGTGAGCACTGAGAGTAGTGTAGGGATAGATATTTCTTGAGAATGATTTTTGTCAAAACTTGAAAGTAAGGACAACATTCAGTTCAAATTTACGGTGGTAATTGCACAGTTGGAAATCTTGTAATTATATAATTAAAACATTCAGCTAGACTGCCTGTCCTTGAGCAGCTGTACCTTGTAACAAAATACTTGAGAGGCAGGAACTAGTGATGATGCGTTTTTTGAATGTAGGTGGATCCTGCTGAAGAGTGGAGCATGCTTTGTTGGAAGTTAAATTCTCAGGTGAATTGAAGAAAATTCATTTTTTGAATGAGAGTCTGTTTTCTGGATATCACCATTCTTTGTATGTTGAATCTATTGCAAGCTGATTGATTTGAAGTTGTTGCCATAAGTTTATTTGGTGTCCATCTTTTCCTCATTGTTTTACTATTTTGAGGTTAGAAATGGCTCCAATCGGTGCAATATTAGAGTTAGTGGACAATCTAATACTCTCTACTATGGATAATACAGTCAAAATCAGCAAGGATTTTCTCACCGATATTCATAGTTGTTTACAAGATGTACATGAAAAGATTGACTTTTTACAACTTGAATCTCAGCTTCAGCAAGAAGAATTAAAACGAAGGAGTCATTCTGAACCTATTTCTGTTCAGAACAATGAAGCAGACTCCCATAAAAAGCAAGTCAATATTGTTCAAGTTCATTCAGATCCAGTACCCAATAAAGCAACAAGTGTACATGCAGATGCAGAAACTCAGTCTGCACTTCCCAAGCCCATCATCAGACCTTGGGAACAGCTTGTCCACAACAAGCACAGAACTGGTCTTGGATATGACAAGGACTTGTCCTTTCATATTCCAGACTATGCCAAGCCCATTCAGTTTCAGAGTGCTGGATTCATTCATGACAATTCAGTCGCTCCTCATGACAGTTCACCTTCAGCTGTTACAGACTCCGCCCCTCTTCCACAACAACAACAACAACAGATCGTGAAATGCCAACACTGTGACCGAGTTGGCCATCTGAAAGATCACTGTTTTGATCTTCATCCATGTAAGCACTGTCATAAAACTAGCCATTCTTCACACAGATGCTTCAAAAACAAACGTCCTGCAAGAACAAAGATTCATCTTGGATGGATCGCTTCTTGGCAATGGGCATCAACAACCAAGAAGATATTCCAAACACATGTCAGAACTTGTTCTAGAATATTGAACAGTCTTGCAGTTGAGTTTTCTCCTTCTTCTCACCTTGTATCTGACAGGGGGGGAAATGATGGTCATCTACAAGCTTCAAATCCACATCAAGTGAGCCTGAGCCACAACCTGCCACACCAATTTCAGAGTTGTAGCCAGAGACAAAGATGCCTTAACATGCCTTCAGTTGGCAATCTGGGACACTTCCTCTAGCAGAAGACTTCAGCTTCTTGCCAATTTTGGAAGAATTCCAGGAACACAATTGAGAACACTTCCTCTAGCAGAAGACTCCAGCTTCTTGCTAGTTTTGGAAGAGTTCCAGGAATTGCATTAAGCATTCCAGAGTTGTTGGTCATCCTTAAACCATCACAGGTTGAGACTTCCCTTTTCAGGTTGAAGTTTTACCTTTTATGTGGGGTGATACCTCCCTTTTATGGTTGAAGGTTTCCCTCTTTAATACAATAGGATCACTTCCTCTAGCAGAAAACTTCAGTTTCTTGCCAGTTTTGGAAGAGTTCCGGGAACTGCACTAAGCGTTCCAGTGTTGGTGGTCATCCTTAAACCACCGCCCTTTTTACCAACATTTCATAGAGCACATTCAGCCTAGTGCTGCCATGCATTTTTTGCACATTTTGTATTACAGCTCTCTTCTTGGACTCATACATAACCCTTCGGATTAAGGGGGGGAATGTTGGACACCTAATCCTCAATGGGTTAGTGTGGAAGTCGAATGGACAAAAGCAGTCCAAGAGACCTTGGGATCTGAAACCCAAGAGTCACATAATGTACTATAAATGTATATCTCCTGTTAATAAAAAAATGTACTCACATGATTTATCATTCCTATTCTATGTTTCCCATGTGTGTTTAACATTAGAAGATGTTTGTGTATCCTTATATTCTTGGGAATATCCTATTGATTTCATGGTCTTAACACCCAAGAACAATCTAGGAGGAAATCCCTTAATTCTAGGAAGACCTTGGTTGGCTACAACATATGCTTTCATTGGCTGTAGGTCAGGTGATATGTTTATCTTAGATGGAAATTCTACAAAGAAATTTACATTATACCCTCGTGCAAGAACAACAATAGATACAAAAACTAAAGAATGGATAGAAGATGGAGAAGACATACAAACTATTCTTGTCACTAAACAAGTGAAAGAGGAAGACAAACTTTTAAACTTGTTAGAGAATAATGAATCTTCCTCACATTATGAGCGTAGTCGAAATGTATATCTCTCCTCTAAACAAGTATCATTGTTGTCCATGGAAAAATTTGCGAATTCCGATAGAAATCTTTCTAGGAAAAACCTTAAATATCAACAAAAACTTGGAAGACATTCAAAAGAAACAATTGATAGAAATTTTACAGAAACATTCTTCTGCTTTTGCATGGGAATATACTGATATGAGAGGGATTGATCCTAAAACCTGCATACATCATATATACATTGAACAAAATGCAAGACCAGTTAGACAACCTCAACGAAGAATGAATCCAAATCTAAAATAAATTGTTAAGGAAGAATTGCACAAATTATTGAATGTATTTCATTTATCCAATATTTGATAGTCAGTGGGTTTCATCCCTGGTAATCGTCCCTAAAAAGAATGGAAAATGGAGAGTATGCATCGATTACAGGGAATTGAATAAAGCAACATTAAAAGACCACTTTCCCCTACCTTTCATAGGTCAGGTCTTAGACACTTTAGCAAGAAAAATATATTTTTCCTTAAAGAGTGATTCCATATAGGTTGGTTGAATTGAGAATTGAGAAGTATGGAAAAACCTGTTATTGTTTTTGAAACCAACGTTTCAGACTAACTAGGTGAGTCCATCATCAGGGTTGTTAATTGCAAGTTTAAGAAGAGAGAGCATTGATGAATGGAGCTATTAATAGTTGATAGTTGATGGTTTAATGATATGTCAGCTGTTTATTTTTTTTAATATGTTTAGTTGCTAATATGTTTAAATGAAGACTGTTTAATATCCTAATTTAATTAATCAGAACTAGATGTAAGGCTTTTATATATTTTAACGTTATAATATGTGTGTTGTTTAATGATTTTTAAATTATTATCTATTTATTTATTTATCTATTTCTATTTTTATTTTATTATTATCTATTTATTTTTATTTATTTATTTATTTTTATGGATTTTAATTATTAATTATTTTTAATATTATTATTCATGTTATTTATAGGTTATTGATCTTAACTATATAAATGATTAGTATTTGATGTTATTTGTTAATGATTAATGTAGATTATCCCAATGTTAATTATTAATGTTATTTATAGGTTAATTAAATTAATGTTTTTAATCTAGGTATTGTGTAGGTTAATTTGTGTAGTTTATTTTTATGTAGTGTATATTTTATGTTATTTGTTAATGTTCAATGTAGATTATCTTAATGTTAATTGTTAATGTTATTTATAAGTTAATTAATTAATGCTTATAATCTAGGTTTATACACGTATGTTTCCTTCCTGGATGGGTTTAGTGGATACAACTAGATTCAGGTGGGCCCTAAAGATCAGGATAAAATCACATTCACTTGTCCATGGGGAACCTATGCTTACCAGGTACTTCCCTTTGGGTTATGTAATGCTCCTGCAACATTCCAAAGGGCAATCCTTGGTATTTTCTCTGACCTTATCCATGATTGTGTGGAGGTATACATGGATGATTTCACAGTCTATGGGGATTCTTTCAATGAAGCACTAGGGAACCTGGAGAAAGTTTTAATAAGATGTCAAGAAACAAACCTCTCATTAAGCCATGAAAAATGTTTCATGATGTTTAACGAAGGAATTGTTTTAGGTCACCATATTTCCGGAGATGGAATTAAGGTAGACTCATCTAAGGTGGAAGTCATTTCCAAGTTATTAGTGCCAAGTTGTCAAAAGGATGTTAGAAGTTTTCTCAGTTTTACCAGATATTATAGAAGATTTATAGAAAACTTCACAAAGATTGCATCCCCACTCTTTAAATTACTTACAAAAGACTGTGAATTCAGTTGGGATTCCGAATGTCAAGTTGCCTTTGAAACATTGAAAAATAAAATTTCTGAAGCACCCATCTTAAAAGGACCTAACTAGAAATTGCCTTTCCATATCTCAACAGATGCTTCAGATTCAACCTTAGGAGCTGTTTTGGGACAAAAAGATCTCACTCCTTATGCCATTTATTATACCAGTAAAAATTTAACCCCTACAGAGTTAAATTATGCTATAACCGAGAAGGATTTCTTAGCTATGATTCATGCCATTAATAAGTTCAGACATTATATAACTGGCTATGAAACTTTTGTCCACACAGACCATTCTGCCATTAGATACTTAATGAATAAACCAGTCACTAATGGAAGAATAACTAGATGGCTCCTACTTTTACAAGAATTTAACATAACCATTCTAGATAGGCTAGGAAAACAAAACACAATTGCCGACTTTCTATCTAGAATACAAAATGGAAACAATGATCAACCCGTAGAAGATAAATTCCCTGATGAATATCTTTTTACAGTATCTACTAAATCACCTTGGTATGCATATATTGCTAATGATTTGGCCAAAGGAAAAATGCCATTTCATTTAACTCCCAGAGAAAAAAGAAGAATATTCCACAATAGCACATCCTACTCATGTATAAATGAAGAATTGTATAAGATAGGACCAGACCTCATCATCATAAGATGTGTTCGGGAGGACGAGATACCAGAGATACTAAAAGCTTGTCACGATGAGCCATGTGGAGGAAATTTTTCTGATAGCAGAACCGCCTACAAAATCTTACTTTTAGGATATTATTGGCCTTCCATTTTTAAGGACACCAAAGAATATGTTAAGAGATGTGACAGTTGTCAGAGAATGGACAAACCTACTACTTCAAATGAGATGCCATTGCAACCACAATTACTTATCGAACCATTTGAAAAATGGGCACTGGATTTTGTTGGACCAATCCACCCACCTTCAAAGCAAAAGAAGAATATTTTGGTATGTACTGATTATGTCACCAAATGGGTAGAAGCTAAAGCACTTCCTTTTGCTATTGAAAAAACTGTAGTTTCATTTCTTTTTGAGGATATTTTTACTCATTTTGGTGTGCCAAGAGAAATTGTAACAGATCAAGGGACACAATTCACATCCAGACTAGTGCAGAAGCTTGTGGACCAATACAAGATAAAACATCAGAAGTCAACTCCATATCATCCACAAGCCAATGGACAAGTTGAGTCCACAAATAAAGTGATTGAAGCTATCCTTACAAAGATTGTACATCTACATAGGAAAGACTGGGTGGAAAAACTTCCAGAAGCCTTATGGGCCTATAGGACTACATGGAGGAATACTACAGGACATACTCCCTATGAACTTGTTTATGGGAAGCAAGTCTTACTTCCAATAGAGTTCCAGATCCAGACCTATAAGATAGCAGTCCAGTTAGATCTTGACTTGTCAGAAGCCCAGAAGCAAAGGATGACACAATTAAATGAGCTCGATGAGATCAGACAAGAAGCCTTTCAAAGGACCATCTTAGTACAACAACAAAGGTCAAGATGGCATGATAAGTATATTAAAGAAAATAAGTTTCATCCAGGAGATTGGGCATTGCTCTTTGATTCAAAATTCAAAAATTTTCAAGGGAAATTCCAAACCCATTGGCTTGGACCTTATGAGGTTGAGAATATCTTTGATAATGGTGCAGTTAGAATCAGGACTATTGATGAAGAAAGAACTCCTCTATTAGTAAATGGACATCGACTCAAGCTTTACCAGAAACCATTAACAAGAGAGGAAATTCTTCTTTTCCACCTTAGATATTTTCATTCAATTTATTTCTTAATATATATTATAATAATAATAATAATAATAATAATATGAAAAAAAAATAAAAATTGTACAAACATGAAAACCAACATGTTGTTGGCATGTTTATGCAGAAATTTAGAGTGAAAACCAATTTATTGGCACTTCAAATTTTATTTTCAAATATATATATATATATATATATATATATATATATATATATATATATATATATATATATATATATATATATATATATATATATATATATATATATATAATAAAGCTCATCTACTAAAGATTTCTTTCTCTTAAGCTGCAGAAACAACAACTTTCCGTAGCTCGTCCAACTTTTTGTAGCTTGGACAAGTTTCCGCAGCCAAACAAATTTTTGCAACCTAATAATTTTGAAGTCTATAAGAATGCTTGATGATCTGGATTAAAGGACAATTGACAATGATGCACCTGCAGAAGATCAAAAGACAGAAAATGAGGTTAGCAACAGAAAATTAAAGGTACATGTTACTTTAATTTAACAATAGGGAAAGATATATAGCATGTATGAGTAAGGAAATACAATACTAAAGTACAATCATTATAACCTAAGGGTAATGGCTGTCTAATGAAATATCATATGCCACCACTCTAAAAGGTCATGTCACGACTTTGTGCCAAATCTGCCAAATTAATTATCAAATCATAAGTTTGAATGCGCCTAACGGTCGAATCCATTTCTGTAATCCTCTTGATAACCCATCCATTCTTCCCTATTCCTACACTCCTCCATTCTTTCACAATCATACCATCTTTCTGTGAGCCAACAAACTCAACCAGTCTCATTTTCCTATCAAGGTAGCCAATTTTCGAGGTAAAGCATCCTTCAGCATGGGGGTAATTGTTCAAACTGAGCCAACAGGGAAGCAATTTCTGGAGGGGTACCCACAAACCAAGGAGCTGTTGCAAAGAAAACAATGGTTGCAGTTCATTGAGAAGTTTAGCGGGTGCCACAAAGAGGTAACCAAGACATTTTCATGTTCCTTAATTGGGGACATCAAAATCACAGTAATGAAGTCCATGATTGTTGAGGCCACTAGTCTGCCAAGGCATGGAGAAAAATGGTTTAAAAATAGAGGGATTGATAACGAAGATTGGAGGGTTTTCCTTAAGAATCGAAGCATGGATACGGTGGTATACAAAAAAGGTATTCCAAGCTCTACTCTTAAAATTAAATGGAGAAACTTATTGCTTATGCTTCAGAATTTTATCACTTCTGAGAGTAGGTTTGGACACATGTACTTTTATCATATTAGAATGATGATGCACTTCCTGGAGGCTCATCAGATGAATCTCCCCTATTTTCTCTTGAATAGCCTCAGGAAAATGGCTACAAATGTTCAGAAGAAAGTTCAATGCATAGAAAACACCATGTACGATCATGGTCCGGTGAAAATTTTGGTCGAAAATCACCTCCAAAGTACAGGGGATGACTGGGAAAGTTTCTTGATAAGGAATCATTCGAGGAAAGATTCCTAGAAAAACCAAGTAACAGCAGGATCCTCAGAGGGAGAAAAAGAACCATAGAAATGACAAGGGAACATGCACCTCAAACTCGGATAGAGGTAACAGAAGAAGAGCTGCCCATAGTAAAGATTTTGCAGAGAATGAAGAGGGGAAACCCTAGAAAAAAGAAAGCTATCCTAGGAAAAGAAGAACTATTACAAATTGAAACCTCTTCTTGAAAAGGAAAATAAGAGAATAAGAGGAGGAAAGTGCAGAAAATACAAACCTGAGGGCTGCGAAGAATCAAAAGGTTGAGTATGACTCAACAAACAACCCCAAAAACTACAGAATACATAAACTTGGAGGAAAATGATCCAACTGAAGAGGAGCCAATAGAAAACACTCCTACGGAGATTGAGCCAGTAGAGGACGAGCCAATTGAAAGCCTTGGGGATTCTCCAAGAGGGTCATCAATATCATCACCATAGCCTTACAACTCACCTCTAGGAAGCCCGATACATAGTCCAAGTATTGACCCTGCACAACAGGAAATATATGACTACATAGAATCACTGGAAAGGAAGGCAACAACAACAAAGGAGACAATACAGAGCCCTGGAGAAGGAAGAAACCAGGTAAATGAACAATCGGCCTCAAACATCTTGAAGCAGGAGATCTTTGAACTGGAAACACTGAATCGATATCTTAAAAATGAAAATCAAGCCCTGAAGACACAAAGTGAAATACAGATCGCCAAGAGTGATAATCTAATCCTACATCTAAGCCTGTGGTATAAGAAAAACAAGAAGCTGAAGAAGGAGAATAGAATTATGCAGAGAGAGATAATCAATTTAAAGTACAAAATCCTAATGAGGAAGCCTAGAATTCCAATCTCTGCAAGAAAGAAGAAAGCAGTGAAAAGGGGAAATAACAAACAAGAGACACAAGCAGAAGACAATGAAGAAGTGCATGGGGACATACAACATCTCCAGTCTGGGGGAATGTAGAGTCTGAAGATTTCCCTACCATAAAATCCTTTTTGCCCAATAATCATTTCTTTTTCATATATATTTACCACTTAATAAAGCCATATCTCCAAGGTTTTGATGAAGGTATGCATTATTATGTTTTCTTATTCATATTCAGTTGTATACCCTATTGTTTTAATTAAAATTGTAATTAGCTACCGAATCGACCTGTTTCTACAGCTAGTCCTGGATTCTGTAGTTGCCTTCATTGTTCGTGAGGTTCCAGAGCTCCAGTTAAACAACGAAATGTGTGGATGGATAGAAGGTGACTCCCCCATGGATACCTTCCTATTCACTCGAAACCGTTTTCCAATGTTGGCACAGGAGATCGCAGTCAAACCCCGAGTCAATCGCCAGATTAATGCAGAACAGAGTCGAGATCAGCTGAAACCTTACTGTTTTGCTTTCGAAATAGCAAAACAACGGTTTCACGATATAATATTAGATAGGGTTAAGAGATATTAGGCTTAGAATTCTCATACAGTTATGCAAGAGACATGTTATAAATTTAATGGCCGCACTGTTATTTGGGTGCGCGCCGAATGAAATGTTTTCTGAACAATTTGTGACTTTCGTGTGAATGAATTTGGTTTCTGTGTGCAAGTATTGTACTGGTTTAAAGCTCTAAACTGTTATGTGGAGGGCCCCTACAATCTGTGTCAGGTTTTGATCGAATACAATATGATTTCCTTTAATTATTCAATTGCTCTATTTTGTGCGATCGTGCTATATAATGATTTCAAATTTTTATCTGCATAAGAATTCTACTTTGCTTTATACCTAGATTAGACTGTTGTTTACTTTGCTTTATACCTGGTACTGCACAGTAATTTCCTTTTCTTATTATCCATCATTATTGAGTGCGTTTAATTTAGAAATGTTGCTTGGATTACATTGCTTGAACAGAAATTGAACAAGCGAGAAGATTTCTCCTAAAACAATTGAGTTCAATAGTAATTCCTTCATAGATGCTAGAGTAAGATTCTATTTTACACATAGAGGTTTAAGCACTGCAGCAAAGAGATTTAAAATCAAATTCTAACAACCTAACATAAGTAAAATCACCCTCACATAATCCACAAACTGATTGCATAACAATTAATTCCTAGGAAACTTATCCTTAAGAATGACATCATTAGTTCAACTAACAACATCACCTCCATTGTAGGACTAGACTTTGACAAATACATAAGACATACTAAGATAGCTTCTAGTCACATATTGTGCACCTATATTTCGTCAGTCTACGCACCCTGGTTGACAGTTTATGATTGCCAATTCAAGGACATTGAATTAACCAAACATATCTTTTTAGTTAGTGTTAGCCATAGAAGAGGCATATATTTAAAGGACAAGACCACTTCCAAACAATAGTATACCATTGAAATGGGTTTGACTCTATTTCTTATGTCACCATCACTTCATAAGATAATTTCATCGTCGCCACCTTGCATTCTTTCTTCATTTTCCAGATTAGTTTATCTAAGTCTTTGCTCAGTCTAATTCCATTCTATGTAAGTGACAAGACAAATTATGTCCATTCCCATGCTAGATTCCCTGAGAGGCCCAGAGCATTAGTTGATTTACAAGGTCTCAAGGACATCTCATTGGCTCTGGGATCAACTACTTCGTAAAGTAAAGAAATGCCTCTGTACTTTAACACCACTTCTAATCTCAAAGAGGTTAATATTTTTTTATGCCATCAACTCTTATCCAAATATCTTTACTTAATTATATTTTTCTTCCATCTCCTACCTACCAAACAAGACCTTTTTTAACTATGTCAAACGGTAACACAAACGCCTTCCAATATTTGATCCTCCCTGCCATGACTTCACTTCTAATCAAACTCATTCTTTGACCTTTTTATTTTTCCAATACTAGTCTCACACTAGAATTTCCCATAGGCATGCATCAAGCCTAATCCTCCAAAGAATTTTGGTATCTAATACCTTTTTAAATTGAAAATATTTTTTAGCCCCCATCCTCCCAAATTCTTTAGAATGGCAATCTATTTTTAGTTTTCTAAATACATCCGTTTTTTTCTTTTTCCTCTCCAAAGAAAATGGAAACATAAATGTCTAATTATGTTCAGAATTTTCCTCAGTACACTAGCCAAGGCCAACCAATAGGTTGGGATTACTTCCAAAACTGATTTTACCAGGATCAATTGGCCTCCCAAAGAGAGTCATCGTTGCATTAGTTTGACATTCCAATTTCTTTACCATCCAGAGGCAATCAAAAACTTGGTAATTGTTAGCCTTTAAATGATAACCAAGATATTTTATTCCCTCATCTAAAGGAAAAGTTTGAAAAGGAAGAAAAGTTTCAAAATTTAAAATTAGACTTTCAAGAACTCCATTTTTTAACATATATGACATGGGAGGACTAAATTTCATGCATGTAGCTTCACAATACAACACAATTATGTTCCAAATAATTCTCCATTCTTTAATCAATCCATGTCCAAATAAGAGAACGTCATAAAAAATAACATACATACATACATACATTCATATATATATATATATATATATATATATATATATATATATATATATATATATATATATATATATATATATATATATATATATATATATAGAGATATATGATTTTGTAACATACACCCTTACCACCCATAAAACAAACTAAGGGTATAAGGAGGCAATTACAATGATGACCCAAACTCTAAGATCTTGTTATGGAAGTGGGGTCTAAATTTTTTTCAACTTTTTCCAACTCCTCAAAACCCAAAACCAACATTTCCATTGAGTTCATCCCACTAAGACATTTATGATGATATAAGTTTTCCCTGAATCCAACTCCTAGATCAAAATAAATCTAAGCCTAGAATTCCCTACCATGTCATCGAATTATGTCACGTGGCACTCAAGCATATGACCATATCACAACCCATGGGTTTCATGTTATATAACCTACCAGAGGCTACCTTTGTAGCTATGCCACATCACTATACTAGGTCCCCCTTTCCCCCCCCACACACACACATATTAAATGTAAAACCCCTCCCCAAGGGAAATGTGTGTATGTGTGTGCACGTTTATAAAACACACCATATAATGTAAATACATATTCAAGTGTGTTATAGGCCATTTTGTTGCATCTGGTTAATAGGCTAGCAAACCAGATGAATCCACATTCATGAACATGTTGTCATCATCCCTACATAAATCCCTAAGCATGATCTTTCCAAAAAGTCTTATTTTTTGGGTCTCACTACTCAAAATCAGTGTTTTAAGCCCCAACACACCCTACCCCTTTAGCCACATGCGTTTAGTGTTGGTTTCTCCTTTCTGCACCAGTGCTGATCAACACTAATTGCTCCTTGCTAGGGCTATGTTGATTCTAGAAATTCGGTAAAATTAAAAGTATTTCCAAAGCTTCCTCCTCCAAAAGCTTCCAAAGGTTTATTAAATCATTTACTATGGATAAGAATCTTGAGTCCTATATGATCCTACCTTGGAGACTTCACCTCTTATACATTGAGCTCATCTTCCCATCATAAGTGGATCTCAAGCTCATTATAGTAAATCCTAAACTACCATCCCTCTCCTATAAATTTACTTCCATCCATAACATCAGGGTTGGCTTTTAGAGACTAATCATGCCCTCATGATGTTGCCTTGAATCTAAAAGGAGTCATCATATTCATGCATTAGGGTGACATTAAGGTTTGCTTTGTGAAAAGGAAGGACAAGTCAACTTGCAGAGATCTCTACAAGATCAACTACTATTCTTGGTTGTAAACTATCTCCTATTTCTATTAATACAAAAAGTATCTTTTTTCCTATATGTGTTGTGTTACATTTACGTTCATGTATTTAAATTCCTTGTTGATTCATTAAATAGAGTAATTGAATTATGTTACATAGATGTTGTGGATCCTTGTCTTATTATAGTTGTATGTGCGGGTTCTCATTATAGCACTTGGAGCTACGATTGGAGCTTACAAGCAAGAAGGAAAGTAATGTTTATGATGAATTCCAAGTAGGCCTCTTTCCCATTATTCAATTTCTTTAAGGAAAATCTGTATTATTTACCTTATGTTGTTCTAGACCAGTCCACTAGATCTAGGGAAATTACTTTTGTCTACAATCATTTTCTTCCTTTTTGGACAACAGGCTATTATGAAAAGGAACCTTTGGAGTTTCCTTTTCACCTCCTTTTGAAACTCTCTAAACATGAAAAAGGAGTTGATTTTCACCTTTCCTGGACTCATAAAAGCATCAAACAGTGACAGACTCGTTGAACATGGCGAGACCTAACCAATCCTTCTCAAGGTTCTTTAAAAATACTAAGATGGATTCATTTGAAGGATGAACTTACAAATATTTTACACGTCATTTTGTCACCATTAGGCAAATGACCATCAATCTTGATCTTTCGCTATCCATCAAAATGTTCAAAAGAATTCCCCTGCAAGGCTAGAACCTAAACAAACCCAAAGAGAATGAAATTTCTAGTTTATAAGGCCCAAAAAGCTATTTTTGATTGCCTACGTGGTTCCCTAGCCAGATTAAATTCAGTGCAAAAGTGCACTCTATCTTACACTATAGAGTATGAGTAAAAATAAAAAAAGTAAAATATAGAAGCTTTTTTGGGTAGATATTTCCCAACCAAAGTCTTCGAGTTGATTCTTATTCAAGCATGATCCATCTCACCATGGAGCTAATTTCCTCTCTTTATGCATCCTCTATCCCACCTTTTGAGGATCACATCCCTTAGGAAGAGAATCTCAAATCTCCTCCTCTTGGCCTATAAATCAAACACGTGCTAGAAGGTTGGAGAGGACTACTGAAGGTAGGCTTATGCTGCAGAAATATGGCTAGAAGGATTTTCATCCAAGGAGAAGGTTGGAGATCATGGGGAGAGGCTTGTGACATCAAGGCATCCAGGTTGTAAGCTTGTTCTCCTTTGAATTCAATACAAAGCATTTGTTATTTCCTAATCATATCTATTTTTATATTATTTGTGAGATTCCTTGATCATTCACATGGTTTATAATTGATTATTGATTCAACTATATGATGTATTCTAAGTTAAGAATTCCCTTTACCTTTGAATTTATATTCGAGATGCTTTGATCCTTTTGAATGTTTTTGTCTGCATATAGTTTTTGAAGCATCATGGAGAAGTTGTAGAAAGCATTGGGAAAGCCTCTAAGACATTGAGGAAAAGTTGACTATGGAAAGCACTGAAAGGACTTCAATAGGAGCTTTGTTAAATTGGCAAGTGATTCTTTGCATACTACGTGTTTGAATCAATCATAAGCTAAGGAAATGTAGCAATTATTTTCATGTTTGTTACTAAGTTTTGTTGGAAATCTAGGGAGATCCATTTCATCTGCAAGAAGGATTAGTCTGCCTAACAATATCAGGCATATATTATCCTCCTCAAGCTTGTAAAAGATAAAGAGGTACTGACCAAAAATGGTTGGGAAAATTGGGAAAACAAGGTACTCTACCTATTAATGGCAGTGAGTTACTCTTGAACATGAAAATCTTTCACTTCATCTCTGTGACTTTTGGGTTAGGACATCTACTTGTCTTTTGGTTCATCACACTATATCAAATCCTCCATATTCGGTTTTGGGTCAAGGTTGCAAACTACATTCAGTGTCGCTGATATGTTCAGGAGAATTCATTAAGTTGGTATCTACTACAATACTCCGAAGTCTTCATTCATGTTTGTCGTTCCTAAACAAATTCCATGTCAACATCATTGTCTCAAATAATGATACCCATTTTGTGTCATTGATGGCGGATACATCAAGGCCCTCCTGTGATGGGTTGTTTCCTGTCGACATCAACTCATTATCCAGGAAGTTGACATATAAACTCTCTTTGTTACCTTGGAGATTGCATACATCAATGGAAAGTTTCCTTGTTCTCGACAACTGGTTTTCATCATTGTCCTTCGACCAAAATATTTTGTGTGGTGTTCAACTTCAACTCCTTAATTCACACCATATGGATTATATTGCAGTACCTTGAGAAACATTAACATCATTGGTGGTTTCTCTTATGCCTGTTAAAGGATTATATCATTGGCTGGTAATTAGATGGTGTCTACCATGTTTGAATACAACTCATTTATTTTCATGGTTAGACTCATACATTGGACGATCGAGTGAACGATATAAAATACCCCTGATCTAGTTTCATCCATCTGAGTTGCGCTTTTAGGATTAATTCAAGATCTATCGACATCAACTCATTTTCTAGGAAGTTGACATATAAACTCTCTTTGTTACCTTGGAGATTGCATACATCAATGGCAAGGTTCGTTGTTCTCGGCAATTGGTTTTCATCATTGGCCTTCGACCAAAATATTTTGTGTCATGTTCAACTTCAACTCCTTCATTCACACCATATGGATTACATTGCAGTACCTTGAGAAACATTGACATCATTGGTGGTTTCTCTCACGTCTGTTAAAGGATTATATCATTAGCTGGTAATGAGATGGTGTCTACCATGTTTGACTCCAACTCATTTATTCGCATGGTTAGACTCATACATTGGACGATCGAGTGAGCGATATAAAAGACCCCTGATCTAGTTTCATCCATATGAGTTGCGCTTTTAGGATTAATGCAAGATTATAAAGTATGATGACTATGATCCTATAAATAGTCATCTAATCATGAGTCCACATTTTGTCATTAGTGGATGCGACTTCTTGATCATTGTACATGTAATGTTAGCTTATGTGTTGAGCATGGGTACGCCTCCCTCAGCAAAAATATCATGATGAAAATGTATTGTAACATATGATGGTCTCGACCAGTTGTTCTTTATCCAAACTTGTCACAAGGTAAAGCACTTTATTCATTAGCTACCATTTCTGATTTTGTATTTTAGGGGGTAATATGTTAAGCCATTTTGTCGCATCTGGTCAATAGGACTTCAAACTGGATTAATCCACATTTGTGAACATGTTGTCATCATCCCTACACAAAGCCCTAACCATGATCTTTCCAAAAATTCTATGTTTTTGGGTCTCACTGCTCAAAATCATTATTTTAAGCCCCATCATACCCCGCCCCTTTAGCCACTTGCGTTCAACATTTGTTGCTCCTTTCTGCACCAACGCTGGTCAACACTGGTTTCTCCTTACTGGGGGTGTGCTGATTCTATAAATCTGAGAAAATAAAAAATATTTTCGAAGCTTCCTCTTTGTTTTGGAGAATTTGGTATCTATGGATAAATACTAATTCCCTAGATAAGTAGCCATATCTAGAACAGTAGTTTAAAGCACTTTACCCTTTTCCTATAAGCAATAAATAAGACAAAGAAGATGAGAAGACCTACACGTAGTTCCGCTTTCCTCTTCTCTCCTTTATATCGATCCTGTCGCTCCCAGCTTCCAAAGTGGTTTGGATGTTGTCCTATGTAAACCTCCCTCAACCTGAAAAATACAGAACGACAACACCTCCTGAGGTTGGAAAGGAAATCATTCTAATTGAATCAAAAGAGTTTGGTGATCAGGCACAATTTTCAGATTTAGAAGTGGGAGGTGTCTCCCTAAAATGGATACTAAACCTAGGGTAATTTAGGAAGCACAAGATCCATTTCCTCCACTCCCTCGTAGTGAATCAATAGATGGAAACTCTATTATGAATGATCCTAAGATATAAGAAGGTAGAAAACTAGAAATTGTTTATAGGGCAGAAGGATATCAAGTGGATTCTTCAAAATATCCATTATATCTTAGATGGTATTGTATCTCATCTAACAAGGGCTGAGAAATATGTGGTTTTTTGACTCTGATACTGAATCAGAGGGGCTCAACGAAACTCCTGCTATCATCAATGCTCCCTTTCTCACTGCATCTCCTCGTGTTCCTTCTTCTCGTCAGGAGAATTCATCACCCTATCTCTTGTCATCATCTGAGATTAAAGCGACAACCACCTTTTTAACACTCTTTTTTTTCAGGTGAAAGTTGAGGTGAACTTGCGGCAGCAACAATTGTTCCCTTGAGAAGCTTAATGGTCAACTCTTATACTTTTGGTTCCATGTTGAATTAATCTTGTTTTTCTTTTTTACTATGGCTCAACTAATGTTATCCTTCTTAGTATTTTGACAAATGTACTGGTGATCACGATTTTGGGTACACCTAGATGAAGCTCTTGTCTCGGAGGGTTGTCTTTTGTGATGTTGAAAACTCTTTATGCTTGATTTAGTCATTTTTTATACTAATCGAAATCATTTGAAGAAGCTTTAAAAAAAATGTAACTCATTATTAAATAATCTCATATAGAATTCATGATAATAATAATAAATGAACCTTCTCTCTAGGATTCTATCTTTTATTTTGTTACTTCTTTTATATGAATTCTCTTTGCTTTTGGAATTTATTTTAAATTTTTAAATTTTTGAGAATTATTTTTTTAATGATAAAATAAATTTATTTTGCATCTTTTTATAATATTGATTGTTTATTATTTTATTTATTTTATAGTTTTTTGTTTTTTACTTATATTTTTATGTTTGGAATGTAATCTAAAGCGAGTCCATGGGGCAACTCAATTGATGGTTATTATGTTATTACTGTTCAAATTACGGTGGGTCAAGCCAATTATAGCCTTTTATTCATTAGATTCATTTTTTCAACTCGTATTTTTAAATTGAAATATAATGGAAAGTAAATGTAAATAATTATGATTTTTTCTATTTACATTTCCATATCTGTTTCTTTTTTCCACTCATATTTTCCTGCTGAAATATATAACAAAGTGAATATAAATAGATAACTATTTTTTAACATTTAAATTATTTACTTGTTGAAATATATAACAAAGTGAATATAAATAGATAATTATTTTTTAACATATAAATTCATCCATTCTACTAGTATTTAATAATTGAAATGTTGAAATAGAATTGGTAATGGAAAGTAAATATAAATAATTAAATCGATTATTTTTTGGAATTTTTTCCGACTCACATTTTTTCTACCAATACTTTCATTTATTTTTTTATTCATATTCCCATATTAAATTGTAATGAAAAGTGAATATACATAATCATTTATTTTTCATTTTCTTCTCCACTCATAAAAGTGAGTGGAAATAATCAATTATTTTTCATTATTTTCTTCAATAGCATTCCTGGATCTTTTCTTTTTTCTACTCATTCTTATGTTGAAATATAATAAAAAGCGTAAATAATTGATTTTTTTTTTAATTTTTTTTATTCATATTTCTAATTTTTTTTATATTCAAATTATTATTTTTATTCAACTTCTCAACTTGAAATGCAATTATGAACTATTATTTTTTATCATTTTATTCATATTCAATTCTTTTTTTAATATAATTTAAAATATAATTTTATTAAACTTATATTAAAATTAATTCTTATAAAAAATAAAATAAAAATTAATTCTTATTGGAGCATCAAGGAAAAGATCATTCTCCAAAATAAAGATATTATTAAAAGCATTATTACTTCAAAAATTAAGGAGTGAAATTCACTGTGTTCTTGGAGATACTGCACCATAAGAAATTCATCACCAAGCGGCCGCCTCACGAACAGTCGCACAAAGGAAGCATTGGTCAACCGTTCGGGGAATGAGTCACATTCCAGAACCCCACTCATATGAAGAAGGAATTTTCTCAAGTGAGCAGGTCACCTACCAAACCCATCATTGTTGGGGAAGATTAGTTTTTACTTAGTTAAGTGTCATGTTCAGGAATTTTTGTCTCATTTTTGTGATTTCTATCCTGAGGTTGTTTAATAGTATGCATCAAAATTCCAAAGAGTTAATAATATACATCAAAAGTCCAAAGAGGGTTTGGCCATTGCCAACCTTAGTTGTCAAATTTAGAGAGGCACCTTCAACAGCTCCCTTATGGAGTGTTTTGCCCCTAGTTATGTATATATGTATTAAGTATGGTAGGCTGTTAAATGGTAGAAAGTATAAAACTCCAAAAAAATAACAATTTTATAGATGATTTGGCTTTCAGTCGGGTCAACTTGCAAAATGTTTGATGTATGTTGTTTTTTCTTTTCTGAAGTAATATGATTCTTGAATTACAATAAATAAATAAATAAAAAATTTAGGGAGAAATTGTATTGTGATAAAAAGTTAGAGGGGAAAAGAAAAGTAAGATATTGTATGGAGGTGATGAACATAAATCTTGAGAATAAAAAGTATCATTTTAGAGTAAAAGAGAAAATAAATATTTTTATAATAAAAATACATTCTCATGGAATTCATAGTGAAACTAGGTATTGGTGAGTTCCCAAAACCCTTTAGAAAAAAAATAAAAATAAATATCAAATTATTTATCACACTACTTCTTAACTTTTTAATATACACTACTAAACTTCTTAACCTTTTAATATTAATGTTTTTAAATCATATAAATAAAACTTTTAAAAAATCTATATAATATTTTACTTTCTAACCAATTAATTTTAATAAACATTTTTTTATTTTAATAAATATTAATCATTATCTAAAAATAAAAAAATATATAATTAATAAATTATTATTTTTAAATTAATAAATATTTTATTATATTTATAATAAATTATTATTTTTAAATTAATAAATATTTTATTTTATTTTTAAATATAATATTTTAGAATATTTTTTTTTTTAAACTTTAAAATTAAAAAATCGTCTCAATCCATCGAGTGTTCTGTTAGAACTTAAAATCCATCCATTATCTTATTAAAACCTAAAATCCACCCAATAGATTCTCACCATAATGATCTACCAAATAAATTCACACCCTAATGATCTTCAATTTAGCTGGAAATGTGGATTTCATCTCTATTAGACAACAACTCCGTTGAAAACTATCTGTGCTTAAATTATTTAATAATGTTAATGAAGGAATGAGTGTTCTTATGTGTTTGCAATGAGGAGTAGTGTATGATTATTTTCTTAATATGAGGTACTCGTAGATCCCTGAGACTGTTGACATATTCTTGGTCATTTTCATGGTATTTGATGACTACTAAGAACTTAGTTGAAATGTCGTGGTGTGTGTGAAGTCTCATGGTTTAATTGCTATAATTATTAAGAGTATCTTTGTGTTTAAGAGTTAAAGAATTTTGATGTTGAAAGAGATATATTACTTTTATTATGTTTAATTGATGGTTATTTTTTTCACTCGTAGAGTGACAAAAGGAATAAGGTATTGTGTGTATATATAGGCATAGTCTAACTTACAAATGAAATAAGTTTTTTCACCGTAATTCACTAATATCTGACAATACAATTTCAACATTTTTTTTTGTTTAAAATACATTTTTGAATGCATAAATAGATTCAACACCCTTGAAAACCCCTAGAGAACTCGAATTAGGCGTATTAAACAATTTAAACTCAAGTTTTTAAAAATATCTATGGGATTTTGCCAAGATTAGATGATATTAGTTTGTAATTAGGCTAATAATACACTGTTGGTTTGACAACTAATTTGTAAATCATTATTGTAATTTTTATTATAAATACTTCACTATTTGAAGTATTAAGGTTGATTTCCGAATGTAATTTCTACTACATATTGTAATTTTGAAGTACTGGAGCATCAATAATATAGGGACATTTTACAAGATTCATGTGGTGTCTTGAATGGTGATGTGTTGAATTTGTAAATCATTATTGTAATTTTTATTATAAATACTTCACTGTTTGAAGTATTAGGGTTGATTTCCGAATGTAATTTCTGTCAATAATACAGGGACATTTTATAGGATTCATGTGGTGTCTTGAATGGTGATGTGTTTCTTGTCTTTATCTATTTAAACACTCTTATTTCTTTCCTCCGTTTTTCTAAATTTGAATTAATCAATAGAAACTGTGATAAATAGGATCCATTATCAAGAGTGCCCTATTTTGGCTGTTGTAGAATTCTTAATTGCTCTTTGTTCTTTACTGAACCTTACAATTGTACTTTTCCACCATCCATTTAAACTCTGAAAATATCCATTTACTGATAAATAGGATTCATTATCAAGGCCCTATTTTGGCTCTTGTAGAATTCTTAATTGCTCTTTGTTATGTAGTGAACCTTACAATTCTACTTTTCCACCATCCATTTAAACTTTGAAAATATCCATTTACTGCAACCTAGCTTGCCCTGTGAGAACTCCTTTAAAAATTGATGAACAAACTCTAGTTTTAGTTTACAGACTCCATAGCCCAATATAATTATAACACTCAAATCAACCAAACCAGTCAATCAAAACAACAAGCACAATCATAGCTAGCCTCAAATTTACATTAAAAAAAAGCTAAATTAAATAGAGAGATCCCTCTCTAAAGCTAGTAGGGCTAGATCCCAACTTCCAAAGTGGTTTGGATGTTGTCCTATGTGTTTACTCCCTCAACCTCAAAAATATAGAACGACAACACCTCATGAGGCTGGAAAGGAAATTATTTTAATTGAATCAAAAGAGTTTGGTGATCGGGCATATTTCTCAGATTTAGAAGTGGGAGGCGTCTCCCTAAAATGGATACTAGACCCAGGGAAATTTAGGAAGCACAAGATCCATTTCCTCCACTCCCTCGTAGTGCATCAATAGATGGAAACTCTATTACGAATGATCCTAAGATATAAAAAGGTAGAAAACTGTAAATTGTTTACAGGGTAGAAGGATATCAAGTGGATTCTTCAAAATATCCATTATATCTTAGATGGTATTGTATCTCATCTAACAAGGGATGATAAATATGTGGTTTTGAAGGATATCAAGTGGATTCTTCAAAATATCCATTATATCTTAGATGGTATTGTATCTCATCTAACAAGGGATGAGAAATATGTGGTTTTTGACTCTGATACTGAGTTATAGGGGCTCAATGAAACTCCTGCTATGCTCCCTTTCTCACTGCATCTCCTAGTGTTCTTTCTTCTCCTTAGGGGAATTCATCAGCCCTATCTCTTGCTATCATCAATGCTACCTTTCTCGCTGCATCTCCTCGTGTTCCTTCTTCTCCTCAGGGGAATTCATCACCCCTATCTCTTGTCATCATCTCAGATTAAAGTGACAACCACCTTTTTAACACTCTTTTTTTTTGAGGTGAAAGTTGATGTGAACTTGCGGCGACAACAATCATTCCCTTGAGAAGACTAATGGTCAACTCTTATACTTTTGGTTCCATGTTGAATTAATCTTGTTTTTCTTTTTTACTATGGCTCAACTAATGTTATCCTTCTTAGTATTTTGACAAATGCACTGGTGATCACGATGATTTAATTGGGCTCATTTAACTTGGCTCTTTTATGTTTCATGTATGAGTGGTGTATGTTTCAAATTAAACTGGTTGTATTTATGGGTTTTTGGGTACACCTAGATGAAGCTATTGTCTCCTAGGGTTGTTTTTTGTGATGTCTAAAACTCTTTATGCTTGACATGGTCATTTTTTATACTAATTGAAATTATTTGAAGAAGCTTTAAAAAAAATGTAACTCATTATTAAATAATCTCATATAGAATTCATGATAATAATAATAAATGAACCTTCTCTATAGGATTCTATCTTGTATTTTGTTACTTCTTTTATATGAATTTTATTTACTTTTGGAATTTATTTTAAATTTCTATATTTTTGGGAATTATTTTTTTAATGATAAAATAAATTTATTTTACATTTTTTTATAATATCTATTGTTTATTATTTTATTTATTTTATAGTTTTTTGTTTTTCACTTATATTTTTATGTTTGAAATGTAATCTAAAGTGAATCCATGGGGCAACTCAATTGATGGTTATTATGTTATAAAGCATGGTGTAATATTCACTGTTCAAATCCAATGTGGGTCAAGCCAATTATAGCCTTTTATTCTTTAGATTCATTTTTTCATTCATTTTTTCTACTCATATTTTTAAGTTGAAAAATAATAAAAAGTGAATATAAATAATTTTGATTTTTCCTATTTACATTTCCATATTTTTTTTCTTTTTTCCACTCATATTTTATATAAGAAAGTGAATATAAATAAATAATTATTTTTTAACATTTAAATATTTATTTATCATCTTCACTATATTTAAAAACTATTTATTTTATCAATTTTATTTATTTTCACAATAACTAAATTATAATTAACCAAAATAACTTTTATTATTTTCAATCAAAAACTTTTAATTTTTTCCACTCATACGTCTATACCTCCATGTGGAAATGTAATATTCCCATATAGTAATGTGATGGAAAATGAATATAAGTAACTCAATTTTTTTATTTTATTTTTATCTTCTTAATCTTTTCATCAGTTCCACTAGTATTCAATAATTGAAATATTGAAATAGAATTTCATTATTGAAATCTTGAAATAGAATTGGTAATGGAAAGTAAATATAAATAATTAATTATTTTTTTCATAATTACATGTTTTCTATTTGTTCAATTCACACTTAGTTTTTTGCATTTATATTCTCATGTTGAAATGTAATGAAAACTATGTGTAAATAATCATTATTTTTCATCTTCTTCTTCACTCATAAAAGTGAGTGGAAATAATCAATTATTGTTCATCATTTTCTCCACTAGCATTCCTAGATTTTTTCCTTTTTCCACTCATTCTTATATTGAAATATAATAGAAAATGTAAATGATTGATTTTTTTTTGTATTATTCTTACTCACATTCTTAATTTTTTTTTTTATTCAGATTATTTTTTATTCAAATTCTCAAATGAAATGCAATTATGAAGCATTATTTTTTATCATTTTCTTCATATTCAAAAACTTTTTTTTAATATAATTGAAAAATATTCACACACTTTTAAAATATAATTTTATTAAACTCATATTAAAATTAATTCTTCTAAGAAAAAATAAAATAAAAAATAAAAATAAGCTTCATGTATATTTTCCATCCCATTCTATTACATCACATTCTATTAATATTTAAGAGAACCACCAAATCCAATCACAATCATGACTTTCTAGGACCCAACGCATCCCTTATAAGTCATTGCTTTGAGTCCTTGGTCAATTAGTCCATACTCAATATCACTAAACCAATCTTGACCACCAAATCCAATCACAATCATGACTTTCTAGGACCCAACGCATCCCTTATAGGTCATTGCTTTGAGTCCTTGGTCAATTAGTCCATACTCAATATCACTAAACCAATCTTGACTTATCTTTCTTATCTTCACTTTCAATAGAGGTGAAAAGCTGCATCACAATTATAATTATGCAAAAGTAATGATAATGCGGAGTGACCTTCATTTGATTACACTATGAGAAAAAAAGAACAAAGTAATGATAATGCGGAGTGACCTTCATTTGATTACACTATGAGAAAAAAAGAACAAGTGACCATTTGATTGCACTAAGAGAAAAGAAGAATAAGTGGGACCAATGACCAGACCTTCGCTACCATTGCTCTCTCTGTTTCATCTTCGCATTTAGTCATAGTGGTTTTTTGCCCTCTTATTTTCAATTTCAAAGACGTGGTTTCTCCTTATTTTCTTTTCTCTTTGATTTGTTTTTCACGTGAGAAAGTGGAAAATCAAGTTTATTTTATTTCTTAAAAATATATTAGCAAGTTATAATTGTATAATATTTTTCCACTTTAAAATTTCAACAATCAAATAAACAAATTCAATACTACAATGGTAGCATATATATATATAATGTTTAGCTTAATTGGTCATGTTTCTAAAGCACTTTGTTATTGGGAGGTCACAATTTCAATTTTTCTTGATGCCTTTCGGGTTAGGCTTCGATTAGTCTCGCTAGAGGTGTGATCCTGAGATAAATATTATAGTAACCGTAAAATAAAATATTAAATCAAAAAATAATAGGAAATTTTAATATTAACACAATTAAAAAATAAAAAAACGTAAAACTTAATAAATGTAATAAATTGATTCAATTCAATTTATTATGTTGTAATTTTATTTTTATTAATAAAATTACAAACAATTTTTTCTAGGAAATAATTATAATCTACATATCACATTAAAGTAGTTTTTTTGCCCACAAGAAAAAATAGCATACTTGTTATTTCATTGAAATCAAATTATACAAATTACCATTCAATTAGAACCTCCTAGAGATGTCTATTAAGAGATATGGCATTCTGTCAATCCAAAATATAAAAACATGCAAGGTCCCAATGATTACAACTTTAGTTTCAAAAAATGTTGTTGGCATTCACCCTGAGGACATCAACGGATTTTTTTATAATCACTAGATGTCTTATAGGCCGGAATAACACTTCATTGATCTTTTGTCCACATTAACGTTGTGTTCTCTATGGATATATGATGCCTCTAGGTCCTCAAAAAGTTCTTGTAATTGATGAATTCTTTGTTGCCAACAATTTAGGGGCATGTTGTGTAATGAACCAATCAATAACCACTCGATAATTGCCAAAGATTTGTAAGAACTTCACTTGTTTGGACATTGCAAAGTCAAAGACGAGGCAAAGTATAATTATTTTTGCTTTATTATTTGTTCCAGGCCCCAACACCAAGCTAAGAAAGAAAGTGTGATTGTTGTTCAAGTGAAATGAAACTCTTTCTCTACATACATTCTTGACATAATTTTGGCCTCCATCAAAGAAGGCCCAAGCCTTCAAAGTATCTATTTTGGGTCCAATCGGAATTTTTTTCTTGTTCCTCAAACCTTTTTTGTTGAGTTCCTTCATTGTTTCTTTGTTTTGTGCACCACTTTTCAAATATTTGGGATTTGACTGTCAAAGATGGTTCTCTTTTGGTGTAAACATATATGCCGAAGGACCAATTTTGGAAGGCTAGAAAGATGCTCCAAGGATGGGGTTTTTTTCTACTCTGTGAGGCATTCTCCTAATGACTTACCCAACCATGTCCCTACGCAAACCTCCTCAAACAAGATCATTCTCCACACTGCCTGTGGAAAAACACAATCCTCGAATAGGTGTGTCGTTGACTCTTGATTATCACAGCAGGGTGGGCATCTTACAGACCCTTCCAAGCCTCACCTCTAGATATTATCCTGTGAGAGGATCTTGTAGAGTTTGAAGATTTCCCTACCATGACATCCTTTTTGCCCAATAATCCTCTCTTTTTCATATATATTTACCACTTAATAAAGCCATATCTCCAAGGTTTTGATGAAGGTATGCATTAGTATGTTTTATTGTTCATATTCAGCTATATACCCTATTGTTTTAATTAAAGTTGTAATTAGCTACCGAATCGACCTGTTTCCGCAGCTAGTCCAGGATTCCGTAGTTGCCTTCATTGTTCATGAGGTTCCAGAGCTCCAGTTCAGCAACGAAAGGTGCGGATGGATAGAAGGTGACTCCCTCATGGATACCTTCCTATTCACTCGAAACCATTTTCCAAAGGTGGCACAGGAGATCGCGGTCAAACCTCGAGTCAACCGCCAGATTAATGCAGAACAGAGCCGAGATCAGCTGAAACCTTACCGTTTTGCTTTCGAAATAGCAAAATGAATGTTTCACAATATAAGATTAGATAGGGTTAAGATATATTTGGCTTATAATTCTCATACAATTATGCAAGAGACATGTTATAAATTTAATGGTTGCACTGTTATTTGGGTGTGCGCCAAATGAAATGTTTTCTAAACAATTTGTGACTTTCGTGTGAATGAATTTGGTTTCTGTGTGCAAGTATTGTACTAGTTTAAAGCTATGAAATACTATGTGGAGGGCCCCTGCAATAAATGTTAGGTTTTGATCGAATACAATCTGATTTCCTTCAATTATTCAATTGCTCTATTTTGTGTGATCATGTTGTATAATGATTTCAAATTGTTATCGCATAAGAATTCTACTTTGCTTTATACCTAGATTAGACTGTTGTTTACTTTGTGTTCTTGGTACTGCACAGTAATTTCCTTTTCTTATTATCCAACATAATTGAGTGTGTTTAATTCAGAAATGTTGCTTGGATTACATTGCTTGAACAAAAATTGAATAAGCGAGAAGACTTCTCCTAAAACAATTGAGTTCAACAGTAATTCCTTCATAGATGCTAGAGTAAGATTCTATTTTACACTTAGAGGTTTAGGAGCTGCAGCAAAGAGATTTAAAATCAGATTCTAACAACCTAACATAAGTAAAATCACCCTCACATCATTCACAAACTGATTGAATAATGATTAATTCCTAGGAAACTTATCCTTAAGAATGACAACATTAGTTCAACTAACAAAATCACCTCCATCCTAGGACTAGATTTTGACAAATACATAACGCCATACTAAGATAGCTTCTAAGCACATATTGTGCACCTATACTTCATCAGTCTACGCACCCTGGTTGACAATTTATGATTGCCAATTCATGGACATTGAATTGACCAAACATTTTGGCACCGTTGCCGCGGAAGTATAATTAGAAGCCATAAAAAAAAAAAACAAACAAAACCATCATTAATTTAAAAACATGACATGCATAGGGATAGAGACTCTAGGGGTAGATTTGTATGATGAGGAAGAAGTTTAATTCCCAAAAATCCACTCACTCCACCAGGATTTCGAGATTCAACACCACCTACTCAAACCTAAACTCCATTTAGGGGTTGACAAAGACTTCATGTAGTCTCAAGATCGGAAATTCAATCTAAAACTTCACCTACTTCCTCTATTGAGGCTGTAATTGAAGAAAATTCTACATCCCCAACCATAGGAGTAATCTTTTTGTCCTCCATTGGTGAACAAATCGTGGGAGAAGAATTAGAAATTCCTAGTGAAGAGAAGGGATTGGAAACTTATTATGAACAACCATTGATAGAGGAACCAGAATTATTAGAAGAACACTATCTTAGTTTCGAAGAATCTGTCATGGCTGAAGAAGAAGGAGAAGTACATAATGTCCATGGTGAAGAGGATAGGATTGGAGGCAGAGGAAGAGGAAGAGGTAGAGGTGGAGGAGGGGGTAGAGGTAGGGGGAATCAAGATATTTTGGGATTCCCTATTCTTGATGAGGATACAACCCTTACAATGAAAAATATATCACCCTCAATTCTTCCTAATTTCCATGGGAAAAGAAACGAAGATCCAGAGACATTTCTCTTCAAATTTGAAGTGTTGTGTAGATGATATGACTATTTGCATGATGATCAAAAGTTGAAATTATTTCCTGTCACATTAAAAGACTCAGCATTAAAATGCTTCATGAGTTTGGGAGTGCATTCCATAACAACATGGTCATAGATGAAGGAGGCTTTCTTGGGAAAGTACAGAGACTATTGTATGCCTAGTAACCTTAAAGATGAAGTCTTCAAAATGACACATAAAGAAGATGAGAATCTTGAAGACTTGGTAGAAAGATTTGTTTATAATGTTAAAAGAGAAAAAATGGATAATTTGGATGAAGAAACCTTAAAATCTCTTTTACTCGGAGTTGTTAAAGCTGAATGGATCGATCTACTGAACCTGATAGGGAAAGGAGATATCTCCCAACTCCCATTTGCAGATATTTGTGATTTGTGTGTACATATCTCAAGGGGCAAAGAAAGAGTTGAAAAGAGTCCTAGAGACCCTCTCTTATCAAGAATAAACAAGTCTGCAGCTGGAACAGTTAGTATGGCAAAAATAGGGAATCTGCTTGATACCTTTAAGACAGATATTTTAGGGAGTTTAAGTGAACAAATAGACACCCTTAAAATACAAAACAAGCAAAATTCTGAAAATGTTGCATTATCTATCTTCTGTCCCAAATGTCGGAAGAAACATGCTCTGAGAGAATGTCCCTTAGACTCAAAAGTCATAGAAACCTGTGTCATATGTAGAGATAATCATGATACAAAGGAATGTACATCCTTACCAGGTCTCAAGGTTGTATTCAATGACGAAGGAATTTCAGAACCTGTAGACCCTCTCTACTTTTTAGCTAAAAGACCATGGAAAACCCCCAACCAAATCAACCACAAGGATTTATACCACAACAATTTTCCCAATCTTCACAAAGTAATTGGAATCCAGCTTGGTAGTCTTGGGCTCTGCCACAATCACAACCTTGGAATCAAGGATAGCAAAATCCTTATGGAGCTTATGCTCAATATCAGCAATACTTGCCATCCTATATTCCACCACAATTCTTAACCTCGTCCAATCAAATTCCTAAAACTAATCAATTACCACAAGTCCCAGTACAGAGTCAAAACCCGCAACTTTCCCTACCATTTCCACAAAAATCAAATCAATTATCTGCTCAAACACTTCCAAATCCTAATAATAAAGTACCACAACAACCAGTATACAACATGGAGGGTCTGAATCCTCAAACTTATGTAATAACCCCACTATACCTAAACAATCTTCAATTAAGGTCTGGAAGGGTATTACCAAAAAACCCTCCTATTGTCATTCAGAAAACAAAATGAGATCTTCAAAAACATAAGAATAAGTCAGAAGAAGGAGAGACCTCTCTTCCACAAAATGAAACTAGACAAACATAAGAGATTCCAACAAATTCTCCTATCATAGAACAACCTTCAATATCAGTTAAGCCACCTTTCCCAGAAAGATAAAAAATCGATGAAGGAGTAGAGAAACAAGCTATCTTGCCTAATTATAATATGATGGACGAATTGAGAAATGTCTGTATTAAGATTCCTTTATTGCAAGCCATAAAAGAAATACCATTTTTTGCAAAAACAATTAAGGAATTAAGTACACAACGATCAGTATGAAAAAGAAAAGATATAAAAAGAATTCAGTTTGTCAGAAAAATTGCAGACATTATGATGGGGAAGATGACAATCCAAAGATATCTAGACCCAGGAAGCCCCATTGTAAAAATTCACATCAACGGAACTGAAATACTGAACACACTGATTGACCTAGGGGAAACCATAAACATAATGAGCAAACAAGTGATGGACACACTTAGGCTTCCTAATCTTCAATACACGCCAACTTTGTTGCAATTAGCAGATAGATCTGTTATTAAACCAGATGGTGTGTTAGAAGATGTTTGCGTATCCTTAGATTCTTGGGAATATCCTGTTGATTTCATGGTCTTAACACCCAAGAACAATATAGGAGGAAATCCCTTAATTCTAAGAAGACCTTGGTTGGCTACAACAGATGCTTTCATTGGCTGTAGGTCAGGTGATATGTTTATCTCAGATGGAAATTCTACAAAGAAATCTACATTATACCCCCCGGCAAGAACAACAATAGATACAGAAACTGAAGAATAGATAGAAGATGGAGAAGACATACAACCTATTCTTGTCACTAAACAAGTGAAAGAGGAAGACAAAATTTTAAACTTGTTAGAGAATAATGAATCTTCCTCACATTATGAGCGTAGTCGAAATGAATATCTCTCCTCTAAACAAGTATCATTGTTGTCCATGGAAAAATTTGGGAATTCCTCGATAGAAATCTTTCCAGGAAAAACCTTAAATATCAATGAAAACTTGGAAGACATTCAAAAGAAACAATTGATAGAAATTTTACAGAAACATTCTTCTGCTTTTGCATGGGAATATACTGACATGAGAGGGATTGATCCTAAAACCTGCATACATCATATCTACATTGAACAAAATGCAAGACCAGTTAGACAACCTTAGCAAAGAATGAATCAAAATCTAAAAGAAATTGTTAAGGAAGAATTACAGAAATTATTGAATGTAAATTTCATTTATCCAATATTTGATAGTCAGTGGGTTTCACCCCTGGTAATCGTCCCTAAAAAGAATGGAAAATGGAGAGTATGCATGGATTATAGGGAATTGAATAAAGCAACATTAAAATACCAATTTTCCCTACCTTTCATAGAACGGGTCTTAGACGCTTTAGCAGGAAAAATATATTTTTCCTTCTTGGATGGGTTTAGTGGATACAACCAGATTCAAGTGGCCCCTGAAGATCAGGATAAAACCATATTCACTTGTCCATGGGGAACCTATGCTTACTAGGTACTTCCCTTTGGGTTATGTAATGCTCCTGCAACATTCCAAAGGGCAGTCCTTGGTATTTTCTCTGACCTTATCCATGATTGTGTGGAGGTATACAGGGATGATTTCACAGTCAAGAAAAAAAACCTCTCATTAAGCCATGAAAAAAGTGTCATGATGTTTAACGAAGGAATTGTTTTAGGTCACCATATTTCCAGAGATGGAATTAAGGTAGACTCATCTAAGGTGGAAGTCATTTCCAAGTTATCAGTGCCAAGTTTTCAAAAGGATGTCAGAAGTTTTCTTGGTTTTATCGGATATTATAGAAGATTTATAGAAAACTTCACAAAGATTGCATCCCCACTCTTTAAATTACTTACAAAAGACTGTGAATTCAGTTGGGATTCTGAATGTCAAGTTGCCTTTGAAACATTGAAAAAGAAAATTTCTAAAGCACCCATCTTAAAAGGACCTAACTGGAAATTGCCTTTCCATATCTCAACAGATGCTTCAAATTCAGCCTTAGGAGTTGTTTTGGGACAAAAAGATCTCACCCCTTATGCCATTTATTATACCAGTAAAAATTTAACCCCTGTAGAGTTAAATTATACTGTAACTGAGAAGGAGTTCTTAGCTGTTGTTATCACAAAATCTGACCTTGATAGGCTGCTGATCAAGTAGACTCTGAGTAACTCTTTCAAACCAGTCTTTTGGCTGAGGCTTAGCCTCCTCAACCTGAGAGGGCCCTCTGAATAGGTTTAATTTTTTTTATTAATGATTAAATGGCTAACTCTAGTAGTAAAATCGAAAAAAATAGATAACTTGGTTGAATCAAGGATTATAAAACATTCATTGGGCTATGGAGTCAAGGTAGTCTTCAACAAAACATCATTGAGTCTAATTTATCTTTAGGAGTTGAAGAGGAAGGTTTCTCTTCTTCTTTCAATTTAGCTTTTCCCATTTTCAATTTTTTAGCAGCTATCATGTTTACCTCTACCTTTACAGCACTATTCTCCATTTTAGCAAGTGTAGGTGATTCTCTTTCTCTCAGCAAAATAGAAAAGTCATAATCAAATGCTTCAACATATCTCATTTGTGCAAGGGCTTCTGGGGGTTTCAACTGAGCTGGAATTGAGTTAAACACTTTGTTGAATCTTTTTGAGAAATTTTGAACAGTTTCATCAGGTGCCCTTCTAAGGTTGTTATATTCAGTAAGTTCTTAAACTGGATTAGTTCTATTTCCCCATTTTCTTAGAAAATTGTCTTCAAATTCAGCCCAGTTTCGAATGCTTCCCGCTGTAAGAGATTTAAACCATTTTCTAACTTCACCAATAAAGGTCTGTGAAAATAGCCTTAGCTTCACATCTTCATCATCAACTTCTTCTTTGTTAGCAAAACCATTAAATCTGTCTACATGTTCCTCTGCTGTAATTTCTTCATCACTACCCCAGGTAGGGATCCTAGCAGTTACTAGGAAAGTCATGCAAAATAGTAGGGAGAACAAGTGTAGCATACCTAGCAGGGGTAGCCATGATTAAAGGAGGAACAATAGTTACAGCTTTTATAGGGACAAAGGATGTAGAACTGATATGGGGAGGGCTGCTTGGTTTTTAAAAGCCACTAGGAATAGCAGAAATAGAAGATGAGGAACCGATATGAGAAGGACGGCTTGGCTTCTGTAAACCACTAACAGATGAATGTTTGCTAATCCTTGATTCAACCAAGTTATATATTTTGTTCGATTTTACCACTAGAGTTAGCCATCTAATCATTAATCAAAAATATTAAACCTATTGAGAGATCCTTCTCAAGTTGAGGAGGCTAAGCCTCAGCCAAAAGACTGGTTTGAAAGAGTTACTCAGAGTCTACTTGATCAACAACCTATCAAGGTTAGATTTTGTGATAACATTTTGGTGTTAAAATCTCATTCTCAGGTTGAAAACAGAAACAAAATTTTCAGGTTCTTTGATATGAGGAGGAAGTTGAGTGTCCTTTCTACTAGGTGGAGAGTCTTTCTTACCTTCAACAACCTTTGGGGTGTCATTTTTGGCTTTGAGGTCTCCTAAATTGAAGGTTTCTAAATTGAGGTTCCTGTTGTACAGGAGGAGCAGAGGTATTTCCAAGAGCTAACCTATCCATGGGGCACATTCATGTATGCCAAGATGCCTTTTGGTCTCATGAATGCGGGAGCTACTTTTCAAAGAGCAATGGACATTTCTTTTTTTGAAGAAAAGGATAAGACGGTGGTTGTTTATCTTGACGACATCATAGTATTTTCAAAGAAAGAAGAAGATCACTCGAAGCACCTAGAAAAAATTCTGCTGAAATGTAGAAGGTTTGGTATATCTCTCAATCCTACTGAAAGCATCTTTGCTTTAACTACAGGCAAATTACTTGGTCATATAATTTCTGAATATGGAATTAGGATTGATCCTAATAGAGTTAATGCCATTCAAAGGGTAGATTTGCCAAGAAGTAGGAAAGAAATTCAATCATTTCTTGGAAAAGTGAATTTTGTTAGGCGTTTCATTCCTAACTTTGCTGAGATTGTCAAAGATATAACAAGGATGTTAAAGAAAGGAGTTGATATTAAATGGACAGTTGAGGCAAGGAATTCTTTTGAGCAAATTAAGAAGGCACTCACACAAGCACCGGTACTCATCAGTCTAGATTTCTCAAAGGAATTTCTGGTTTTTACATTTGCTTCCGAAAACACCATTGCTGGAGTTTTACTTCAAAAGGGAAAAGAAGGTACTGAACAACCTATCTCTTTCTTTAGCAGAACATTAGCTAATGCTAAATTGAAGTATAATATTCTAGAAAAACAAGCTTATGCTCTGGTGAAAGCTATTAAAGACTTCAGAATTTACATTCTGCATTCTCACATTGTGGCATATGTTCCAAGTACTGTGGTGAAAGATATTCTAACTCAGGCAGATCCTGATGGCAAAAGGGGAAAATGGATTGCAAAATTGCTGGAATATGATATAGATATCAAACCAACCAAATTGGTGAAGGGACAAGGATTGGCAAAGTTAATGACTCAGTCAAACTTGGATTGTCTTGACATAAATATGAATGCAGAAATATAAGAAATTTCTAATGATGAGGAAGAATTGGTTCCAATTGATGAGAAATATCTTGTTTCAGATTGGTACAAAGATGTGGTATTTGTTTTACAACATCACAAAGCTCCTGGCAAATGCACCAAAATGTTATCACAGAATCTGACCTTGATAGGCTGCTGATCAAGTAGACTCTGAGTAACTCTTTCAAACCAGTCTTTTGGCTGAGGCTTAGCCTCCTCAACCTATTGAGAGAGTAGTTTGAATAAGGCTTCATTAAAGGACAAATATCCTCTTCCCAAGATGGATTCAATTCTGCAAAATATTGTTGGTTCACAAAGAATGTCTATGCTTCACGGTTTCTCAGGGTACAATCAGATTCTTGTGCATCCGGATGATCAGGAGAAAACAACCTTCACAACACCATGGGGCACATTCATGTACGCCAAGATGCCTTTTGGTCTCATGAATGCGAGATTTACTTTTCAAAGAGCAATGGACATTGCTTTTTCTGAAGAAAAGGATAATACGGTGGTTGTTTATCTTGATGACATCACAGTCTTTTCAAAGAAAGAAGAAGATCACCTGAAGCACCTAGAAAAAATTCTGCTGAAATGTAGAAGGTTTGGTATATCTCTCAATCCTACTAAAAGCATCTTTGCTTTAACTACAGGAAAATTAATTGGTCATATAATTTATGAATATGGAATTAGGATTGATCCTAATAGATTTAATGCCATTCAAAGGGTAGATTTGCCAAGAAATAGGAAAGAAATTCAATCATTTCTTGGAAAAGTGAATTTTGTTAGGCGTTTCATTCCTAACTTTGATGAGATTGTCAAAGATATAACAAGGATGTTAAAGAAAGGAGTTGATATTAAATGGAAAATTGAGGCAAGGAATTATTTTGAGCAAATTAAGAAGGCACTCACACAAGCACCGGTACTCATCAGTCCAGATTTCTCAAAGGAATTTCTAGTTTTTACATTTGCTTCCGAAAACACCATTGCTGGAGTTTTACTTCGAAAAGGAAAAGAAGATACTGAACAACCTATCTCTTTCTTTAGCAGAACATTAGCTAATGCTGCACTGAAGTATAATATTCTAGAAAAACAGGCTTATTCTCTGGTGAAAGCTATTAAAGACTTCAGAATTTACATTCTGCATTCTCATATTGTGGCATATGTTCCAAGTACTGTGGTGAAAGAAATTCTAACTCAGGCAGATCCTGATGGCAAAATGGGAAAATGGATTACAAAATCGTTGGAATATGATATAGATATCAAACCAACCAAATTGGTGAAGGGACAAGGATTGGCAAAGTTAATGACTCAGTCAAACTTGGACTGTCTTAACATAAATCTGAATGCAGAAATATAAGAAATTTCTGATGATGAGGAAGAATTGGTTCCAATTGATGAGAAATATCTTGTTTCAGATTGGTACAAAGATGTGGTATTTGTTTTACAACATCACAAAGCTCTCGGTAGACGCACCAAAATTTTATCACAAAATCTGACCCTGATAGGCTACTGATCAAGTAGACTCTGAGTAACTCTTTCAAACCAGTCTTTTGGCTGAGGCTTAGCCTCCTCAACTTATTGAGAGAGCCCTCTCAGGTTGAGGAGGCTAAGCCTCAGCCAAAAGTTTGGTTTGAAAGAGTTACTCAGAGTCTGCTTGATCAGTAGCATATCAGGGTCAGATTTTGTGATAACAATTGTGATTCATGCGATTAATAAATTCAGACATTGTATAATTGGCTATGAAACTTTTGTCCACTAGATACTTAATGAATAAACCAGTCACTAATGGAAGAATAACCAGATGGCTCCTACTGTTACAAGAATTTAACATAACCATTTCAGATAGGCGAGGAAAACAAAACACAATCACCGACTTTCTATCTAGAATACAAAATGAAAACAATGATCAACCCGTAGAACATAAATTTCTTGATGAATATATTTTTGCAGTATCTACTAAATCACCTTGGTATGCATATATTGCTAATTATTTGGCCATAGGAAAAATGCCATTTCACTTAACTGCCAGAGAAAAAAGAAGAATAGTCCACAATAGCGCATCCTACTCATGGATAAATGAAGAATTGTAAAAGATAGGACCATACCTCATCATTAGAAGATGTGTTTGGGAGGACGAGATACTAGAGATACTAAAAGCTTGTCACGATGAGCCATGTGGAGGACATTTTTCTGACAGGAGAACAACCTACAAAATCTTGCTTCTAAGATATTATTGGCCTTCCATTTTCAAGGACACCAAAGAATATGTTAAGAGATGTGACAGTTGTCAGAGAATGGGCAAACCTACTCCTTCAAATGAGATTCCATTGCAACCACAAGTACTTATCGAACCATTTGAAAAATGGGCACTGGATTTTGTTGGACCAATCAACCCACCTTCAAAGAAAAATAAGTATATTTTGGTATGTACTGATTATGTCACCAAATGGGTAGAAGCTAAAGCACTTCCTTTTGCTACTGAAAATACTGTAGTTTCATGTCTTTTTGAGGATATTTTTACTCATTTTGGTGTGCCAAGAGAAATTGTAACAGATTAAGGGACATAGTTCACATCCAAACTAGTGCAGAAGCTTGTGGACCAAAACAAGATAAAACATCGGAAGTAAACTCCATATCATCCACAAGCCAATGGACAAGTTGAGTCCACAAATAAAGTGATTGAAGCTATCCTTAAAAAAATTGTACATCTACACAGGAAAGAATGGGTGGAAAAACTTCCAGAAGCCTTATGGGCCTATAGGATTACATGGAGGAATACTACTGGACATACTCCCTATGAACTTGTTTATGGGAAGAAGTCTTACTTCCAATAGAGTTCCAGATCCAGACCTATAAAATAGCAGTCCAGTTAGATCTTGACTTGTCAGAAGCCCAGAAGCAAAGGATGACACAATTAAATAAGCTCGATGAGATCAGACAAGAAGCCTTTCAGAGGACCAACTTAGTACAACAACAAAGGTCAAGATGGCATGATAAGTATATTAAAGAAAAGAAGTTTCATCCGGGAGATTGGGCATTGCTCTTTGATTCAAAATTCAAAAATTTTCAAGGGAAATTCCAAACCCATTGGCTTGGACCTTATGAGGTTGAGAATATCTTTGATAATGGTGCAATTAGAATCAAGACTATTGATGAAGAAAGAAGTCCTCTATTAGTAAATGGACATCGACTCAAGCTTTACCAGAAACCATTAACAAGAGAGGAATTTGTCAAAATATTTCAGGATAATTCAGAACTAAAGATGGTCAAGAAGAATTCTTCTTCTTTTCCACCTTAGAAATTTTCATTCAATTTGTTTCTTAATATATATAATAATAATAATAATAATAAATAAATAAATTATATGTGTATATATGCATATATATATACATATAATAATATGAAAAAAATAAAAATTGTATAAACATGAAAATCAACATGTTGTTGGCATGTTTATGCAGAAAATTTAGAGTGAAAACCAATTTATTAGCACTTCAAATTTTATTTTCAAATATATATATATATATATATATATATATATATATATATATATATATATATATATAATAAAGCTCATATACTAAAGATTTCTTTCTCTTACGCTGTAGAAAAAACAACTTTCCGCAGCCAAACAAATTTCTGCAGCCTAATAATTTTGAAGTCTATAAGAATGATTGATGATCTGGATTAAAGGATAGTTGACAATGATGCACTTGCAGAAGATCAAAAGACAACAAATGAGGTTAGCAACAGAAAATTAAAGGTACGTGTTGCTTTAATTTAACAAAAGGGAAAGATATATAGCATGTATGAGTAAGGAAATACAATACTAAAGTACAATCATTATAACCTAAGGGTAATGGCTATCTAATGAAATATCATATGCCACCACTCTAAAAGGTCATGTCATGACCTTGTGCCAAATCTGCCAAATTAATTATCAAATCATAAGTTTGAATGTGCCTAATGGTCGAATCCATTTTCGTAATCCTCTTGATAACCCATCCATTCTTCCCTATTCCTACACTCCTCCATTATTTCACAATAATACCATCTTTCCACCAGCCAGCAAACCCGACTAGTCCCATTTTCCTGTCAAGGTAGCCAATTTTTGAGGAAAAGCATCCTTCAACATGGGGGTAATTGTTCAGACTGAGCCAACAGGGAAGCAATTTTTGGAGGGGTACCCACAAACCAGGGAGCTGCTGCAAAGAAAACAATGGTTGCAGTTCATTGAGAAGTTTAGCATTGCCACAATGAGGTAACCAAGACATTTGCATGTTTTTTCGATGGAATGGAGGCTGAAATTGGGGACATCAAACTCACAGTAACGAAGCCCATGATTATTGAGGCCACCAGTCTGCCAAGGCATGGAGAAAAATGGTTTAAAAACAGAGGGATTGATAGCGAAGATTAGAGGGTTTTCCTTAAGAATCCAAGCATGGATACGACGGTCTACACAAAAAGGTATTCCAAGCTCTGCTCTTAAAAGTAAATGGAGAAACTTATTGCTTATGCTTCAGAATTTTATCACTTGTGAGGGTAGTTTTGGACAAATGTACTTTTATCATATTAGAATGATGATGCACTTCCTATAGGATCATCAGATGAATCTCCCCTATTTTCTCTTGAATAGCCTCGGGAAAATGGCTACAAATCTTCAGAAGAAAGTTCAATGCTTAGAAAACACCATGTACCATCATGGTCTGGTGAAACTTTTGGTCGAAAATCACCTCCAAAGTACAGGGGATGACTCGGAAAGTTTATTGATAAGGAATCATTTCGAGGAAAAATCCCTAGAAAAACCAAGTAGCAGCGGATCCTCATAGGGAGAAAAAGAACCATAGAAATGACAAGGGAACATGCACCTCAAACTCAGACAGAGGTAACAAAAGAAGAGCTTCCCATAGTAAATATTTTGTAGAGAATGAAGAGGGGAAACCTTAGAAAAAAAAAATCTAGCCCAGGAAAAGAAGAACTCTCACAAATTGAAACCTCTTCTCGAAAAGGAAAATCAGAGAATAAGAGGAGGAAAGTGGAGAAAATACAAACCCGAGGGTTGCGAAGAAGCACAAGGTTGAGTACGACTCAACAAACAACCCCTAAAACTATAGAATACATCAACCTGGAGGAAAATGATCCGACCGAAGAGGAGCCAACAGAAAACACTCTGACTGAGATTGAGCCAGTAGAGGATGAGCCAATTGGAAACCTTGGGGATTCTCCAAGAAGGTCACCAAGATCATCACCATAGCCTTACAACTCACCTCTAGGAAGCTCGATACATAGTCCAAGTATTGACCCTGCACAACAGGAAATATATGACTACGTAGAATTGTTGGAAAGGAAGGCAACAACAACAAATGAGACAATATAGAGCCTGGAGAAGGAAGCAACCAGGTAAATGAACAATCAACCTCAATCATATTGAAGCAGGAGATCTTTGAACTGGAAACATTGAATCGATATCTTAAAAATGAAAATCAATCCCTGAAGTCGCAAAATGAAATACAGATTGCCAAGAATGATAATCTAATCCTACATCTAAGCCTCTGGTATAAGAAAAACAAGAAACTGAAGAAGGAGAACAAAATTATGCAGAGAGAGATAATTAGTTTAAAGTACAAAATCCTAATGAGGAAGCCTAGAATTCTAGTCTCTGCAAGAAAGAAGAAAGCATTGAAAAGGGGAAATAAAAAACAAGAGACACAAGCAGAAGACAATGAAGAAGTGTATGGGGACATACAACATCTCCAGTCTGGGGGGATGTAGAGTCTGAAGATTGCCCTACCATGACATCCTTTTTGAACAATAATCCTTTGTTTTTCATATATATTTACCACTTAATAAAGCCATATCTCCAAGGTTTTGATGAAGGTATGCATTAGTATGTTTTCTTGTTCATATTTAGCTTTATACCCTATTGTTTTAATTAAAGTTGTAATTAGCTACCGAATTGACCTGTTTCCGTAGCTAGTCCTGGATTTTGTAGCTTCCTTCATTGTTTGGGAGGTTCCAGAGCTCCAGTTTAGCAACGAAAGGTGCGGATGGATAGAAGGTGACTCCCTCATGGATACCTTCCTATTCACTCGAAACGGTTTTCCAAAGTTGGCACAGGATATCACAGTCAAACCCCGAGTCAACTGGCAGATTGCAGAGCAGAGCCGAGATCTGTTGAAACCTTACTGTTTTTCTTTCGAAATAGCAAAATGATGTTTCACAATATAAGATTAGATAGGGTTAAGAGATATTAGGCTTAGAATTCTCATACAGTTATGCAAGAGACATGTTATAAATTTAATGGCCACACTGTTATTTGGGTGCACGCCGAATGAAATGTTTTCTGAACAATTTGTGACTTTCGTGTGAATGAATTTGGTTTTTGTGTGCAAGTATTGTACTGGTTTAAAGCTCTGAACTGCTATGTGGAGGGGCCCTACAATCAGTGTCAGGTTTTGATCGAATACAATCTAATTTCCTTCAATTATTCAATTGCTCTGTTTTGTGTGATCATGTTGTATAATGATTTCAAATTGTTATCTGCATAAGAATTCTACTTTGCTTTATACCTAGATTAGACTGATGTTTACTTTGCTTTATACCTGGTACTTCACCGTAATTTCCTTTGCTTATTATCCAACATTATTGAGTGCGTTTAATTTAGAAATGTTGCTTGGATTACACTGCTTGAACAAAAATTGAACAAGCGAGAAGATTTCTCCTAAAACAATTGAGTTCAACAATAATTCCTTCATAGACGCTAGAGTAAGATTCTATTTTACACTTATACGTTTAAGCGCTGCGGCAAAGAGATTTAAAATCAAATTCTAACAACTTAACATAAGTAAAATCGCCCTCACATCATCCACAAACTGATTGAATAACGATTAATTCCTAGGAAACTTATCCTTAAGAATGAAAACATTAGTTCAACTAACAACATCACCTCCATCCTAGGACTAGACTTTGAAAAATACATAATGATGTACTAAGATAGCTTCTAAGCACATATTGTGCACCTATACTTCGTCAGTCTATGCACCCTGGTTGACAATTTATGATTGACAATTCAAGGACATTGAATTGACCAAACATATCTTTTTATTTAGTGTTAGCCATAGAAAGATGCATATCTTTAAAGGACAAGACCACTTCCAAACAATAGTATACCATTGAAAGGGATTTGACTCTATTTCTTATGTCACCATCACGAGATAAGATAATTTCATCGTTGCCACCTCGCATTCTTTCTTCATTTTCCACATTAGTTTATCTAAGTCTCTGCTTAGTCTAATTCCATTCTATGTAAGTGACAAGACAAATTGTGTACATTCCCATGCTAGATTCCCTGAGAGGCCCAAAGCATTAGTTGATTTACAAGGTCTCAAGGACATCTCATTGGCTTTGGGATCAACTACTTCGTAAAGTAAAGAAATTCCTCTGTACCTTAACACCACTTCTAATCTCAAAAATATTGATATTTTTTTATGCCATCAACTCTTATCCAAATATCTTTAATTAATTATATTTTTCTTCCATCTCCTACCTACCAAACAAGACCTTTTTTAACTAAACGCTAACACAAACGCCTTCCAAATATTTGATCCTCCATGCCATGACTTCACCTCTAATCAAACTCATTATTTGACCTTTTTATTTTTCCAATACTAGTCTCACACTAGAATTTCCCATAGGCATGCATCAAGCATACTCCTCCAAAGACTTTTGGTAGCTAATACCTTTTTAAATTGAAAATTTTTTTTAGCCCCCATCCTCCCAACTTCTTTAGAATGGCAATCTATTTTTAGTTTTCTAAATACATCCCTTTTTGTCTTTTTCCTTTCCAAAGAAAATGGAATCATAAATGTCTAATTATGTTCAGAATTTTCCTCATTACACTAGCCAAGGCCAACCAATAGGTTGGGATTACTTCCAAAACTGATTTTACCAGGATCAATTGGCCTCCCAAAGAGAGTCACCAGTTGCATTAGTTTGACATTCCACTTTCTTTACCATCCAGAGCCAATCAAAAGCTTGGTAATTGCTAGCCTTTAAATGATAACCAAGATATTTTATTCCCTCATCTAAAGGAAAATTTAGAAAAGGAAGAAAAGTTTCAAAATTTAAAATTAGACTTTCAAGAACTCCATTTGTTAACATAAATGACATGGGAGGAATAAATTTCATGTGTGTAGCTTCACAATACAACACAATTATGTTCCAAATAATTCTCCATTCTTTAATCAATCCATGTCCAAATAAGCGAGCGTCATAAAAAAATAACATATATATACATACACACACACGCACACACACACACACATATATATGATTTTGTAACATACACCCTTACCACCCATAAACCAAACTAAGGGTATAAGGAGGCAATTACTACGATGACCCAAACTCTAAGGTCTTGTTATGGAAGTGGGGTCTAAATTCTTTTCAAATTTTTCGAACTCCTCAAAACCCAAAACCAACATTTCTATTGAGTTCATTCCACTAAGACATTTATGATGATATAAGTTTTCCTTGAATCCAACTCCTAGATCAAAATAAATCTAAGCCTAGAATTCCCTACCATGTCATCGAGTTATGCCACGTGGCACTCAAGCATATGACCATATCACACCCCATGGGTTTCATGTTATATGCCCTGCCAGAGGCTACCATTGTAGTTATGCCACATCACTATACCAGGTCCCCCTTCCCCCCCCCCCCCCCCCCCCCACACACACACACACATATTAAATGTAAAACCCCTCCCCAAGGGAAATGTGTGTGTGTGTGCACGTTTATAAAACAAATCATATAATGTAAATACATATTCAAATGTGTTATAGGCCATTTTGTCGCATCGGGTCAATAGGCCAGCAAACCGGATCAATCCACATTCATGAACATGTTGTCATCATCCCTACATAAATCCCTAAGAATGATCTTTCCAAAAAGTCTGATTTTTTGGATCTCACTACTCAAAATTAGTGTTTTAAGCCCCAATGCACCCTACCCCTTTAGCCACATGTGTTTAGTGTTGGTTTCTCCTTTGTGCATTAGTGCTGATCAACACTAGTTGCTCCTTGCTAGGGCCGTGTTGATTCTAGAAATTCGGTAAAATTAAAAATATTTCCAAAGCTTCCTCTTCCAAAAGCTTCCAGGGGTTTTAAAACATTTACTATGGATAAGAAGCTTGAGTCCTATATGATCCTACCTTGGAGACTTCACCTCTTATACATTGAGCTCATCCTCCCATCATAAGTGGATCTCAAGCTCATTATGGTAAATCCTAAACTACCATCCCTCTCCTATAAATTTACTTGCATCCATAACATCAAGGTTGGATTTTAGAGACTAATCATGCCCTCATGATGTTGCCTTGAATCTAAAAGGAGTCATCATATTCATGCATTAGGGTGACATTGAGGTTTGCTTTGTGAAAAGGAAGGACAAGTCAACTTGGGGAGATCTCTACAAGATCAACTACTATTCTTGGTTGTAAACTATCTCCTATTTCTATTAATACAAAAAGTATCTTTTTTCCTATATGTGTTGTGTTACATTTACATTCATGTATTTAAATGCCTTGTTGATTCATTAAATAGAGTAATTGAATTATGTTACATAGATGTTGTGGATCCTTGGCTTATTATAGTTTCATGTGCAGGTTCTAATTATAGCACTTGGAGCTATGATTGGAGCTTACAAGCAAGGAGGAAAGTAATGTTTGTGATGAATTCTAGGTAGGCCTCTTTCCCATTCTTCAATTTATTTAAGTAAACTCTATATTATTTACCTTATGTTGTTCTAGACTAGTCCACTAGATCTAGGGAAGTTACTTTTGTCTACAATCATTTTCTTCCTTTTTGGACAATAGGCTATTTATGAAAAGGAGCCTTTGGAGTTTCTTTTTCACCTCTTTTTGAAACTCTCTAAACATGAAAAAGGAGTCGATTTTCACCTTTGCTGGACTCATAAAAACATCAAACAATGACAGACTCGTCGAACATGGCGAGACCTAACCACTCCTTCTCAAGGTTCGTTAAAAATACTAAGATGGATTCATTTGAAGGATGAACTTACAAATATTTTACACGTCATTTTGTCACATTAGGCAAATGACTGTCAATATGGATCTTTCGCTATCGATCAAAATGTTCAAAAGAATTCCCCTGCAAGGTTAGAACCTAAACAAACCCAAAGAGAATGAAATTTCTAAATTACAAGGCCCAAAAAGCTATTTTTGATTGCCTGCGTGGTTCCCTAGCCAAATTCTGTGCATATGAAAACTTGAAAATTAAATTCAGTGCAAAAATGAACTCTATATTACACTATAGACTACGCACATGACTCAACACAAGTAAAAATAAAAAAGTAAAATATAGAAGCTCTTTTGGGAAAATATTTCCCAACCAAAGACTTCTAGTTGATTCTTATTCAAGCATGATCCATCTCACCATGGAGTTAATTCCCTCTCTTTATGGATCCTCTATCCCACCTTTTGAGGATCACATCCCTTAGGAAGAGAATCTCAAATCTCCTCCTCTTGGCCTATAAATCAAACACAAGCTAGAATGTTGGAGAGGACTACTAAAGGTAGGCTTATGCTGCAGAAATATGGCTAGAAGGATTTTCATCCAAGGAGAAGGTTGGAGATCATGGGAAGAGGCTTGTGACATCAAGGCAGCCAGGTTGTAAGCTTGTTCTCCTTTGAATTCAATACAAAGCCTTTGTTATTTCCTAATCATATCTATTTTGATATTATTTGTGAGATTCCTTGATCATTCACATGGTTTATAATTGATTATTGATTCAACTATATGATGTAATCTAAGTTAAGAATTCCATTTACCTTTGATTTTATATTCGAGATGCTTTGATCCTTTTGAATGTTTTTGTCTATGTAGATCTTTTTTGGAGCATCATGGAGAAGTTGTAGAAAGCATTGGGAAAGCCTCTACGACATCGAGGAAAAGTTGACTATGGAAAGCACTGAAAGGACTTCAATAGGAACTTTGTTAAATTGGTAAGTGATTCTTTTCATATTACGTGTTTGAATCAATCATAAGCTAAGGAAATGTAGCAATTATTTTCATGTTTGTTAGTAAGTTTTGTTGGAAATCTAGGGAGATCCATCTCATCTGCAGGAAGGATTAGTCCGCCTAACAATATCAAGCATATGTTATCCTCCTCAAGCTTGTAAAAAATAAAGAGGTACTGACCAAAAATGGATGGGAAAATGGGAAAACAAGGTACTCTACCTATTAATGGCAGTGAGTCACTCTTGAACATGACACTCTTTCACTTCATCTTTGTGATTGTTGGGTTGGGACATCTACTTGTCTTTTGGTTCATCACACTATATCAAATCCTCCATATTCAATTTTGGGTCAATGTTGCAAACTACATTCAGTTTTGCTGATATGTTCAGGAGAATTCATTAAGTTGGTATCTACTACAATACTCCTAAGTCTTTATTCATGTTTGTCATTCCTAAACAAATTCCACGTCAACATCATTGTCTGAAATAATGATACCCATTTTGTGTCATTGATGGCGGATACATCGAGGCCCTCCTATGATGGGTTGTTTCTTGTTGACATCAACTCATTATCCAGGAAGTTGACATATAAACTCTCTTTTTGACCTTGGAGATTGCATACATCAATGGCAAGTTTCCTCGTTCTCGGCAACTGGTTTTCATCATTGGCCTTCGACCAAAATATTTTGTGTGGTGTTCAACTTCAACTCCTTCATTCACACCATATGGATTATATTGCAGTACCTTGAGAAACATTAACATCGTTGGTGGTTTCTTTCATGTATGTTAAAGGATTATATCATTGGCTGGTAATCAGATGGTGTCTACCATGTTCGACTCCAACTCATTTATTCGCATGGTTAGACTTGTACATTGGACGATCGAGTGAACGATATAAAAGACCCCTGATCTAGTTTCATCCATCTGAGTTGCGCTTTTAGGATTACTGCAAGATTACAAAGTATGATGACTATGACCATACAAATAGTCATCTAATCATGAGTCCACATTTTGTCATTAGTGGATGCGACTTCTTGATCATTGTACATGTAATGTTAGCTTATGTGTTGAGCATGGATACGCCTCCCTCAGCAAAAATATCATGATAAAAATGTATTGTAACATATGATGGTCTCGACTAGTTGTTCTTAATCCAAACTTGTCACAAGTTAAAGCACTTTATTCATTATCTACCGTTTATGATTTTGTGTTTTAGGGGGCAATATGTTAGGCCATTTTGTCGCATATGCTCAATAGGCCTTCAAACTGGATTAATCCACATTTGTGAACATGTTTTCATCATCCCTACACAAAGCCCTAACCATGATCTTTCCAAAAATTCTATGTTTTTGGGTCTCACTGCTCAAAATCATTATTTTAAGCCCCATCATACCCAGCCCCTTTAGCCACCCGCGTTAAACATTTGTTGCTCCTTTTTGCACCAACGCTGGTCAGTGCCAGTTTCTCCTTGTTGGGGGTGTGTTGATTCTATAAATTCGAGAAAATTAAAAATATTTTCGAAGCTTCATCCTTTTTATGGAGAATTTGGTATCTACGGATAAATACTAATTCCCTAGATAAGTAGCCATATCTAGAACAATAGTTTAAAGCACTTTAGCCTTTTCGTATAAGTAATAGATAAGACAAAGAAGATGACAAGACCTACATGTAGTTCTGCTTTCCTCTTGTCTCCTTTGTATCGATCCTGTCGCTCCCAGCTTCCAAAGTGGTTTGGATGTTGTCCTATGTAAACCTCCCTCAACCTTAAAAATACATAACGACAACACCTCCTGAGGTTGGAAAGGAAATCATTCTAATTGAATCAAAAGAGTTTGGTGATCGGACATATTTCTCAGATTTAGAAGTGGGAGGTGTCTCCCTCAAATGCATACCAGACCTAGGGAAATTTAGGAAACACAAGATCCATTTCCTCCACTCCCTCGTAGTGCATCAACAGATGGAAACTCTATTACAAATGATCCTAAGATATAAGAAGGTAGAAAACTATAATTTGTTTATAGGGCAGAAGGATGTCAAGTGGATTCTTCAAAATATCCATTATATCTTAGATGGTATTGTATCTCGTCTAACAAGGGCTGAGAAATATGTGGTTTTTTTACTCTGATATTGAGTTAGAGGAGCTCAATGAAACTCCTGCTATCATCAATGCTCCCTTTCTCACTGCATCTCCTTGTGTTCCTTCTTCTCCTCAAGGGAATTCATCACCTTATCCCTTGTCATCATCTCGGATTAAAGCGATAACCACCTTTTTAACACTTTTTTTTTTTTTGATGTGAACTTGCGGCAACAACAATCGTTCCCTTGAGAAGCTTAATGGTCAACTCTTATACTTTTGGTTCCATTTTGAATTAATCTTGTTTTTCTTTTTTACTATGGCTCAACTAATGTTATCCTTCTTAGTATTTTGAAGAATGTACTAGTGATCACGATTTTGGGTACACCTAGAAGCTCTTGTCTCCCAGGGTTGTCTTTTGTGATGTCGAAAACTCTTTATGCTTGATGTAGTCATTTTTTATACTAATCGAAATCATTTGAAGAAGCTTTAAAAAAATGTAACTCATTATTAAATAATCTCATATAGAATTCATGATAATAATAATAAATGAACCTTCTCTCTAGGATTCTATCTTGTATTTTGTTACTTCTTTTATATGAATTTTATTTGCTTTTGGAATTTATTTTAAATTTCCATATTTTGGGGAATTATTTTTTTAATGATAAAATAAATTTATTTTGCATTTTTTTATAATATTGATTGCTTATTATTTTATTTATTTTATAGTTTTTTGTTTTTCACTTATATTTTTATGTTTGAAATGTAATCTAAAGTGAGTCCATGGGGCAACTCAATTGATGGTTATTATGTTATGAAGCATGGTGTAATATTTACTGTTCAAATCCACGGTGGGTCTTTCATTTTTTCGACTCGTATTTTTAACTTGAAATATAATGGAAAGTAAATGTAAATAATTCTGATTTTTTCTATTTACATTTCCATATCCTTTTCTTTTTTCAACTCATATTTTCTTACTGAAATATATAACAAAATGAATATAAATAGATAAATATTTTTTAACATTTAAATTATTTATCATTTTCATTATCTTTAAAAATTATTTATTTTATCAATTTTGTTTATTTTCACAATAACTAAATTATAATTAACCAAAATAACTTTTATTATTTTCAATCAAAATCTTTTGATTTTTTCGACTCATTCGTCCATGTGGAAATGTAATATTACCATATAGTAATGTGATGGAAAATGCATATAAGAAACTATTTTTTTTTTTTTGATTTTCTTAATCTTTTCATCGTTTCCACTAGTATTCAATAATTGAAATGTTGAAATAGAATGCATTAGTATTTCATTATTGAAATGTTGAAATAAAATTGGTAATGGAAATTAAATATAAATATTTAATTAAATAATTACAAGTTTTCTATTTCTTCAATTTACACTTATTAGTTTTTTGCATTCATATTCTCATGTCGAAATGTAATGAAAATTGAGTGTAAATAATCAATTATTTTTTGGATTTTTTTCCTACTCACAATTTTTCTACAAATACTTTTCATTTATTTATTTATTCATATTCCCGTATTAAATTGTAATGAAAAGTGAATATAAATAATCATTTATTTTTCATCTTCTTCTCCACTCATAAAAGTGAGTGGAAATAATCAATTATTTTTCATCATTTTCTTCACAAGCATTCCTGGATTTTTTCTTTTTTCTACTCATTCTTATGTTGAAATATAATAGAAAGCCTAAATGATTGATTTTTTTATATTATTTTTATTCATACTCCCAATTTTTTTCTTTATTCAAATTCTCAAGTTGAAATGCAATTATGAACCATTATTTTTTATCATTTTATTAGTATTCAAAAACTTTTTTTAATATAATTGAAAAATATTCAAACCATATTAAAACATAATTTTATTAAACTCATATTAAAATTAATTCTTATAAAAAAAATAAAATAAAAATTAATTCTTATTGGAGCATCAAGGAAGTTATCATTCTCCAAAATAAGAATATTATTAAAAGCATTATTACTTCAAAAATTAAGGAGTGAAATTCACTATGTTCGTGGAGATAATGCACCATAAGAAATTCATCACCAAGGGGCGGCCTTAGGAACAATCGCACAAATGAAGCATTGGTCAACAGTTCGGGGAAGAAGGAGTCACATTCCATAACCCCACTCATATGAAGAAGGAATTTTCTCAAGTGAGCGGGTCACCTACCGAACCAATCATTGTTGGGGAAGATTAGTTTTTTCTTAGTTAAGTGTCATGTTCTGGATTTTTTTGTCTCATTTTTGTGTTTCTATCTTGAGGTATCTTGAGGTTGCTTAATAGTATGCATCAAAATTCCAAAGAGTTAATAGTATACATCAAAAGTCCAAAAAGGGTTTGGCCATTGCCAACCTTAGTTGTCAAACTTACAGAGGCATCTTCAACAACTCCCCTATGGAATGTTTTGCATATATATATATATATATATATATATATATATATATATATATATATATCAAGTATGGTACGCTGTTAAATCGTAGAAAGTATAAAACTCCAAAAAATGAAATACTTAAAAAAAAAAAACAATTATATAGATGGGTTGGCTTTTAGTAGGGCCAACTTGCAAAATGTTTGATGTATGCCCTTTTTTTCTTTTTGAAGTAATATAATTCTTGAATTACAATAAATAAATAAATAAAAACTTTAAGGAGAAATTGTATTGTGATAAAAGGGGAAAAGAAAAGTAAGATATTGCATGGAGGTGATGAACACAAATCTTGAAAATAAAAAAGTATCATTTTAGAGTAAAAGAGAAAATAAATATTCTTATAATAAAAATAAATTCTCATGGAATTCATAGTGAAACTAGGTATTGATGGATTCTCAAAACCCTTTGAAATAAAAAAAATTAAATCTCAAATTATTTGTCACACTACTTCTTAACTTTTTAATATACTCTTTTTTTTTGCTGAAGCAAGAGTTGTACCTTCTATTTCATTAAAACATAAAATATTTTACATAAAATACAACAGTCTGCAAGGTACTGTGGACCAAGGAAAATCTAATCTCTAACTACCAAGGGCATCGAGCCAAAGGCAAAAACCCCCAACCCTACAAACATAACCTCAAAACCCTCAAAAGAGAGACAATGCTTAGGCCGTACAATCAGAAGAACGTGTGAAAATCCTCGATTCCCACCATGAAACTGAGCAATCTAACTTACATCTTTAATCACAACCATCCATTCTCCATGCCCGATCAACAACAGAGGAAGATATCGCAATACAAAGACGCCCGACGCTTAACAACCAGGACCCACCAACATGCACGATCGTTCCTGACCATAGATCCGCCTTGCAAAATCCGACGGCTGAGGATCATATCGCACGGGTCTAAAGCCCCGAACATTAGCGCGCGATGAGGGCAGTATTCAGTCCCTCCCCTATGCCACGTGTAGGTTGGTGAGTGGAATCGCTGCCATTTCAGAAAAAACCGCTTCCCGCTTGAGAGGCCTGCGATAAACCAAATACCACCATGGGAGCGGTTTTGCTTCCAGAAAAAGAAAATTAGGGGTAATACGGCCGCCGAGAAAGCCAGGATTCCGGCCCCTCATACCATCTCCTCTACGCCTGTACACGAACCCATGAAAGATGCTGCTCCTTCCCTCCAGTCGACCATCCGCTAAACTGAGACAACCACGCAACATCCACCAGTAGTCTCTGAGTTTGTATTTACCAGGGTTGCTGAGGCCCACAGTGGCCTGCATCCCACCAAAAACCAGACTGTGAAAAAAATAGCAAATCATAATGAAACCAAGTCATCTAGAACTCGCCTCCATGGCTCTGTATCGAAACACCTCCCTGTCTTCATCCACCTGGTCGTGACAATGTGCCTTTAATCTGTTCTGAGGCATCTCTTGCCAACCCATCGAAACCCTACTTTCGGTACAGATCACTCCTTGATTGGCCAGAATATCTGCTAGTTTATTGGCCGTTCTTCGCACATGGTTAAAACTTACTGTACGAAGGCATTGGAGGTGATGCTGAATTCTTTGGAATACCTGGATCAACCTCCAGTGTTTTGAGACCTTTTCCGGCGCTGTACCACAGCTAATTCTCTTGACCGAGTTAATGATTAACTCAGAATCAGCTTCGACAATCACATTTTGGCAGTTATCCTGCTTCAGAAAATCTAAACATTGCTCCAGAGCCATTAATTCCGCCATGTTGTTAGTGGCTCTTCCTAAATGGCAATGGAAGATGAAAAGAATACTTCCGTCTTCATCCCTTAACACCCCTCCAAAGCCAGCAGTTCCTGGGTTGCCTTTTGAAGCCCCATCAATGTTGTATTTCAGAAAACCCTGAGGGGGAGGATGCCAAAAATCCTTCTCAGTATTCATTTTCATTACCTTCCTATCTAGGCCTTGAGGAATAAGCCCCTGCATACCCAGTTGACTGAGAATCCACATTTCAGCTACTGAGGGTGGATTGTTAGGGGGATTTTGCACCGTAGTGCCAACTGTCTCCTTAAGTTGTTTTAAGATCTGCTCAAACAGGCGTTGGGAGGGACTCTTTTCATTTTTGAAGATTCTCTTGTTCCTTTCTTTCCAGACATTCCATATAATGAAGCTTGGCGTAAGAGCCCAAGCTGAGCCAAGAAATTCATAATCCGAAAAGTTTCGTCTCCAATTGTTTAGGGTATTGATAATACTCCCTTTGTCCCTGTCGGTTTGTTGGAAAATGGTGGCAAATGTATCCCACAACCTGGAGGTGAAAATGCAACTATTGAGAAGATGTTCCATTGTCTCCTCTTGGGCTTCACAGAGCTGGCATCTGGAAGGCCCCAGAACACCCCTCTTCCGAATGTTATCCCAAGTCAAAATTTTCTTATGATGAACCAGCCACATGAAGAGTTTAATCTTCATCCAACCTTGATGCCTCCATAGGTTCTGCCAAATCCTATCCGGAACATGGGAATCCAGCTCAAGGAGAATGCATTTTGCCTCCTTAAGATTAAAGGTGCCCTCATTATTGGTGCCCCATCTAAGCTGGTCCTGCCCCCCTGTCACTAAAATCTTCCTTTGTTCCAACATTTTCATAAGTGCCTCTGCTTTTGCTTTCAAGGGGCTGTCATCCCTATAATCAATGTTCCTCCAGGTTCTCCATTTTCCTGCACTGTTAGTATGATCCCAAAAATCTTTTACTTTAGATAATCCTTGGGTGTCTGTCTCGTTCTTGAGGTCCAAAAAGTCCTCTTTTAACAGTATAGGTTCTTGTTGCCATTTATCCTCCCAAAATAACGCTAGATCACCCTCTCTGATTTCCTAGAAACTGTTTTTTTGTACTAAGCTTTTGTTCTCCTAGGCCTTATTCCAGATGTATGAGCCCTTTATACTTCTAGACATCCTTATGTGATCATTATTTTGCCAAGAGTTGGCATATTTTTCTTTCCAGATACTAGCCCACTAAGCCCTTGGATCTTTTACCCAACGCCACCATAGTTTAGCCCCTAAAACGTTGCTAAGAATCTCTGGATCATCCAATCCAAGACCCCCATGGTTTTTGGGTTTACAGATTTTTTTCCTAGGATACTAAGGCCCATTTCTTTCTTTCCTCCCCCTTACCCCAAAGAAAGTCTCTTTGGATGGTTCTGAATTGATGCAAGACTCCTTTTGGTGCTGGGAGTGCTGATAGCATGAAAACTGGGATTGATTGAAGAACAACCTTTGTAAGCACCAACCTACCAGCCAAGTTTAAAGATCTGATAGTCCATTTCCTGATTTTATCCTGCATCTTATTAATCATCGGCTCCCAAATGCTCTTGTGCAGAGGTTTAGCAATTAGAGGAACTCCCAAATATTTTGAAGGGAGGACATCCCTTTGAAAGCCTAGAATTATGGAGATATTCCTCTGAATAGCAATATTGGTATTAAAGAAAAAAAAATTAGATTTGGAGAGATTAACTTCCATACCTGTAGCCATGGCGAAGTCATTCAGGATTTGTTTATATGCTAGAGCTTCTTTGACCGTGGGGATTCCCTGCAGCATGGTATCATCAACAAATTGTTGATGAGTCATGGCCTATCCATTCTCAGATAGTTGTAGGCCCTTGATCTTACCAACTTCTTTAGCATGCTTGATAGACTGATCAAGTCCTTCCATCATGAGGATGAAGAGAAAGGGAGAGAGTGGGTCTCCCTGCCAGAGGCCTCTTGAAGGAATAAAAGTATCGGAGGGAGAACCATTAACTAATATTGAAAAGCTGGAGGAAGTTACCAAGGTCATGACCCATCTGACCCAGTTATGATCAAACCCAAAAGCAATAATAACTTTCCTGATGTAGGTCCAGTTCAACTTATCATAAGCTTTGGCTAGATCCAATTGCATGATCATTCCAACCTTCCTATTGCTAGTCAATGAGTCCACCACCTCATGTGCTTGAATGATGTTGTTGAGAATTTGTCTACCTTCTACATAACCGGATTGTTCCACAGAAACTAGTGTAGGAAGAAGAGGTTTGAGTCTATTGCCCACTACCTTGGATATAATCTTGTATACCACATTGTATAAAGCTATGGCTCTAAACCTGTCTAGAGTTTAAGCATTGTCCTGTTTAGGGATCAAGGAGATGAAGGAGGTATTGAGCACCTTCAAAATAGTTCTGTTCATCCTGGAATCTTCCACTACATTCAAAATATCCTGTTTAACAATATTCCAGCAAGCTTTAAAGAAATCCACATTGAAACCATCAGGGCCTGGCGCTTTTCCATTCTGCATTTCTTTGAGGACCTCACTAACCTCCTCTTCAGTCACTGGCCTATTAAGGTTGAAATTATCCTCTCTAGACACCAGCCTAGGTATATGTCTTGTTAGGTCCTTGATAAAATGCTCTCTATCTGAAATGGTTTCCTTTGCTATACCTCGAAAGTGTTGAACTAACACAACTTCTATGTCCTCATGGGAGTTAAGAAGATTCCCTTCCTCGTCCTTGATCGAAGAGATCCTATTGTGAGCTCTATTCGCCATGGTGGATCTGTGAAAAAATCTAGTGTTTCGCTCTCCTTCTTTTAGCCATTGAACTCTAGATTTTTGTCTCCAAAATATTTCCTCTTGTTTACACAAATTCTCCCAATCTTGATGATGTTTGGCTACTTGATCACTTCTGACTTTGTCAAAGCCATCCATGATAAGGGCTTGGTTGAGTTCCTGCATTTTATCTTCAATAGATTTTTTTTGCTACAAAAATATTGCCAAATTCAGTCTTGTTCCATTCTTTGAGCCTGAGCTTGATGTGCTTTAGTCTTTTGTGTAGAAGGAACATTCTGGTGCCCAGAATATGAAAATCTTTTGACCACCAAATTTCAATATTGTTGATGAAATCTGGGTGGGTAAGCCAGATATTCTCAAATCTGAAAGGTCTATTCCTGGGGGTACCAATGCCCTGAACCTCTAGTTGAACCGGCCAGTGATTTGATCCTCCAAAGGGGAGAACTCTCGCTATCATTTCCTTGTCAATGAGCATAAGGTCCTCTGAGATAATGAATCTGTCTAACTTTGAGGCTACATGAGACTCTCCTCCTCTTTTATTGTTCCAAGTAAAGAGACCATTGCTCGTATCAGTGTCAACTAGCTTCATATTATCTATAAAAGTCTGAAATGCTAAGGAGTCTTTGCTTAGAGTTCTGGTTCCCCCTTTTTTCTCTGAAACTGATCTGATCATGTTGAAGTCCCCCCCTATGATCCAAGGTATTCCTACATGTCTGTCTCTAAGACCCACAAGTGAATCTAGAAACCTGAGTTTATCATCCATTCTTTGAGGGCCATAAAAATTCGTGATCAGATAGGTATCCCTATCTCCCACAGGCTGAATAACCACTGATAAATAATTCCTTGATGCCTCAGCATCTATTATGCCAATCTTTTGGGGGTTCCAAAGAGTGAGTATGCCTCCTGTTGTATTCTCTGCTTTGACTTCTAGAAACTCAAATCTATTGAGCCATTTTCTATGTATTTGTTTTATCTTTTGAATGGAACATTTAGTTTCCTGGATAAAGATCATATCGGAGCTGCTTGTTTCATTCTATTACTAAGTATTCTTTGTTTTCTTTTACTACCTAGACCCCTGATATTCCAAGATGTAAACTTCATTATTAAAGATTTGTAAAGGAGTAGCTGGTTAGATCTTTCATCTTACCTGAATCTATCATTAGCTTTCCACATTCCATCAATAGCTCATTCTGCTTTTTCCTGCCTCTTTTCTTTCCTGGGTTTCTAGGTGCTAATCCTGGTGTAGTTTTCATAGTTTTCACACCTTCATTACCCTGTCTTTCAATGTTTTTTTTCCTCTCCAGCCCATTAGCCTGAGTTTTCCATATGAACAACTACTGTACTCTATTGAACTCTTCTTGAGGTAACGAGTCTACCCCTCCCATGGTTCCCTGTTTCAAGAATCCTTCCAGATCTAGGTGTTCTCTGTGAAGAATCTCCTGTAGTTCGTGGTCCTCCATTTCCATCTCACTCTGAGTCATTTCCTGGTCCATCTCCAGTTTTGCATCGCTCATCATAGTCTCTTTCTGTTTATTAATATCCTGTGTTTGTTCACGGTCTTCTTCTTTCTCCTTCTCCCCTAGACTTCCTCCCATTGCCTGATCTGCTTTTGTTATCGCTTCATCTTCTTCAAGTACTTGGAACCTGTTCTGACTAGCCTGTTGCCCTTCATTTTGATGTTGCTTTGGCCCCCTTTTGCCCCCTTTTCCTCTATGTACCACTTTGTGAAAGCTTTCAGTGTCTTTCATTGTATTAGCTTTACTTTTGTTCTCTATTTTACTGAGAGGGCAGTCTCTGAATAGGTGCCCATGCTCATGGCATCTGCGACATCTGAATGGAATATGCTCATAATCTACTGTTTGCACCCATTATTCATCAAAAACTTCCAAGATTACCTCATCCGGAAGAGCTCCAGAGAGATCCATCTCCACACATATTCTTGCAAAGGAAGTATATTTTCCCCTTCTGGTGGCCTCAGAAGCTTTGACAAAACGCCCTAATTTATTTCCAATGGCAGCTAACGATTTAGTTTGCCAGTAATCAAGAGGTAGAGAGTAGAGTCTTACCCAGATTGGGACCGAAGTAAAAGTCTCACGCTCCGGGACAAAATTCATAATCCATGGCCACATATAGAGGCCTGCTACTGCATAGAAGTAGGGCCCTCCTTCAAACACTCTGTCTTTATCTTCAATATTTGTGAAGACCATAGTGAAGAATCCCTTTGACCCAAGATGTAGGTCTATGCTTCCTTTTGGTTTCCAGTGGTATTTAATCCATGTCTGTAAAGCTTTTTCAGTGGGCCATAATCCCATGAATTTACAAATGATTGCATATGTCCGCATGTGGTCCCTGTGCGCCTGCAGAGCAGGATCATTTAATACTACTCTGGGTGTGATCTCAGCTTTGGGTTTACATGGTCCCTTTTGTGCTTTGTCTTTTGTTCCCTGTTCCTTGTCTTCTTCCTCATTATCTTTTGTGCTATTATTCTCCCTTGTTTTGGTACAGTCTGGCTCCTCTTCAATGTTCCTTTTCCCTTCTTCTGAAGGACCTCTGTCATTTTCTATTGGTTTCTTACCTCTGCTGGCCACAACCTGCTTGTAGGAGGGAGTGGAGCTCCCTCCTTTGCACCCTTCCATGGAGATCAACCCCTGCAAAATCTGGAAACACTAGCTGTTTGCCCGTCGTTGCTCCCCAATCATTGTAATGCCTTAAGTTTAAGCTATCGCATGTGGAGGTCTCCCTTAACTTTTTAATATACACTACTAAACTTCTTAACCTTTTAATATTAATATTTTTAGATCATATAAATAAAACTTTCTAAAAAAATCTATATAATATTTTACTTTCTAAAAAATTAAAATTGATAAACATTTTTTACTTTAATAAATATTAATCATCATCTCAATATTAAAAATATAAAATTAAAAATTATTATTTTTAAATTAATAAATATTTTATTTTATTTTTAAATATAATATTTTTGTAATTAACCTTTCTTTTTTAACTTTAAGCTTCCGCAATCGTTTGAATCCATTGAGTGTTCTATTAGAAACTAAAATCCATCCATTATCTTATTAAAACCTAAAATCCACCAAATAAATTCTCATCATAATGATCTACCAAATAAATTCACACCCTAATGATCTTCAATTTAGTTGGAAATGTGCATTTCATCTCTATTAGACAAACAACTCTGTTGAAAACTCTCCGCGCTTAAATTATCTTTGACAAATTGCAACCTCATTTAATAATGTTAATGAAGGAATGAGTATTCTTATGTGTTTGCAATGAGGAGTGCTCTATGATTATTTTCATAATATGAGGTACTTGTAGATCCCAGTAACTATTGACATATTCTTGGTTATTTGCATGATATTTGATGACTTCTAAGAACTTAGTTGAAATGCTATGGTGTGTGTGAAGTCCCATGGTTTAATTGCTAGTCCCATGGTTTAATTGCTATAACTATTAAGAGGATCTTTGTGTTTAAGAGTTAAAGAATTTTGATGTTGAAAGAGATATGTTACTTTTATTATGCTTAATCGATGGTTACTTTTTTCACTTATAAAGTGACAAAAGGAATAAGGTATTGTGTGTATATATAGGCATCGTTTAATTTATAAATGAAATAAGTTTTTTCACTGGAATTCACTAATATTTGGCAATACAATTTCAACATTTTTTTTTGTTTAAAATACATTTTTGAATGCATAAATAGATTCAACCCCTTGAAAACCCCTGGAGAACTTGAATTAGGCATAATAAACAATTTAAACTCAAGTTTTTAAAATTATCTATCGAATTTTGCCAAGATTAGATGATATTAGTTTGTACTTAGGCTAATAATACACTATCGGTTTGACAACGAATTTGTAAATCATTATTGTAATTTCTATTAGAAATACTTCACTGTTTGAAGTATTAGGGTTGATTTCCGAATGTAATTTCTGCTACATATTATAATTTTGAAGTACTGTAGTATCAATAATACACAAACATTTTACAGGATTCATGTGGTGTCTTGAATGGTGACGTGTTTCTTGTCTTTATCTATTTAAACACTGTTATTTCTTTCCTTTGTTTTTCTAAATTGGAATTAATCAACATAAACTATGATAAATAGGATTCATTATCAAGAGTGGAAATATGATTCATTATCAAGAGCGCCCTATTTTGGCTGTTTTTAATTTTAATGTTTTCTACTGAAGTCAGGATAAAGAATTCTTAATTGCTCTTTGTTCTCTACTGAACCTTACAATTCTACTTTTCCACCATCCATTTAAACTCTAAAAAGATCCATTTACTACAACCTAACTTGCCCTATGAGAAATCCTTTAAAAATTGATGAAAAAAATCCAGTTTTAGTTTATAGACTCCATAGCCCAATGGAATTATAACACTCAAATCAACCAAACTAGTCAATCAAAACAACAAGCATAATCATAGCTAGCCTAAAATTTACATTAAAAACAAAGCTAAATTAAATAGAGAGATCCCTCTCTGAAGCTGGCAAGGCTAGATCCCGACTTCCAAAGTGGTTTGGATGTTGTCCTATGTGTTTACTCCCTCAACCTTAAAAATACAAAACGACAACATCTCCTGAGGCTGGAAAGGAAATTATTCTAATTGAATCAAAAGAGTTTGGTGATCGGGCATATTTCTCAGATTTAGAAGTGGGAGGTGTCTCCCTAAAATGGATACCAGACCCAGGGAAATTTAGGAAGCACAAGATCCATTTCCTCCACTCCCTCGTAGTGCATCAATAGATGGAAACTCTATTACGAATGATACTAAGATATAAGAAGGTAGAAAACTATAAATTGTTTACAGGGCAGGAGGATATAAAGTGGATTCTTCAAAATGTCCATTATATCTTAGATGGTATTTTATCTCATCTAACAAGGGTTGAGAAATATGTGGTTTTTGACTCTGATACTGAGTTAGAGGGGCTCAATGAAACTCCTGCTATCATCAATGCTCCCTTTCTCACTGCATCTCCTCACGTTCCTTCTTCTCCTCATGGGAATTCATCACCCCTATCTCTTGTCATCATCTCGGATTAAAGCGACAACCAACTTTGTAACACTCTTTTTTTTTAGGTGAAAGTTGATGTGAACTTGCGGCGGCAACAATCATTCCCTCGAGAAGATTAATGGTCAACTCTTATATTTTTGGTTCCATGTTGAATTAATCTTGTTTTTCTTTTTTACTATGGCTCAACTAATGTTATCCTTCTTAGTATTTTGACAAATGTACTGGTGATCACGATGATTTAATTGGGCTCATTTAACTTGGCTCTTTTATGTTTCATGTATAAGTGGTGTATGTTTCAAATTAAACTGGTTGTATTTATGGTTTTTGGGTACACCTAGATGAAGCTCTTGTCTCCTAGGGTTGTCTTTTGTGATGTCGAAAACTCTTAATGCTTGATGTAGTCATTTTTTATACTAGTCGAAATCATTTGAAGAAGCTTTAAAAAAAAATGTAACTCATTATTAAATAATCTCATATAGAATTCATGATAATAATAATAAATGAACCTTCTCTATAGCATTCTATCTTGTATTTTGTTACTTATTTTATATGAATTTATTTGCTTTTGGAATTTATTTTAAATTTCTATATTTTTGGGAATTATTTTTTTAATGGTAAAATAAATTTATTTTACATTTTTTTATAATATTTATTGTTTATTATTTTATTTATTTTATATTTTTTGTTTTTCACTTATATCTTTATGTTTGAAATGTAATCTAAAGTGAGTCCATGGGGCAACTCAATTGATGGTTATTATGTTATGAAGCATGGTGTAATACTTATTGTTCAAATCCACGGTGGGTCAAGCCAATTATAGCCTTTTATTCTTTAGATTCATTTTTTCATTCATTTTTTCTACTCATATTTTTAAGTTGAAATGTAATGGAAAGTAAATGTAAATAATTTTAATTTTTTCTATTTACATTTCCATACTTTTTTTTTTCCACTCATATTTTCCTGCTAAAATATATAACAAAATAAATATAAATAAATAATTATTTTTTAATATTTATCATTTTCATTATCTTTAAAAACTATTTATTTTATCAATTTTGTTAATTTTTCACAATAACAAAATTATAATTAACCAAAATAACTTTTATTATTTTCAATCAAAAACTTTTGATTTTTTCCACTCATACGTCCATGTGGAAATGTAATATTCCCATAAAGTAATGTGATGGAAAATGAATATAAGTACTAATTTTTTTTTATTTTTTATTTATCTTGTTAATCTTTTCATCAGTTCCACTAGTATTCAATAATTGAAATATTGAAATAGAATGGGGAATCGTTTCCACTAGTATTTCATTATTTCATTATTGAGATGTTGAAATAGAATTGGTAATGGAAAGTAAATATAAATAATTAATTATTTTTATCATAATTACAAGTTTTTTATTTTTTCAATTCACACTTATTAGTTTTTTGCATTTATATTCTCATGTTGAAATTTAATGAAAACTCAGTGTAAATAATCATTTATTTTTCATCTTCTTCTCCACTCATATTTTATGAGTGGAAATAATTAATTATTTTTCATCATTTTCTCCACTAGCATTCCTGGATCTTTTCTTCTTTCTACTCATTCTTATGCTGAAATATAATAGAAAGTGTAAATAATTGATTTTTTTAATATTTTTTTATTCACATTCTTAATTTTTTTTATTCAGAATTTTTTTATATTCAAATTCTCAAATTGAAATGAAATTATGAATCATTATTTTTTATCATTTTATTCATATTCAAAAACTTTTTTTTAATATAATTGAAAAATATTCACACCATTTTAAAATATAATTTTATTAAATTCATATTAAAATTAATTCTTATAAGAAAAAATAAAATAAAAAATAAAAATAAACTCCATGTATGTTTTCCATCCCATTCTATTACATCACATTCTATTAATATTTAGGAGAACCACCAAATCCAATCACAATCATGACTTTCTAGGACCTAGTGCATCCCTTATAGGTCCTTGCTTTGAGTCTTTGGTCAATTAGTCCATACTCAATATCACTAAACCAATCCTGACTTATCTTTCTTATCTTCACTTTCAATAGAGGTGAAAAGCTTCATCACAATTACAATTATGCAAAAGTAATGATTATGCGGGGTGACCTTCATTTGATTACACTATGAGAAAAGAAGAACAAGTGACCATTTGATTACACTAAGAAAATCAAGTTTATTATTTTTAAAAAATATATTAACAAGTTATAATTATATGGCATTTTTCAGCTTTAAAATTTCAACAATCAAATAAACAAATTCAATATTACAATTGTAGAATTTTTGTGACATAAAATTATAATTACACACACACACACACATATATACTCAATTGGTCATGTTTCTAAAGCATTTTGCTATTGGGAGGTCACGGTTTCAATTCTTTTTGATGCCCTTCGGGTTAGGCTTCGATTAGTCTGGCTAGAGGTGTGATCTGAGATAAATGTTATAGTAACCGTAATATTAACACAATTAAAAAATAAAAATAAAAAAGCAAAACTTAATAAATGTAATAAATTGATTCAATTCAGTTTTTTATTTTTATTTTTATTTTTTATTTTTATTTTTCTAAATATGACTAATTCTATTAATGTAACAAAAAATGGTTCAAGAAGGCACTGGCCTCTGCAGAACAAGTCTTAGATTATGCCATGTTTATCAACCAATAACTGTAAATTACTGCCCACACCAGGGAAACCAGTCCAAAACTATAAGTGTTTGCTGCCCATGTAGGGGTAACAGCCTGTAACGCCAAAGTGGAAGAATTTGTTGAAAAAAACATCAAAATTGACAACATTTTCATAAAATAAATAGCAGAAAAGACCCCTAAGGTTGGTAGCCAGGAACTCAAAACCTGAAGAAAACTTTGGCTAGCTAGGTGTCATTAGGTGGAGGAGGTTCTTCCATAATCAGACACCTATACGCTTCCATGTCATCTTCCTCGTCCTATTGATCTCTCATCGTTGCGTCCACATTCTTGAAGCCACTTGGAATATTGCATCCCTGAGCTGCGCCTAAGCGGTTCGGAGCTTCTTCATGGCTTCTACGCATCCCTGAGCTGCTGCCAGGGGCTTTTCTTCTGCTGGTGTTGGTCTTCTCCTAAATGTTATGAGCTGAGACTTTAGAGCTTTGAGGCTCCTCTCTAAAAGCTACTGAAATGGTTGCAATAATGCACGGGCGATCCAGTGTGCAACGAAACTGGAATTGGGCAGAGTGACTGGGTTGCAGAGTCGGGATAGAAGCAGCAGGAGGCTGGGGAGCCTCTTCAGTACTCCGAGAACCACCATTTGAGCACACCCCCTACCACTGCGGATGGCAGGATAACGACCGGAGAAATGAGCTATCGTCGAGGGGGAAGAAGAGTCCGAAGGGGCTGAGTCAGAGAGGGACAACGAGGGGGGGTGAATTGCTCTTCCTCTGTTGCTGCCTCTTCTGCAACACATGTTGTGATGTAGACGAGGCATGTTCTCTTGGTTGAAATTGGGCTGACAAGGATGAGGAGGAGCGCTGTCAGGGATTGAATGGCTAGTGGAAGCAGGAGGACCGTAATCCATGGTTCAAATCTAGGATTCAAGGTCGAAGCAGGAGGTCGAAAGCAGCAAAGTAGAATTTGTGAGAAGTGGGCATCATCTACCATCTCAATATAGCAAAGGATTTGGCATCGTCTCCCCGTTGACGTGCGCGAGCTTGGCTCTGCAGCAGCATGGAGACAAATGCAATTCAGAGGAGGCGGAACAGGGGAAAGGCGGTCTGAATTTGCCATTTTATGAACCAGAATGAGGTTTCCTTGGCCCGCACAAAGCATTAAAATGCCATTAATGTCGGCGGTGAGCTTTTGGGTGGAAGCATGGGTGTCCATGTGGCCGCGCCACTTGCCAACCCACATTTGCTGCATTGTACCAGCACCTTTAATCACCTACATCTGGGAATTCAATTCAATTTATTATGTTGTAGATTTATTTTTATTAATAAAATTACAAACAATTTTTTCTAGGAAATAATTATAATCTACATATCACATTACAGTGGTTTTTTTGCCCACGAGAAAAAATATCATAATTGTTATTTCATTGAAATCAAATTATACAAATTACCTTTCAATTAGAACCTCCTAGAGATGTCTATTAAGAGATATGGCATTCTGTCAATCCAGAATATAAAAACATGCAAGGTCCCAATGATTACAACAACTTTAGTTTCAAAAAATGTTGTTGGCATTCACCCTGAGGACATCAACGACTTTTTTTATAATCACTAGATGTCTTATAGGCCGAAGTAACACTTCATTTGATCTTTTTTCCACATTAACGTTGTGTTCTTTATGGATATATGATGCTCTATGTCCTCAAAAAGTTCTTGTAATTGATGAATTCTTTTTTGCCAACAATTTAGGGGCATGTTGTGTAATGAACCAATCAATAACCACTCGATAATTGCCAAAGATTTGTAAGAACTTCACTTGTTTGGACATTTCAAAGTCAAAGACGAGCCAAAGTATAATTATTTTTGCTTATTATTAGTTCTAGGCCACAGCACCAAGATAAGAAAGAAAGTGTGATTGTTGTTCAAGTGAAATGCAACTCTTTCTCTGCATATGTCTCTGGCATAATTTTGGCCTCCATCAAAGAAGGCCCAAGCCTTCAAAGTATCCATTTTGGGCCCAATCGAAATTTTTTTCTTCTTCCTCAAACCTTTTTTGTTGAGTTCCTTCATTGTTTCTTTGTTTTGTGCACCACTTGTCAAATATTTTGGATTTGACTGTCAAAGATGGTTCTCTTCTAGTGTAAACATATATGCCGAAGGACTAATTTTGGAAGGATGGAAAGATGCTCCAAGGATGGGGTTTTTTTCTACTCTGGGAGGCATTCTCCTAATGACTTACCCAACCATGTCCCTACGCAAACCTCCTCAAACAAGATCATTCTCTACATTGCCTGTGAAAAAACACAATCCTCAAATAGGTGCGTCATTGACTCTTGATTATCATAGCAGGGTGGGCATCTTACAGGCCCTTCCAAACCTCACCTCTAGATATTATCATGTGTGAGGATATATTTATTTAGTGTTAGCCATAGAAAAAGGCATATCTTTAAAGGACAAGGCCACTTCCAAACAATGGTATACCATTGAAAGGGGTTTGACTCTATTTCTTATGTCACCATCACTTCATAAGATAATTTCATCGTCGCCACCTCGTATTCTTTTTTCATTTTCCACATTAGTTTATCTAAGTCTTTGCTTAGTCTAATTCCATTCTATGTAAGTGACAAGACAAATTTTGTCTATTCCCATGCTAGATTACCTAAGAGCCCTAGAGCATTAGTTGATTTCCAAGGTCTCAAGGACATCTCATTGGCTCTAGATCAACTACATAAAGTAAAGAAATGCCTCTATACTTTATCACCACTTCTAATCTCAAAGAGATTAATATTTTTTTATGCCATCACCTCTTATCCAAATATATTTACTTAATTATATTTTTCTTCCATCTCCCACCTACCAAACAAGACCTTTTTTAACTATGTCAAACGCTAACACAAACGCCTTCCAAATATTTGATCCTCCCTGCCATGACTTCACCTATGATCAAACTCATTCTTTGACCTTTTTATTTTTCCAATACTAGTCTCACACTAGAATTTCCCATAGGCATGCATCAAGCATACTCCCCCAAAGACTTTTGGTAGCTAATACCTTTGTAAAATTGAAAATATTTTTTAGCCCCCATCCCCCCAAATTCTTTAGAATGGCAATCTATTTTTAGTTTTCTAAATACATCCCTTTTTGTCTTTTTCCTTTCCAAAGAAAATGAAAACATAAATGTCTAATTATGTTCGGAATTTTCCTTAGTATACTAGCCAAGGCCAACCAATAGGTTGGGATTACTTCCAAAACTGATTTTACCAGGATCAATTGACCTCCCAAAGAGAGTCATCATTTGCATTAGTTTGACATTCCACTTTCTTTACCATCGAGAGCCAATCAAAAACTTGGTAATTGTTAGCCTTTAAATGATAACCAAGATATTTTATCCCCTCATCTAAAGGAAAATTTTGAAAAGGAAGAAAAGTTTCAAAATTTAAAATTATACTTTCAAGAACTCCATTTGTTAACATAAATGATATGGGAAGAATAAATTTCATGCATATAGTGTCACAATACAACACAATTATGTTCCAAATAATTCTCCATTCTTTAATTGATCCATGTCCAAATAAGAGAACGTCATAAAAAAAATAACACACACACACACACACACACATATATATATGATTTTGTAACATACACCCCTACCACCCATAGACCAAACTACAGGTATAAGGAGGCAATTACTACGATGACACAAACTCCAAGGTCTTGTTATGGAAATGGGGTCTAATTTTTTTTCAACTTTTTCGAACTCCTCAAGACCCAAAACCAACATTTCCATTGAGTTCATCCCACTAAGACATTTATGACAATATAAGTTTTACCTAAAACCAACTCCTAAATCAAAATAAATCTAAGCCTAGAATTCCCTACCATGTCATCGAGTTATGCCACGTGGCACTTGAGCATATGACCATATCACACCCCATGGGGTTCATGTTATATGCCCTACCAGAGGCTACCATTGTATTTATGCCACATCACTATACTAGGTCCCCCTTTCCCCACACACACACTCACACACACACACACACACACATATGTTAAATGTAAAACCCATCCCCAAGGGAAATGTGTGTGTGTGCACGTTTATAAAACACGCCATATAATGTAAATACATATTCAAATGTGTTATAGGCCATTTTGTCGCATCTGGTAAATAGGCTAGAAAACCGGATCAATCCACATACATGAACATGTTGTCATCATCCCTACATAAATCCCTAAGCATGATATTTCCAAAAAGTCTGATTTTCTGGGTCTCACTACTCAAAATCAGTGTTTTAAGCCCCAATGCACTCTACCCCTTTAGCCACCTGCGTTTAGTGTTGGTTTCTCCTTTTTGCACCAGCGCTGATCAACACTAGTTGCTCCTTGCTACGGGTGCGTTGATTCTAGAAATGTGGTAAAATTAAAAATATTTCCAAAGCTTCCTCTTCCAAAAGATTCCAGGGGTTTTTTAAACCATTTACTATGGATAAGAAGCTTGAGTCCTATATGATCCTACCTTGGAGACTTCACCTCTTTTACATTGAGCTCATCCTCCCATTATAAGTGGATCTCAAGCTCATTATGGTAGATCCTAAACTACCATCCCTCTCCTATAAATTTACTGGTATCCATAACATCAGGGTTGGGTTTTGGAGAGTAATCATGCCCTCATGATGCTACCTTGAATCTAAAAGGAGTCATTATTTTCATGCATTAGGGTGACATTGAGGTGTGCTTTGTGAAAAGGAAGGACAAGTCAACTTGGGGAGATCTCTACAAGGTCAACTATTATTCTTGGTTGTAAACTATCTCCTATTTCTATTTATACAAAAAGTATCTTTTTTCCTATATGTGTTGTGTTACATTTACATTCATGTATTTAAATGCCTTGTTGATTCATTAAATAGAGTAATTGAATTATGTTACATAGATGTTGTGGATCCTTGGCTTATTTTAGTTGTATGTGAAGGTTCTCATTATAGCACTTGGAGCTACGATTGGAGCTTACAAGCAAGGAGGAAAGTAATGTTTGCGATGAATTCCAAGTAGGCCTCTTCCCATTCTTCAAATTCTCTAAGGAAACTCTATATTATTTACCTTATGTTGTTCCAGACCAGTCCACTAGATCTAGGGAAATTACTTTTGTCTACAATCATTTTATGAAAAGGAACCTTTGGAGTTTCTTTTTCACCTCTTTTTGAAACCCTCTAAACATGAAAAAGGAGTCAATTTTCACCTTTGTTGGACTCATAAAAGCATTAAATAGTGACATACTCGTTGAACATGGTGAGACCTAACCACTCCTTCTCAAGGTTCGCTAAAAATAATAAGATGGATTCATTCGAAGGATGAACTTACAGATATGTTACACGTCATTTTGTCACCATTAGGAAAATGAACGTCAATATGGATCTTTTGATATCCATCAAAATGTTCAAAATAAGTCCCCTGCAAGGATACAACCTAAACAATCCCAAAGAGAATGAAATTTCTAGATTACAAGGCCCAAAAAGCTATTTTTGATTGCCTGTGTGGTTCCCTAGCTAGATTATGTGCATATGAAAAATTGAACATTAAATTCAGTGCAAAAGTGCACTCTGCCTTACACTATAGACTGCGCACATGACTCAACACGAGTAAAAATAATAAAGTAAAATATAGAAGCTTGTTTGGGCAGATATCCATCTCATCATGGAGCTAATTCCCTCTCTTTATGGATCCTCTATCCCACCTTTTCAGGATCGCATCCCTTTGGAAGAGAATCTAAAATCTCCTCCTCTTGGCCTATAAATCAAACATTGGCTAGAAGGTTGGAGAGGACTACTGAAGGTAGGCTTATGTTGCAGAAATACGGCTAGAAGAATTTTCATCCAAGAAGAAGGTTGGAGATCATGGGAAGAGGCTTGTGACATCAAGGCAACTAGGTTGTAAGCTTGTTCTCCTTTGAATTCAATACAAAGCAATTGTTATTTCCTAATCATATCTATTTTGATATTATTTGTGAGATTCCTTGATCATTCACATGGTTTATAATTGATTATTGATTCAACTATATGATGTATTCTAAATTAAGAATTCTGTTTACCTTTGATTTTATATTCGAGTTGCTTTGATCCTTTTGAATTTTTGTCTATGTAGATCTTTTTTGGAGCATCATGGAGAAGTTGTAGAAAGAATTGGGAAAGCCTCTAAGACATTGAGGAAAAGTTGACTATGGAAAGCACTAAAATGACTTCAATAGGAACTTTGTTAAATTGGTAAGTGATTCTTTGCATACTACGTGTTTCAATCAATCATAAGCTAAGGAAAGGTAGCAATTATTTTCATTTTTGTTACTAAGTTTCGTTGGAAATCTAGGGAGATCCATCCCATCTACAAGAAGGATTAGTCCACCTAACAATATCAAGCATATGTTATCCTCCTCAAGCTTGTAAAAATAAAGAGGTATTGACCAAAAATGGTTGGTAAAATTGGGAAAACAAGGTACTCTACCTATTAATGGCAGTAAGTCACTCTTGAACATGACATTCTTTCACTTCATCTTTGTGACTGTTGGGTTGGGACATCTACTTGTCTTTTGGTTCATCACACTATATCAAATCCTCCATATTCAATTTTGGGTCAATGTTGCCAACTACACTTAGTGTCGCTGATATCTTCAGGAGAATTCATTAAGTTGGTATCTACTACAATACTCCTAAGTCTTCATTCATTTTTTTCATTCCTAAGCCTTCATTCATGTTTGTCTTTCCTAAACCAATTCTGCATCAACATCATTGTCTCAAATAATGATACCCATTTCGTGTCGTTGATGGCAAATACATCGAGGCCCTCCTATGATGGGTTGTTTCCTGTCGACATCAGCTCATTATCCACAAAGTTGACATATAAACTCTCTTTATTACCTTGGAGCTTGCATACATCAATGGCAAGTTTCCTCATTCTCGGTGATAATTTTTCATCATTGGCTTTCGACCAAAATATTTTGTGTGGTGTTCAACTTCAACTCCTTCATTCATACCATATGGATTATACTACAGTACCTTGAGAACCATTAACATCATTGGTGGTTTCTCTCACATCTGTTAAAGCATTATATCATTGGCTGGTAATTAGATGGTGTCTACCATGTTCGACTCCAACTCATTTATTTGCATGGTTAGACTCGTACATTGGATGATCGAGTGAAAGATATAGAAGACACCTAATCTAGTTTCATCCATCTGAGTTGCGCTTTTAGGATTAATGCAAGATTAGAAAGTATGATGACTATGATCATACAAATAGTCATCTAATCATGAGTCCACATTTTTCATTAGTGGACGTGACTTCTTGATCATTGTACATTAATGTTAGCTTATGTGCTGAGCATGGGTACAACTCCCTCAGCAAAAATATCATGATGAAAATGTATTGTAACATATGATGGTCTCGACTAGTTGTTCATAATCCGAATTTGCACAAGGTAAATCACTTTATTCATTAGCTACCATTTCTAATTTTTTGCTTTAGGGGGCAATATGTTGGGCCATTTTGTCGCATCTAGTCAATAGGCCTTCAAATTGGATTAATCCACATTTGTGAACATGTAGTCATCATCCCTACACAAAGCCCTAACCATGATATTTCCAAAAATTCTATGTTTTTGGGTCTCACTGCTCAAAATCATTCTTTTAAGCCCCATCATACCCTGCCCCTTTAGCCACCTGCGTTCAACACTGGTTGCTCCTTTCTGCACCAGTGCTAGTTAGTACTAGTTTCTCCTTGCTAGGGGTGCGTTGATTCTATAAATTCGAGAAAATTAAAAATATTTCTAAAGCTTCCTCTTCCAGAAGCTTCCAGGGGTTGTTTTAACCATTTAATATAGATAAAAAGCTTGAGTCCTATCTGATCCTACCTTAAAGACTTCACCTCTTATTCATTGAGCTCATCCTTCCATAATAAGTGGATCTCAAGCTCATTATGGTAAATCCTAAACTACCATCCTTCTCCTGTAAATTTACTGCCATCCATAACATTAGGGTTGGATTTTGGAGATAGATCATGCCCTCATGTTGTTGCCTTGAATCTAAGAGAGTGATCATCTTCATGGATTAGGGTGACATTGAGGTGTGCCTTGTGACAAGGAAGGACAAGTCAACTTGGGGAGATCTCTACAATATCATCTACTATTCTTGGTTGTAAACTCTCTCCTATTTCTATTAATATAAAGAGTATCATGTTTTTCTATATGTGTTGTCTCATGTTTGGACTCATGTATTTCAATGCCTCGCTGATCCATTGAATATAGGAATTGAATAATGTTACATAGATGTTGTGGATCCTTGGATTGTTTTGTTTGTATGTACATGTTCTAAATATAGAATTGGATTTATGTTTGGAGCTTACAATCCAGAAGGAAAGTAAAGCTTGTGACGGATTCCAAGTAAGCCTCTTTCCCATTCTTTAATTTCTCTAAGGGAAACTTTATATTCTTTTCTTTCTATTGTTCTAGACTAGTGCAATAGGTCTAGGGAAGATAATTTTGTCCACAATCATAAATTTTGTATAACAAATGGGCTTGCCATGCCACATAACCTCGGGATTAAAATCCTGAGAATTATTTCTATGCCTCCACTTCAAAACTCTAGGGTTTGAGGAGCGGGAAAAAACCCCTTTTTAATTGTCAGATGGGAAATTTCTCATCCCATAACATAAGTCTCGGACCTTCCCCAAGATACCACTTTTTAAAATATTGGGGTGATGTCATCATTTAAAATCACTGTTGTAATGTCACAATGATGTTCCCTGCCCCGACCCTTTTTCCTCAATTCTTTTGCATTATTCCTTTAATAAATCATCAGGATGACATCATCTTGAGGTGAAATCACACCAACATCTTGTATATGTCACACCTTCCACACGTCTTCCTCTGAGAGTGCCACGTTTCACTCATTTTTGACCTACTTGGCCCTACCAAATGCCCAATTCTGGGTGCCACATGCCACACCACCAAGGGATCATATCACTCCCTATCCAATCATCAAACACTATGGCCTTGCGTCCTACTAGGGTCTCAGGCCCTTACAATTCAAAACTTTCCCATTATACTTAAATTTGGTGAGTTTTGGCTTGTTTCACCATTTTACAAAGAACTGAGCCATTTTGGCATTACAAGGTTTATTAATGACATCCCAAACTCATTGGTGTATATTAAAACCATCAGGGCTCCCCAATCCATTCCCCCACCCCCCTCCCCCCGCCTTCATCCAACAATGATAATGCTTACTAGTGATCAACAACCCTAATTGAAATGTGAGACCACCCACACCCCTTGTGATGGGGGGGGGTGTCTCACAGTTATGGTTTCATCTCCCAGTTCCACAGTGAATGATCAATGGTAGATACCCTCTAATACAAATTGAAGGCTCATATTAAAATAAGAGATCCCCCACCCTTCGTGATGTCATAAGTGGGGCAGGAATCTCGTAGTTATGGTTTAGCCCACAAGGTTCCATTTTGGCTAACAACGCTATATATATTGAGCTATATCCCTCATGATCTTTTTAAGGAAATTTCCCAAGCTCAAAACTTAGAGGATTTTGAGATATCTCTTTTGAACAATAAAATTTTACATACAAAGGACTAAGATCAAGAAATCATTTTAATGCAAGGACTTGAATAATAATAAAGATTCATTCATTTCTTCCATACTCATACAACTAGGTTAATTTCAACCTCATAATGACACAAAGTCCATATCACTGCTATATTTAGGAAATTTGAGCTAAATTTAGGTTCGAGAATTAACCATACGAAAAGAACCATTCCTTAGAACCTTGCATAGGACATTAACAATCTTCATTCAAGCAAAAACCAACATTCCTCAGTAATTGTTCTCAACATGGTGACAACATGTTAAATGATGTTGATATGCACTATGCACCTAATAACAACCATGATTCACACAAGTAATAATGTAGCATGAATCCACTGATGCTATGTAGCTTATACTCAACCACTGGGCTAAATATTAAACCAAAATGAACACAAAGATCATTTCAACACATGGATTTTGCTCATATTCCACACTTAAGTAGATAGATTGTTTCCATATTATAATAATAGAGAGATTTATATTTCTATTATTTTCAAACCATTAGACTGGTATTTATGCCCAAATAAAACACAGGAATGAAACCATTCCTTAGAAAACATTTAGGAAGTTAACATTCCACTTTCACAGATGAATCACATTCCTAGCTGTAAACATGGGGGATGTATCAACACCAAGGCTAGTATGTAATGTTTAGTACAAAGGGGCATAAGTAAGCATCAACACATAAACCATATAGGAATTAACCACTCCTCGTTATCATAAAGGAAAAATCATTCTCCAACATCGGCACAAACACTTAATACATAGTGAACTATTACATTGCAAACACATAGACATGAGATAGATAAATTATTATCATGTAATGAGTATCTAGAAAACTTAGATTGGGACTCTAAATCTCCACCCAACCTTAGACAAGCTACAACCAAGATTTCTTGCAATTGTCACCTCCAAGCTAGATTTAAGAGCCTGAGGAAGGGTGCTTTAAAGGGGATTCTCACACCTTCATCACCAATGGCAGTCCAACCCTTCCCTTATCTCCACCCAATAATCAATTAAATTAGCACCTTATTTCCTCTAAATCTCTTTATGCTTTTCTAAGCCATATTTTATCTACATGCAGTTTTTTCCTCTACTTTTTATTTGTGTATATTTCCTAGGAGATTTGTCCTCCTCCCCTCTTTTTCGATGGAGATGCCTTTGCCTACATACATCCTTTATCTTGAATGCCTCCTTTTGGTCCCTTCCTCTTCCCATCATTATGTACGATTATTGAAGGTTGTGGACACGTTTCCCTGCTAGCATGGTCTTATAGCCCCTGTGGCATCATTTCAAAACTTAGGGTGGAAAATAAGAATACTCCCTACATTCATACTTCTAGGCCAGACATAGAACAAATTTCCAATAAGTTGGAATGGGCAGAAAATACCCTGCAAGAAGTTGAAGAGAAGATTGTGTCCACTTCCAGTTTGTAGACTCTTATTCCTCAGGAGAAATCTAGCAAAAGGCAGAGGGAGGAAGGGTCATAATATATAATAGGGAGTGAAGCTAGAGAATTCAGAATCATTACAGAAAAAGGCCCAAGGTGACTCACAAACTAGAGGTAGACAAAGAAATGGAAGAATATGCAGCTATCGTTATCACAGATTCTCCACTAGAAACCATGAAGTTCACTACTTCTCCTTCTGAACCTTCATATTCACAAGGTCATAAGGAGACCAAGCTAGAAACACACACTGCCCAAACAGAAAAAGAGAAAATAGTGCTTGATAAGTACAGAGAAATAAATCTCAGGAACAAGATATTTAAGAACAACACCTACAACCAATTCTGGAGGCAGACTTCTAGTTCACAAAGAAGACTTCTATCAATGTTTGATACTGAACATGGCAGAATGTAGATGACCTTTCTTGAGGCCTAGACTTCACAACCCAAATCAACAGCTGAATACAAGAGCACCTCCTTTGAGTTAAGTACAAAGGACATACACCCCATTGATCAAATGGAGATGCACAAACAAACTGGTGAGATGATATCCTCCACTCTCACTAACACTGCCATGTCTTTATCCAGATTGCAAGTCTCTTTTGCAAATGTGCAGTCACAGTTGAAGATGGAGAAGGTCTCCTCCTTGGCTAAAGACAATAGGAATAAGTCTTTAGAAGATTTGGTGATCAAGATAGGGTATGACCCTAAGGATGTTATTGTTGCTGAAGAAATTATTAAGAAGAAAAACTTGGACATTGTAGCATTGAGGAAACACCTTAAGCTACCAACTATAGAGGATCCAATGACCAAGGACATTACAAAAGGTGAAGCTCAGAAAGCTAACATGATGAACCTAATTATTGACCAAAACATACAAATCAAGCAGATGGAAGCAGAGTTGGAAAAGTTGATAAAGGAGAAGGAAAACAGCTTGAAGATGGCCATTGTTCCCTTGGATGTTGTACCTCTTTCTCAATTTCCATCCATGGGAAAAACTACCGCATCATCTACTTCTACTCAAACTCCCAGTTCTGAATAGGTCACACAGACATTGCAAAATATGTCTTTGCAATCAAAGGAAATTTAGACCTTACAAGGGAAACTCAAAGCTTTGGAAGCCCAAAAGGCCAAAGTTAAAGTTGATCGGGCTGTTGAATTGGAAAAATCTCAGAGACTTTTAGAAAATTTGTGCCAAGTAGAGAGGGACACATCTATTGGCCAAACCTTAGCCCAAGCCAAGGAAAAAATTTGGATGAACATACTTGACTCAATGAATGAGATTTGGCCTTCTATTCAAATTATATATGAACAGAAAGAGTTAATAGAGAAGGCCACTAAGACCATTGTGCAAGGAAGGGAAAAGCTGGGAGAAATGCCAACTGAAGCTGCCAATATTATCAGGTTCTTAAATTAAAAATCTAGATATGATCTGGAGGAAGTGGGAGTTAGTGACAGAACTACAACCATTCTGGAGTTTAAGAAAGTCTTGACTAAGAGAAATCTTATTAACCAGTTGGAGGAAAGGTGTGAGACCTTGGAGTTGCAGGTAAACAAATTTAGAAATAGGATTGAAGCCTTGATGTAGAAGGGACTCCCCAGTATCTATGTCATCAATGACAAGTTGATCACTCAGGAGGACTGCATCCAAAAGATGAAAGAGGTAGCCAAAAGCAGCATCAAGTTCAGTGGAATCAAAGGGAGTATGACAACAAAAGCTTTTCTGGAGACCATGTCAAATGACTTCCATGTGCAGAATGAGGTAAAACACATTTTTACTGTGAAGCCAACTTTTGCTAAGTATACAAAGGTAGATGAAATCTACCGCGAGGTGACAAAGTTAATAGTGCCAGATGAAAAGAGATGGGAATAGTTACTTGATTTACTGGACTAAACAATAACTCAAGAGCAATGAAAGATTTTTCTAGCACAACAGCCAGCACAAGATTCAGTTCAGCATCACATTATGTTTTGGATGACTCAACAACATAAACCACCCAAACAGGGCCATGCTTTCCTCAACAGCCTACGTGGCCTATTCTTTTGCCAAGATTAGATGATATTAGTTTGTAATTAGAATAATAATACACTATCGGTTTGACAATGATTTTGTAAAGCATTATTGTAATTTTTATTATAAATACTTCATTGTTTGAAGTATTAGGGTTGATTTCCGAATGTAATTTCTGCTACATATTGTAATTTTGAAGTACTGGAGCATCAATAATATAGGGACATTTTACAGTATTCATGTGGTGTCTTGAATGGTGATGTGTTTCTTATCTTTATCTGTTTAAACACTATTATTTCTTTCCTCTGTTTTTCTAAATATGAATTAATCAACATAAACTGTGATAAATAGGATTCGTTATCAAGAGCGCCCTATTTTGGCTGTTGTTAATTTTAATGTTTTCTACTGAAGTCAGGATAAAGAATTCTTAATTGCTCTTTGTTCTCTATTGAACCTTACACTTCTACTTTTCCACCATCCATTTAAACTCTGAAAAGATCCATTTACTGCAACCTAGCTTGCCCTGTGAGAACTCCTTTAAAAATTGATGAAAAAACTCCAGTTTTAGTTTATAGACTCCATAGCCCAATGGAATTATAACACCCAAATAAAAAAAACCAGTCAATCAAAACAACAAGCACAATCATAGCTAGCCTAAAATTTACATTAAAAACAAAGCTAAATTAAAAAGATAGATCCCTCTCTGAAGCTGGAAGGGCTAGATCCCAGCTTCCAAAGCGGTTTGGATGTTGTCCTATGTGTTTACTCCCTCAACCTCAAAAATACAGAACGACAACACCTCCTGAGGTTGGAAAGGAAATTATTCTAATTGAATCAAAATAGTTTGGTGATCGGGCATATTTCTCAGATTTAGAAGTGGGAGGTGTTTCCCTAAAATGGATACCAGACCCAAGGAAATTTAGGAAGCACAAGATCCATTTCCTCCACTCCCTCGTAGTGCATCAACAGATGGAAACTCTATTACGAATGATCCTAAGATATAAGAAGGTAGAAAACTATAAATTGTTTACAAGGTAGAAGGATATCAAGTGGATTCTTCAAAATATCCATTATATCTTAGATGGTATTGTATCTCGTCTAACAAGGGTTGATAAATATGTGGTTTTTGACTTTCATACTGAGTTAGAGGGGCTCAATGAAACTCCTGCTATAATCAATGCTCCCTTTCTCACTGCATCTCCTCATGTTCCTTCTTCTCCTCAGGGGAATTCATCACCCCTATCTCTTGTCATCATCTTGGATTAAAGCGACAACCACCTTTTTAACACTTTTTTTTTTCAGGTGAAAGTTGATGTGAACTTGCGGCGGAAACAATCATTCCCTCGAGAAGATTAATGGTCAACTCTTATACTTTTGGTTCCATGTTGAATTAATCTTGTTTTTCTTTTTTACTATGGCTCAACTAATGTTATCCTTCTTAGTATTTTGACAAATGTAGTGGTGATCACGATGATTTAATTGGGCTCATTTAGCTTGGCTCTTTTATGTTTCATGTATGAGTGGTGTATGTTTCAAATTAAACTAGTTTTATTTATGGGTTTTTGGGTACACTTAGATGAAGCTCTTGTCTCCCAGGGTTGTCTTTTGTGATGTGGAAAACTCTTTATGCTTGTAGTCATTTTTTATACTAATCGAAATCATTTGAAGAAGCTTTAAAAAAAAATGTAACTCATTATTAAATAATCTCATATAGAATTCATGATAATAATAATAAATGAACCTTCTCTCTAGGATTCTATCTTGTATTTTGTTACTTCTTTTATATGAATTTTATTTGCTTTTGGAATTTATTTTATATTTCTATATTCTTGGGAATTATTTTTTTAATGATAAAATAAATTTATTTTGCATGGTTTTATAATATTTATTGTTTATTATTTTATAGTTTTTTGTTTTTCACTTATATTTTTATGTTTGAAATGTAATCTAAAGTGAATCCATGGGGCAACTCAATTGATGTTTATTATGTTATGAGGCATGGTGTAATATTTCAAATTTAAGGTGGGTCAAGCTAATTATAGCCTTTTATTCTTTAGACTCATTTTTTCATTAATTTTTCTACTCATATTTTTAAGTTGAGATGTAATGGAAAATGAATATAAATAATTTTAAATTTATTTTTCTATTTACATTTCCATATCCTTTTCGTTTTTCACTCATATTTTCCTGCTGAACATCTCCCCCTATGTTAGGCTTTATAAAAACGACCCTTACAACCAATTTAGTTGGATAGAGATCAGAGACATTAATAATAAAAAGTCCTACATAGCAATATGTTATTTCCCCCCCATTAATTCTAACTTCTATAAGAAGAAGAATCTAGATAAAACTAACCCTTACAATAGTTTAGAGAACGATATTTCTAGCCTAAGGAATGATGGTAATATCCTTTTAATAGGTGATTTCAATGCCCGAACTTCAAGCAACCAAGCTATTATTTTAAGCAATCATTCCAACCCTAATCCTCTTTGGTTAGACGAAGACCCTACCCTGGCTAGTAGGTACAAAAGGAGCTCTGAAGACCTCGGGGAAAATTTGTTTGGGTCAGAGCTTATCAAGCTCTGTAGTGCTCAGGATCTCATAATTTGCAACGGTCTAAAAAAGTGGCCCAATTCCAGCAAGATGACCTGCATCCATGTACTTGGTAGCAACATGGTAGACTACGTTATCTCCGATCTTCCTTTATACAACGAAATGATAAACTTTGACATCTTAAACGACCACGAGCCTGACTCCGATCATAGGCCTTTACTTATAACCCTCAATTTTGTCATGCATAGAGTTCCCATAGAAAATAATACTTACAACCAAAAGAACTTAATATTTGATAAAAATAAAAAGGACCTCTTTCTAAATGAATTAAAAACTAATTTGCCTCCTTTATCTAGTATAGATAACATAGAAGACCTATATCATAATTTTACTACAACCCTCTCATATTCTATTAAAAAGTTCTCAATTGAAGTCTCAAATAATAAAAGAAATAGCAAAACCAATCCTTGGTATGACAAAGATTGTAAAAATGCGAGGAGAGCAATTAAGGAAGCTGTTAATGATTCTCTTAAAATGGACAAGATAAGAATATACAAAGCCCTAATTAAAAGGAAAAAGAGGCAGTACATTCGTCAAAGACAGGAGTATCTCTTACACCTCTCTAAGGTAGCTCCTAAGAAATTTTGGAGGCAGATTCTGACTAGGAAGACTAAGGATAATAATAAAATTGCTCTTCACGATTGGAATTCTTATCTTAAAAAGCTTTATGAATCTCCTAATGTCACGGATAATTTGGAAACCCTGCTCACAACGAAAGAAGTCTTCTCTTTAGAAGACATTAAGTTTGGGGTTAATCGCCTCGCGAATGGGAAAGCTAAGGACATTGAAGGTTACTAGGTAGAAATCTTAAAAATTGGAGGCCCTGTCCTCATCCCCCACATCCACAAGCTTTTCAATCAAGCTGTTAAGCAAGGGTTCCCTAAACCTTGGACTGAGAGCCTCATTATCCCTATTTTTAAAAGTGGAGATACAAATAACCCCTCTAATTATCGAACAATTATGATCAGCCCTCTCTTAGCCAAATTATATGGTAGTATTCTAGAAAAAAAGTTAAGCATATGGCTTGAAAGTGAAGGTAAGCGGGCTAAAGGCCAAGCAGGTTTCAGAAGGCATCACTCAACAACAGACCACCTTGTTACGCTAAGGATCATTGCGGAGGAATGTCGTAATGATAAATCCAATTTATTTTGCTTCTTTGTAGACTTTAGAAAGGCTTTCGATACGGTTCCTAGATATAACCTTTGGAAGAGGTTAGAAGAGCTAAAGGTTCCTCTTGAGTTAAGAGTTGCTGCTATAAGGCTATACGAGAATGTAATTGCCAAGCTAAAGAACAATGAGGGGTGGTCAAAAGATATTAAGTGTAACATCGGAGTTAAACAAGGTTGCCCCCTCTCCCCTACTCTATTTGGCATTTACATCGATAAGCTCGAAGGTTATTTAGAAGAAGCAGGATGTGGTGGCACAATCCTAGCTGGAATAGTCATTATCCTTCTTCTCTATGCTGACGATATTGTTCTTTTGGCAAGGTGCCCTTCTGATCTTGATAAGCAACTCAAGCTTCTTAAGGATTTCTGCTCTACCATGGGTATGACTGTTAACACAGACAAAACAAAAGTTATGATTATCAAATCTAAGAAGGACACTTGCGCTAATTTTACGTATGACAATAATAACTTGGAGGAAGTGTATTCTTACAAGTACCTCGGAATTGATATCCATCACAAGCTCAACTGGAACCATAGCATTGAGAAAAGGATCAATGGGGGATGGAAAGCCTATTTTGGTCTTGAAAATAATTGTAAAACAACAAACCTCGTAATGTGGGATAAAAAGAAGTTCCTCTTTGAAACTTTAGTCACTCCTGTTATCTTATATGGCTGTGAAGTTTGGGGCTGCAGCATCTCCAGAGAATCATGGAGGAAGATTGAGCAAATCCAGAAGCGTTTTATAACTTATAACCTGAAAATTAAAAGTAATACACCCTATCCTATTCTCCTTATAGAAGCAGGCCTTTCTTCTATTGAGAGCCTAGCTATGCTCAGGTTTCTGATGTACAAGCACAAGCTCAATAACATAGACAATCATAGACTTCCTAAGCTAGCTTTAAATTCCAGCCAAAATCACCTAAGGCTTAACCGAGGATGGCATAAGGACACAAGGGCCTGGTTAAACTATTGGGAGATCAATGAGAATGATGCTTTGCAAAACATAAATAACATTAAAGATATTGTTACTTCTAAGTTCAAAGAAAAATTGTGGTGTGAGAAAGATTTAGCGTCTAAAAGAAAATTAAGTTATTATAAGAAGGTCATCAACCCCACCCTTGAAGATCAAAAGTATCTCTCTATTCTAACTAGCTCAAAAAAGAAAATTAATATAGCAAAGATTAGAACGAATTCTCATGAGCTCCATAGTGAAACTGGCCGCTAGGTAGTTCCTAAAACGCCATGGATAGAAAGGATCTGCCATATTTGTGAGAATAGGAGCATCGAGGATGAAAACCACTTCCTCTTAGAGTGCCCTGCATACAACCACATTAGATCTCAATTTCACAACCTTTGTTACAATACTGACCTTCCTAGCCTTTTACTATGCCAAAATTATAGTGAACTCGGGAGGCTTCTCTCCAAGCTTTTTGAGCATAGGAATAAAATCTTAAATCAAAATAAATAATTTGTCTTTTTAGGTCCGATAGATCATTATTTGGTCTCAGCGGACGTTAACCATCATCATCATCATCATCATCATAACAAAGTGAATATAAATAAATAATTATTTTGTAACATTTAAATATTTATTTATTATTTTCATTATCTTTAAAACTATTTATTTTATCATTTTTATTTTTTATTTTAACAATAACTAACTTATAATTAACCAAAATAACTTTTATTATTTTCAATAAAAAACTTCTGATTTTTCCACTCATACGTCCGCCCATATAGTAATGTGCTGGAAAATGAATATAAGTAATTAAATTTATTTATTTATTTTTATCTTCTTAATCTTTTCATCGGTTCCACTAGTATTCAATAATTGAAATATTGAAATAGAATGGGGAATCATTTCCACTAGTATTTCATTATTGAAATTTTGAAATAAAATTGGTAATGGAAAGTAAATATAAATAATTAATTATTTTTATCATAATTACAAGTTTTTTATTTTTTCAATTCACACTGATTAGTTTTTTGCATTCATATTCTCATGCGGAAATGTAATGAAAACCAAGTATAAATAATCAATTTTTCTTGGAATTTTTTCATACTCACATTTTTTTACAAATACTTTCATTTATTTATTTTATTCATATTCCTGTATTGAATTGTAATGAAAAGAAAATATAAATAATCATTTATTTTTCATCTTCTTCTCCACTCATAAAAGTGAGTGGAAATAATCAATTATTTTTCATCATTTTCTCCATTAGCATTCTTGGGTCTTTTCTTTTTTCCACTCATTCTTATGTTGAAATCTAATAGAAAGTGTAAATAATTGATCTTTTTATATTATTTTTATTCACATTCCCAATTTTTTTATTTTTAATTTTAATTTTTTTAATTTTATTTTTTTCCTCTAATTTTTATTTTTATTTTTTCAGATTATTTTTTTATTCAAATTCTCAGATTGAAATGCAATTATGAACTATTATTTTTTATCATTTTATTCATATTCTTTTTTTTGATCCAGTAAGAGTGGAGCCTTCCATTAATCGAGAAAAAATACATAATGTACGAGGTCAAGAACAACATCACTAGCTTTGTGAACACATAATCGACATCTGGGTTTACACAACCCCGTAACTAACTCAAACAAAACTGCAAAAGGACTGACTCTCAAACTACCAATGATTTTCCCATCCTCAAAACATCGCTCTGGAAAACCAGCACATAGGATACTTTCCTTCCTAACCCGAAAGAGAAATTGGAAGGTTTTAAAGTTCTTTTGGGTCCACTAAAAGACTTAAGACTCGAGCATCAAAAGAACCTGAAAGCCCTTGATGACGAGGGCCCACAGATCCTACGGCCCACAATGCAGCAATATGTGACTAAAAAACAAGCCTTAACCTATGGTTGACTTAGCAACCCGAAAACCGAGCGATCCAGCCCTCGAAGGTCCGACGGTCATGATCTGATTTCGGGTCATCAACTTGCCTACTCCTTAATTTTTCTTACGGACCCGATGAGAAACCAAAATTGTCATTCTATAATTTTTCGGGTCCGGTTGAGGATTAACATTCGATTATCTTTATGACCCGAATACCGACGATCCATCACTCATTGATCTGACGATCCTAAGCTAATTTTGGGCTGATAACATGCCCACTCTTTATTTGTCCATTCAGACCTGATGAGTAGCATAAACCACCGCTCTAAAGTTTTTCGGGTTCATTTGAAGGTTTATCCTACGTGCAGTTATCCACCCAAAATCCGTAGGATGCTGGAGTTCACTGCAATCTTTGGTCGGCTGCCTATCAACCTACCCGCTGTTTACCCCTTGCTTCTTCCCTATGATTGGTTCACTTTCTACTATTTCCATTGGTCTATTTATTGCTTATCTTTCATAAATTGAAAATACTCTCTGTCTTCAATTGCCTGTCTGTGATAGTCCTCACGCAAATTCCTTGAGGGTGTCGACTCCCAAGCATATCTTCTATTATTTCTTGTACAGAGCACTCCTTCATTCACCAGACGATCCGCTAACCTGTTGGTTGTTCTGCACACATGAACAAATCTGAGTGTTCTCAAGGTTCTCAGGTGGGATTGTATATGTTGATAGACCTGCAATAACTGCCAGTGATTTGATACTTTTTCTAGTGTTGTGTTGTTGCCTATCTTCTTGACCGAATTAATTATCAATTCAGAGTCTGCTTCTATGATGGCATTATGTAAATTGGAGTTAATCAAGATTTCTAGGCATTGCTCTAAGGCCATGAGTTCCGCCATATGATTAGTGGCTTTCCCCAAATGACTATGAAAGATGACTTTTATGTATCCCTGCTCATCTCTTATGACTGAGCCATAACCAGCCACCCCAAGGTTTCCCTTAGAGGCCCCATCTATATTAAATTTCAATAAGCCATGAGGAGGTGGTTGCCAGAAGTCCTTCCCCGCTGTTGTATGTCTTACGGTCTTGCTTATGCCCTGGGGGATAAGTAACTAGAGACCCAAATGAAAGAGAAAATGAGCATCCTGGTTTAGAGGAGGGTTCTCGAGGGGTTTCTTTAGAAGGGTGCTCACAGTTTCTTTGATCTGTCTTATAATATGAGCTATGATGCTCTGGGTTGAGCCAATTCTGTTCTTAAAAATCCTATTTTTGCGTTCTTTCCAGACATTCCAGATAAAAAACCCTGGTACTAGAGTCCAGGCTTTGTTGATTATTTCATTTTCTGAGAAGTCTTTCCTCCAGTTCTTCAAAGTGCCAGTGATGCTGAATTCATCCCTGTCAGTTTGCCTAAAGATTGAGGCTACCCAATTCCACAAGGTAGAGGTGAATCGGCAGAGGTTGAGTAGGTGATCCATCGTTTCTTCTTGTAAACCACATAATTGGCATCTAGATGGACCAGCTAAACCTCTTTTTCTAAGATTTTCCAAAGTCAGAATTTTTTTATGTGGCACCAACCACATGAACAGTTTGATTTTCATCCAGTGCGGGTTTTGCCATAGGTCCTTCCATATCTTATCAGGGTTTGGAAAGTCAAGCCCAATGGCAATTATTTTGGCTTCTTTGAGGTTGAAGCTGCCTTCGTTGTTTCTTCCACATCTTAGTTGGTCAGACGAAGTTGAAGTCAAAATCTTTCTATGTTCCAAGATCACTGTAAGAGCTTCGGCCTGGGGGTTCAAAGGGGTCTCTTCACTATATACTAGGTCCTTCCATGTTCTCCATTTGCCCTGGCTCCTTGTTTGATCCCAGAAGTCACTTACCCTGAGTAAACCTTTATTGTCAGTGTCATTCTTGAGAATGGCTAGTTCTTCTCTACATAGGTTAGGTTCCTACTGCCAATTATCCTCCCAAAACCAAGCTATGTTTCCATCTTTGATCTCCCAGAAACTATGATTCTGAACTATGGCTCTATTCTCCCAAACATTGTTCCAAATGTGGGAGCCCTTGATGAGCCCAGTCATTCGAATATGATCCCTTTATTGCCAGTTATTTTCATACTTCTATTTCCAGAGCTTGGCCCAAGGGGTTCTTGTTTCCTTTAGACATCTCCACCAAAGTTTTGCCCCCAAAACTTTTCTTAGGGTTTCCGAGTCATGAAGTCCCAAACCTCCATGGGTATTGGGTTTACAAAGCTTTTCCCAAGCTACCAAAGCCCATTTATTTTTCTCTTCCCCTTTGCCCCAAAGAAAATCTCTTTGGATATTCTTGATGTGTTGTAAAACTCCTTTAGGAGTAGGAAGAGCTGAAAACATGAAGATGGGAATAGTTTGCAAGACAACCTTTGTAAGCACTAGCCGTCTTGCTAAATTCAAAGATCTGCTTGTCCATTTCCTGATTTTGTCCTACAGTTTATTAGTCTTCGGATCCCAAACTTCCTTGCTTAGAGGTTTGTCAGTGAGGGGTATTCCCATATATTTGGAGGGAAGTTGATCTCTTTGAAAGTTGAGAATTCTGGAGAGGTTTCTCTGAATAGCAATGTCAATATTAAAAAAAGAAATTTTTTGATTTGGTGAGGCTTACCTCTGTACCAGCGGCCATAGCAAAATTGTTCAGGATTTGTTTGAAAGCTTTAGCTTCCTTGACTGTGGGTGTACCCTACAACATGGTGTCATCCAAAAATTGTTGATGAGTCAAGGTATCCGCATTCAGGGTTAGTTTGAGACCCTGGATTCTTCCTTCTGCATTGGCTGATTTGATCACTTTGCCTAATCCTTCCATCATGAGAATAAAGAGTAAGGGGGAGAGCAGATCTCCTTGTCTGAGGCCTCTCGAAGGCCTAAAGGTTCTGGATGGAGAGCCATTAAGTAGAATTGAAAAACTAGCTATGGTAATAAGGGCCATTGCCCATCTTATCCAATTGTGGTCGAAGCCATATGCTTTTAGTACTTCCCTGATGTACGACCAGCTTAGCTTGTCATAAGCTTTCACTAGGTCAAGCTGTATGATCATACCCACTTTCTTATTGCTCTTAAGAGAATGTACCACCTTGTGAGCTTGAATGATGTTATTTAGAATTTGCCTTCCTTCCACATATCCAGTTTGCTCCTCGGACATAAGAGTTGGGAGAAGGGGCTTGAGTCTATTTGCAATTACTTTAGAAATAATTTTGTACACCACATTGCATAAAGCTATGGGTCTGAATCTATCTGGTGTCATAGCTTTTTCCTGCTTTGGAATCAAAGCTATGAAAGATGCATTGAGCGCCCTCAAAACTGTTTTGGATCTTCTCGAGTCCTCCACAACATCAAGGATATCTTGTTTGACTATTTCCTAGCATGCTTTGAAGAAGTCTACATTGAACCCATCCGGGCCTGGAGCTTTCCCATTTTGCATCTCTTTGATGACTTCATTGACCTCCTCTTCAGTCACTGGCCTGTTAAGATTGTAATTGTCTTCCCTGGTTACAAGTTTTGGAATGTACTATGTGAAGTTGTTGATAAATTGTGATCTGTCTAAGAGAGGCTCCTCTGCTATGCTTTGGAAATGTTGTACCAGAGCCAATTCCATTTCTTTGTGGTGCTAAGATCCTTCCCTTGAGTATCTCCGAGCTTTGAAATCCTGTTATGTGCCCTGTGATCCACGGTTGACTTGTGAAAAAACTTTGTATTTCTTTCCCCTTCTTTAATCTATTGCACTCTCGATTTCTGTCTCTAGAATATCTCCTCTTGCTGGCATTTGTTTTCCCATTCCTGTTGAAGAGAGTCAGCTTGCATTTTCCTATCCTCGGTAAAGTCATCTATGATGAGGATCTGATTAATTCCCTGTAGTTTCTATTCAACTTCTATTTTGGATTTGAAAATATTGCCAAACTCATTTTTGTTCCATTCTTTAAGCCTGAGTTTGATGTGTTTTAGTCTCTGTTGTAGTAGGAACATCTTCATGCCTTGAATAGGCATGTCTTCCACCCACCATTTTCCAATATTACTGATGAAGTCAGGGTGAGTGAGCCAAACATTTTCAAACCTGAAAGGTATGTTCCTTGGAGTGCTTATAAAAGAAGCTTCAAGCTGGATAGGCCAATGATCTGAGCCTCCAAAATGAAGGATTAATGCAGTCAAGTCAAGGCCAGTGAGAAGGAGGTCCTCTGAGATTATGAATCTGTCTCGTTTAGAGGCAACTTGAGAAACCCCTCCCCTCTTATTGTTCCAGGTGAAGGTACCATTTATTGTCTCCGTATCCACTAGCCTCATGTTGTTTAGGAAGTTTTGGAAGGCAATGGAGTCTCTGCCTAGTATTCTGGTCCTGCCTTTTTTTTTGTAAGAGATCTGATCATATTAAAGTCCCCTCCAAGAATACAAGGCATAACGAGATGTCTCTCTCTCAGCTCCTCCAGTGAGGGGAGAAGCCTGAGTTTGTCTTCAAGTTTTTGAGGACCATAGACATTTGTGATCATAAAGAGTTCCTTGTCACCCAAAGGTTGGATCACCATCAAAAGGTGAAGCATCCAGGATTCCAAGTTTCTGGGGATTCCAAAGAGTGAGAATCCCTCCTGCTGTGTTGTTTGCTTTAACTTCTAGATACTCATATTTAATGAGCCATTTGCTATGTATCTCTTTGATTTTATCTATTGAACATTTTGTTTCATGGATAAAAACCATATTTGGTTTTTCTTCTTTTATTCTATTGCTAAGATTTTTTTTTTTCTTTTACTTCTTAGACCCCTAATGTTCCAGGTTGTGAGCTTCATTATGAAATGTTTGTAAATGAGTAACTGTAAGATCTTTCATCTTGCCTGAGTTAATCATGAGTTTCCCACACTCTGTCAGCGACTCATTCTGTCTCTTCCTTCCTCTTTTCCTGTCTGGGTTCTTGGAAGAGTCTCCTGATGTTACCTCCATCGGTTTCACCCCTCTATTTTCCTGGCTATCATGGTTCCTTTTGACTCCATAACCCTTTGCTTTAGATCTACAAAGGAAGGGTTGTTACACTCTGTCAAACTTCTCTTGTGGTAGAGAATCAACCCCTTTGGTGGTTCCCTGCTTCAAGAACTTTTCTAGATCGAGATTCTCCCTCTCAAGAATCTCCTGTAGTTCATGGTCCTCTGTACCAACTTCACTTGGGGTCATCTCATGGTCCCTACCAGGTTCCATAGTGCTTGGTAAATCCTCCATTAGTTTGTTTTTCTCAGGTATATCCTCCATGGTAACATATTTTTCCTTCTCCGTAGGATTATCCTCCGATGCCTGGTTGGTTCCATTGTTCCCACCTTCTTCTTCTAAAATTTTGAAACCGTTATGACTTGGTTGCTTATCCTCGTTAGTTTTCTTTTGGTACTTTTTTCCTCCTTTCCCTTTGCCTTCCACCTTGGTAAAGCCTACAAGATCTTTGCCTGTGTTGGTTTTCATATTGTCCTCCAGTTTGTTTAGTGGGCAATCTCTGAAGAGGTGCCTATGTTCATGACATTTACGGCATCTGAATGGGACATGTTCATAGTCCACCACCTACACCCATTCTTCATCATATACTTCTAGAATGATTTCAACCGGAAGTGCTCAAGATAGGTCCATTTCTAAACATATGCGAGAGAAGGAGGTGTATTTTCCTCGCAGAGTTGCATCTGATATTTTTAAAAAATGACCCAATTTATTGCCTATGGCTTTTAATGATTCTGGCAGTCAATAATCTAAAGGTAGGGAGTAGATTCATATCCATATCGATAATGATGTGAATTTTTCTCGTTCCGGGACAAAATTCATCACCCATGGTCGCATGTAGAGGCCTGCAACAACGTAGAAATATGGTCCTCCTTCAAACACTCTGTCTTTGTCCTCTAGGTTTGTGAACACCACTGTGAAGAATCCCTTGGACCCAAGGTGAAGGTTTATATCCCCCTTTGGTTTCCAGTGGTTTCTTATCCATGCGTACAAAGCCTTCTCTATTGGTCATATTCCCATAAATTTGCATATAACCGCGTAAGCTGCCATGTGATCCCTGTGCACCTATAGCGCTAGATCATTTAAAACAACCTCGGGTTTAATGGTTGACCTGGGTTTACAGATTCCTGTCACAGTCTTGTGCTCAGCTCTCTGACTGCTGTCTCTTGTTCTCTTCTCTCTTCTGACTTCCTCATGATTCTCTTCCTGTTCATGAGATTTGATGTTTTTTGGCTTTTTTGTGCTTATCTTCTCCATTTCTGCCTCCATTGGTTTCTTGAATTGATTCGAACCAGCTTCCTTGCTTCTTTTCACAACTACATGACTGTAGGAGGGAGTGGAACTCCCCCCTCCTTGCCCCTCCAAGGTTACAAGCACTAATTCCCTGTTCCAAACCCTCATTCAACTCACTCCCATCCCCTCTTGCATGGTTCGTCATTTTATTCATATTCAAAACCTTTTTTTTAATATAATTAAAAAAAATTCAAACCCTTTTAAAATATAATTTTATTAAACTCATATTAAAATTAATTCTTATAAAAAAAAAATAAAAATAAACTCCATGTATGTTTTCCATCCCATTCTATTACATCACATTATACTAATATTTAGGAGAACCACCAAATCTAATCACAATCATGACTTTTGAGAACCCAACGCATCTCTTGTAGGTCCTTGCTTTGAGTCCTTGGTCAATTAGTCCATACTCAATATCACTGAACCAATCCCGACTTATCTTTCTTATCTTCACTTTCAATAGAGGTGAAAAGCTTCATCACAATTACAATTATGCAAAAGTAATGATTATGCGTAGTGACCTTCATTTGATTACACTATGAGAAAAGAAGAATAAGTGACCATTTGATTACACTAAGACCTTCGCTACCATTGCTCTCTTTATTTCATCTTTGCACTTAGTCACAGGGGTTTTTGCCCTCTTATTTTCAATTTCAAAGAGGTGGTTTCTCCTTATTTTCTTTTCTCTTTGATTTGTTTTTCATGTTTTTTAAGTGAGAAAGTGGAAAATTAAGTTTATTTTATTTCTTAAAAATATATTAACAAGTTATAATTATATGTTATTTTTTAGCTTCAAAATTTCAACAATCAAATAAACAAATTCAATACTATATATATATATATATAGAGAGAGAGAGAGAGAGAGTTTAGTTCAATTGGTCATGTTTCTAAATTACTTTGCTATTGGGAGGTCACGATTTCAATTCTTCTTGATGCCCTTTGGGTTAGGCTTCGATTAGTTTGGCTAGAGGTGTGATCCTGAGATAAATGTTATAGTAACCATAAAATAAAATATTAAATCAGAAAACTAATAGAAAATTCTAATATTAACACAATTAAAAAATAACAAAAAGTAAAACTTAATAAATGTAATAGATTGATTCAATTCAATTTATTATGTTGTTATTTTATTTTATTAATAAAATTACAAACAATTTTTTCTAGGAAATAATTATAATCTACATATCACATTACAATAGTTTTTTTTGCCGATGAGAAAAAATAGCTTGTTATTTCATTGAAATCAAATTATACAAATTACCATTCAATTAGAACCTCCTCGAGATGTCTATTAAGAGATATGGCATTCTGTCAATCTAGAATATAAAAACATGCAAGGTCCCAATGATTACAACAACTTTAGTTTCAAAAAATGTTGTTGGCATTCACCCTGAGGACATCAACGACTTTTTTTATAATCACTAGATGTCTTATAGGCCGGAATAACACTTGATTTGATCTTTTGTCCACATTAACGTTGTGTTCTCTATGGATATATGATGCCTCTAGGTCCTCAAAAAGTTCTTGTAATTGATGAATTCTTTGTTCCCAACAATTTAGGGGCATGTTGTGTAATGAGCCAATCAATAACCACTTGATAATTACCAAAGATTTGTAAGAACTTCACTTGTTTGGACATTGCAAAGTCAAAGACGAGCCAAAGTGTAATTATTTTGTGCTTGATTATTAGTTCTAGGCCCCAACGCCAAGCTAAGAAAGAAAGTGTGATTGTTGTTCAAGTGAAATGCAACTCTCTCTCTACATACATCCCTGACATAATTTTTGCCTCCATCAAAGAAGGCCCAAGCCTTCAAAGTATCTATTTTGGGCCCTTGAAATTTTGTTCTTCTTCATCAAACCTTTTGTGTTGATTTCCTTCATTGTTTCTTTGTTTTTTTTCACCATTTGTCAAATATTTGGGATCTGACTGTCAAAGATGGTTCTCTTCTAGTGTAAACATATATGTCAAAGGACCAATATTGGAAGGCTAGAAAGATGCTCAAAGGATGGGGCTTTCTTCTACTTTGTGAGGCATTCTCCTAATGCCTTACCCAAACACGTCCCTATGAAAACCTCCTCAAACAAGATCATTCTCCACACGGCACGTGAAAAAACACAATCCTCAAATAGGTGTCACCGACTCTTGATTATCACATCAAGGTGGGCATCTTAAATTCCCTTCCAAGCCTCACCTCTTGATATTATCTTGCATGAGGATCTTGTTATTTAGTGCTAGCCATAGAAAGAGGCATATCTTTAAACGACAAGACCACTTCCAATCAACGTTATACCATTGAAAGGGGTTTGACTCTATTTCTGGTGTCACCATCACTTCATAAGATAATTTGATCGTCGCCACCTTGCATTCTTTGTTCATTTTCCACATTAGTTTGTCTAAGTCTCTGCTTAGTCTAATTCCATTCTATGTAAGTGACAAGACAAATTGTGTCCATTCTTATGCTAGATTCCCTTAGAGGCCCAGAGCATTAGTTGATTTCTAAGGTCTCGGGGACATCTCATTGGCTCTAGGATCAACCATTTCATATAGTAAAGAAATGCATTTGTACTTTAACACCACTTCTAAACTCAAAGAGATTAATATTTTTTTATGCCATCACCTCTTATCCATATATCTTTACTTAATTTGATTTTTCTTCCATCTCCTACCTACTAGACAAGAACTTTTTTAACTATGCCAAATGCTAACACAAATACCTTCGAAATATTTGATCCTCCCTGCCATGACTTCACCTTTGATCAAACTCATTCTTTGACCTTTTTATTTTTCCAATACTAGTCTCACACTAGAATTTCCCATAGGCATGCATCAAGCATACTCCTCCAAAGACTTTTGGTAGCTAACACCTTTGTAAAATTGAAATTTGTTTTTATCCCCCATCCTCCCAACTTCTTTAGGATGACAATCTATTTTCAGTTTTTTAAATACATCCCTTTTTGTCTTTTTCCTTTCCAAAGAAAATGGAAACATAATTGTCTAATTTTATTCAGAATTGTCCTTGGTACACTAGCCAAGGCCAACCAATAGGTTGGGATTACTTCCAAAACTGATTTTACAAGGATTAATTGGCCTTCCAAAGAGAGTCATCAGTTGCATTAGTTTTACATTCCACTTTGTTTACCATCTAGAGCCAATTAGAAACTTGGTAATTGTTAGCCTTTAAATGATAACCAAGATATTTTATTACCTCATCTAAAGGAAAATTTTGAAAAGGAAGAAAAGTTTCAAAATTTAAAATTAGACTTTCAAGAACTCCATTAGTTAACATAATTGAAATGGGAGGACTAAATTCCATGCTTGTAGCTTGACAATACAACACAATTATGTTCCAAATAATTATCCATTCTTTAATTGATCCATGTCAAAATAAGAGAATGTCATAAATATATATATATATATATATATATATATATATATATATATATATATATATATATATATATATATATATATATATATATATATATATATATATATATATATATATATATATATATATATATATATATATATATATGATTTTGTAACATACACCCTTACCACCCATAAACCAAACTAAGGGTATAAGGAGGCAATTATTATGATGACCCAAACTCCAAGGTCTTGTTATGGAAATGGGGTCTAATTGTTTTTTTTACTTTTTCGACCTCCTCAAAACCCAAAACCAACATTTCATTGAGTTCATCCCACTAATACATTTATGACGATATAAGTTTTACCTTAATCCAACTCCTAGATCAAAATATATGGCCATTGAAAGTTAAGCCTAGAAGTCCCTACCATGTCATCGAGTTATGCCACGTGGCACTCCAGCATATGACCATATCATACTCCATGTGGTTCATGTCATATGCCCTACCAGAGGCTACCACTATGGCTATGCCACATCATTATAGTAGGTCCCCCCCCCTTCCAACACACACACACATATTATTTGTAAAACCCTTCCCCAAGGGAAATGTGTGTGTGTTTATAAAACACGTCATATAATGTAAATCTACACTCAAATGTGTTATAGGCCATTTTTCACATCTGGTCAATAGGCCAGCAAACCGAGTCAATCCACATTTCAGAACATGTTATCATCATCCCTACATAAATCCCTAAGCATGATCTTTCCAAAAAGTCTGATTTTTTGGGTCTCACTACTCAAAATCAGTGTTTTAATCCCAAGTGCACCCTACCCCTTTAGAAACCTGTGTTCAGTGTTGGTTGCTCCTTACTACACTAGCGCTAGTCATCACTAGTTGCTCCTTGCTAGGGGTGCATTGATTCTAGAAATTCGGTAAAATTAAAAAGATTTCCAAAGCTTCCTCTTCCAAAAGCTTCCAGGCTTTTTTTTTTTAACTATTTACTATGTATAAGAAGCTTGAGTCCTATATGATCCTACCTTTGAGACTTCACCTCTTATACATTGAGCACATCCTCCCATCATAAGTGGATCTTGAGCTCATTATGGTAAATCCTAAACTACCATCCCTCTCCTATAAATTTACTACCATCCATAACATCAGGGTTGGCTTTTGGAGACTAATCATGCTCTCATGATGCTACCTTGAATCTAAAAGGAGTCATCATCTTCATGCATTAGGGTGACATTGAGGTGTGCTTTGTGACAAGGAAGGACAAGTCAACCTAGGGAGATCTCCACAAGATCAACTACTATTCTTGGTTGTAAACTATCTCCTATTTCTATTAATACAAAAAGTATATTTTTTCCTATATGTGTTGTGTTACATTTACATTCATGTCTTTCAATGCCTTGTTGATTCATTAAATAGAGTAATTGAATTATGTTACATACATGTTGTGGATCCTTGGCTTGTTTTAGTTGTATGTCATTATAACACTCGGAGCTACGATTGGAGCTTACAAGCAAGGAGGAAAGTAAAGCTTGCGACGAATTCCAAGTAGGCCTCTTTCCCATTCTTCAAATTCTCTAAGGAAACTCTATATTATTTACCTTATGTTGTTCTAGACCAATCCACTAGGTCTAGGGAAATTGATTTAGAGACTATTTATGAAAAGAACCTTTGGAGTTTATTTTTCACCTCTTTCTGAAACTCTCTAAACATTAAAAAGGATTCGATTTTCACATTTGTTGGACTCGTAAAAGCATCAAACAATGATGGAATCATCAAACATGGCGAGACCTAACCACTCCTTCTCAGGGTTCGCTAAAAATACTAACATGGATTCATCTGAAGGATGAAATTGCAAATACTTTACGCGTCATTTTTTTGTCATTAACCAAATGACCATAAATCTAGATCTTTCGCTATCCATCAAAGTGTTCCAAAGAACTCCTCTACAAAGCTAGAACCTAAAAAATCCCAAAGAGAATGAAATTTCTAGATTATAAGGCCCAAAAACCTATTTTTGATTGCCTATGTGGTTCCCTAGCCAGATTTTGTACATATTCAAACTTGACCATTAAATTTAGCGCAAAAGTGTACTCTGTCTTACACTATAGACTGTGCACATGACTCAACATAAGTAAAAAAAAAAAAAAAGTAAATTCTAGAAGTTGTGTTGGGTAGATCTTTCCCAACTAAAGTCTTCGAGTTGATGCTTATTCAAGCATGATCCCTCTCATCATGGAGCTAATTCCCTTTCTGTATGGATCTCCTATCCCTCCTTTTGAGGATCTAATCCCTTAGGAAGAGGATATCAAAACTCCTCCTCTTGGGCTATAAATCAAATAGAGTCCTGAGGGTGGGAGAGGACTACTGAAAGTAGGCTTATGTTGCAGAAATAGGGCTAGAAGAATTTTCATCCAAGGAGAAGGTTGGAGATCATTGGAAGATGCTTGTGACATCAAGGCAACCAGGTTGTAAGCTTGTTCTCCTTTTAATTCAATAAAAAGAAATTGTTCTTTCCTAATCATGTCTATTTTGATATTATTTGTGAGATTCCTTGATCATTCACATGCTTTATAGCTAATTATTGATTCAACTATATGATGTATGCTAAGTTAAGAATTCCATTTACCTTTGATTTTATATTTGAGATGCTTTGATCCTTTTGAATGTTTTTGTCTATTCAAATCTCTTTTGGAGCATCATGGATAAGTTGTGGAAAGCATTCGAAAAGCCTCTAAGGAATTGAGGAAAAGCTGACTATGGAAAGCACTGGAAGGAATTCAACAGGCACTTCGTTAATTCGGTAAGTGATTCTTCGCATACTACTTGTTTCAACCAGTCATAAGATAATGAAAGGTAGCAATTATTTTCATGTTTGTTAGTAAGTTTTGTTGGAAATATAGGGAGATCCATCTCGTTTGCAAGAAGGATTAGTATACCTAACAATATCAAATATATGTTATCCTCCTCAAGCTTGTAAAAAATAAAGAGGTATTGACCAAAAGTAGTTGGGGAAATTGAGAAAATAGGGTACTCTACCTATTAATGGCAATGAGTCGCTATTGAACATGACACTCTTTCACTTCATCTCTGTGGCTGTTGGGTTGGGACATCTACTTGTCTTTTGGTTCATCACACGATATCAAATCCTCCATATTCTGTTTTGGGTCAATGTTGCCAATTCCATTCAGTGTTGTTGATATCTTCAAGAGAAGTCATTAAGTTGATATCTACTACAATACTTCTAAGCCTTCATTCGTGTTTTTCGTTCCTGAACCAGTTCCACATCAACATAATTGTCTCAAATAATGATACCCAGTTCGTGTCGTTGATGGGGGATACATCAAGGCCCTCTTGTGATGGTTTGTTTCCCGTTGATATCATCTCATTATCCAGGAAATTGACATAGAAACTTTCTTTGGTACCTTGGAGCTTTCATACATCAATGACAAGTTTCCTTGCTCTCGACGACAGGCTTTCATCATTGGCCTTTGACCAAAATATTTTGTGTGGTGTTCAACTTCAACTCATTCATTCACACCATACGGATTGTACTGCAATACCTTGAAAACCATTAACATCATTGGTGGTTTCTCTCACATTTGTTAAAGGCTTATATCAATGGTTGGTAATCAGATGGTGTCTACCATGTTCGACTCTAGCTCATTTATTCTCATGGTTAGACTCGTACATTGGATGATCGAGTGAACGAGATAGAAGACCCTAGATCTAGTTTCATCCATCCGAGTTGCGCTTTTAGGATTAATGAAATATTACAAAGTATGATTACTATGATCATACAAATAGTCATCTAATCATGAATCCACATTGTTTCATTAGTGGATGCGATTTCTTGATCATTGTACTTGTAATTTTAGCTTATGTGTTGAGCATGGGTACGCCTCCCTCAACAAAAATACCATAATGAAAATGTATTGTAACAGATGATGGTCTCGACCAATTGTTCTTGATCCAAACTTGTCACAGGGTAAGGCACTTTATTCATTAGCTATCGTTTCTGATTTTGCGCTTTAGGGGGCAATCTATTAGGCCATTTTGTTGCATCTAGTCAATAGGCCTTCAAACCATATTAATCCACATCTGTGAACATCTTGAATCATCCCTACGAAAATCCCTAAGCATGATCTTTCCAAAAATTCTGTGTTTTTGGCTCTCACTGCTCAAAATCATTGTTTTAAGCCCCATCATACCCTACCCCTTTAGCCACCTACATTCAACACTAGTTGCTCCTTTCTGCACCAGCGTTGGTTAGCACTGGTTGCTCCTTGTTGGGGGTGTGCTGATTCTATAAATTTGGGAAAATCAAAAGGATTTTCAAAGCTTCCTCTTCTAGAAGTTTCCATGGGTTTTTTCAACCATTCACTATGGATAAGAAGCTCAAGTCCTATATGATCCTACCTTGGAGACTTCACCTCTTATCCATTGAGCTCATCCTCCCATCATAAGTGGATCTCAAGCTCATTATGGTAAATCCTAAACTACCATCCCTCTCCTATAAATTTACTTCTATCCATAACATAAGGGTTGTATTTTGGAGACTGATCATCCCCTCACGTTTCGACAATGAATCTAAGAGAGTCATCATCTTCATGCATTAGGGTGACATTGAGGTATGCTTTGTGACAAGGAAGGAAAAGTCAACTTGGGGAGATCTCTATAAGATCAACTACTATTATTGGTTGTAAACTCTCTCCTATTTCTATTAATACAAAGAGTATTATGTTTTCGTATATGTGTTGTCTCATGTTTTCACTCATGTATTTCAATGCCTCGATGATTCATTGAATAGAGGAATTGAATTATGCTACATATATGTTGTGGATCCTTGGATTGTTTTGGTTGTACATGTTCTAAATATAGCATTTGGATTTACAATTAGAGCTTACAAGCCATAAGGAAAGTAAAGCTTGTGACAGATTCCAAGTAAGCCTCTTTCCCATTCTTCAATTTATCTAAGGGAAAATTTATTTTCTTTGCTTTCTGTTGTTCTAGACTAGTGCACTGGATCTAGGGAAGATACTTTTGTCCACAATCATAAATTTCTTATAACAAAATGAGCTCACCATGCCACATAACCTTGGGATTAAAATCCTGAGAATTCTTTCTATACCTCCACTTCAAAACTCTAGGGTTTGAGGAGCAGGAAAAAAACCCCTTTTTATTATAAGATGGGAAATTTATCATCCCATAACATAAATCTCTGACCTTCCCCAAGACACCCCTTTTTAAAACAATGGGGTGATGTCATCATTTAAAATCACCGTGGTAATGTCACAACGATGTTCCCTAGCCTGACCCTTTTTCCTTGAGACTTTTGCACTATTCCATTTAAGAAATCATTGGGGTGATGTCAGCTTGAGGTGACATCACAGCCACATCATGTATATGTCACACCTTCCATGTGACCTCCTCTCAGAGTTCCACATTTCACTCATTTTTGAACCACTTGGCCCTACCAAATGCCTAATTCTGGGTGCCACATGTCACACCACCAAGGGACCATATCACCCCCTATCCACATCATCAAACACTATGGCCTCGCATCCCACTAGGGTCTCATCCCCTTACAATTCGAAACTTTCCCATTATACTTAAATTTGGTGAGTTTTGGCTTGTTTCACCATTTTACAAAGAACTGAGCCATTTTGGCATTACAAGGTTTATTAACGTCATCTAAAACTCATTGGTTTGTATTAAAATCATCAAGGTTCCCCAATTCATTCCTAACAACCCCCCCGGCCCCCTTTCATCCAATAGTGATAATTCTTACGAGTGATCAACAACCCTAATTGAAATGTGAGACCACCCACACCCCTTGTGATGGGGAGGCAGGGGGGGTGTCTCACAGTTATGGTTTTTTCTCCTAGTTCCACAATGAATGATCAATGGTAGATACCCTCTAATACAAATTGAAGGCTCATATTAAAATAAGAGACCCCTCACCCCTCGTGATGTCATAAGTGGGGTGGGCATCTCGTAGTTATGATTTTTCCCACAAGGTTCCACTTTGGCTCACCATGCTATATATATCGAGCTATATCCCTCATGATATTTTTAAGGAAATTTCCCTCGCTTGACACTTAGAGGATTTTGAGCTATCTATTTTGAACAATGAAGTTTTACATACAGAGGCCTAAGATCAACAAATCATTTCAATGCCAGGACTTGAATAATAATACATATTCACCCATTTCTTCCATACTCATACAACTAGGTTAATTTCAGGCTCATAATGACACAAAGTCCATATGACTGCTATATTTAGGAAATTTGAGCTAAATTTGGGTTTGGGAATTAACCATATGAAAATAACCATTCCTTAGAACCTTGCATGGGACATTAACAATCTTCATTTAAGCAAAATCCAACATTCCTTAGTAATTGTTCTTAACATGGTGACAACATATTAAATGATGTTAATATGAGCTATGCACCTAATAACAACCATGATTCACGCACGTAATAATGTAGCATGAATCCACTGATGCTATTATACCACACCACTAGGCTAAATATTAAACCAAAATGAACACAAAGATCATTTCAACACATGGATTTTGCTCATATTTCACACTTGAGTAGATAGATTGATTCCATACTATAATAATAGAGAGATTTATATTTCTATTATTTTCAAACCATTAGAATGGGATTCATACCCAGATAAAACACAGGAATGAAACCATTCTTTAGAAAAAATTGAGGAATTCAACATTCCACTTTCATAGATGAATCACATTCCTTGTTTTAAACATGGGTATGTATCAATACTAAGGCTAGTACATAATATTTAGTACAAAGGGGCATAAGTAAGCATCAACACATAAACCACATAGGAATTAACCACTCCTCATTATCACAAAGGAAAAATCATTCTTCAACATTAGCACATACACTTAATACATAGTGAACTATTACATTGCAAACACATGGACATAAGCTAGATAAATTCTTGTCATTTAATGAATATCTAGCAAACTGACATTGGAACTCTAAATCTCCACCCAAACATAGACGAGCTACAACCATGATTTATTGCATTTGTCACCCCTAAGCTAGATTTCATAGCTTGAGGAATGTTGATTTAAAGGGTATTCTCACACCTTCATCACCAATGGAATTCTAGACCTTCCCTTATCTCCACCTAGAAATCAAGTAAATTAGCACCTTATTTCCTCCAAAGCTCTTTGTGCTTTTCTAAGCCCTATTTTATCTACATGTAGGTTTTTCATCTCCTTTTCATTTGTGTATATTTGGTAGGATATTTGTCCACCTCCCCTCTTCGATGCCTCTGTCTACATACATCATTTATCTTGAATGCCTCCTTTTGGTCCCTTCCTCTTCCCATCATGATGTGCGGTTGTTGAAGGTTGTGGACACATTGTCCTTCTAGCGTATCCCACCCCTTCCAATTAATATTCTTATCCTTTTTTCTTGAATACTTGGTCAAGCATGCTATGGTTCTCGTCCTTGTTTTTCTAACAAAAATTAATATACACTCATCCCATGACTAATATTCATAACCACTTCCTCTAACTCCCAAGCAACCTCCTCCCCACGCTCTCAAATTTGTGTTTCATATATTACCTTTTTTATATTTTATTACAACAATGTTACAATTGTTTGTAATAGGAGGATTTTCCCAAAGGAGTTGTCACAAACCCCACCCCCTTGCAGGAACACCATATTTGATGTTCTAATCCTAAACACAATGCAAAAACATGCTTATACCCAATCATAAATCATTGTGAGGTTTATAATGAAACACAAGTACAATTATTTTAATATCCCTCTTATACTCTTCGCATTTATTTATAAAAGAAAAGAGTAAGAAAGCATGATTTTTTTTAATCTTAAAGGTACTATGCATACATGATGTTTTACGATGGCATGAGATATATATAAATTGTCCAAAAGGAAATAATGGATTGATAGGAATTTTGATTTTTATATACCTTTCCAAAAGAACACTAGGCCTTAATTTATTCCTCAATTTTCCATTAGAGTTACTGTCAAGATCCAAATGAACACATTTTGATCTTGAACATTGGATCAATAACACACACACACACACACACACACACACACACACACATATAGAGAGAGAGAGAGAGAGAACTCCAATAGCATAGATTCAAACCTCCTCATTTTTTTATTATATTTAAAAATGATGGTTCTACGGACACCCTTAGAGGATATATATTAATAAAGAAACTCATGTTTCAAATACTGGGTGTGATTTCCATGTTTTTATGGTTACAAGGATCCTCATTTTTTTGTATTTCTTATAACAATATTATGAATTCACACCACTATGGAGTAAAATACTATCATGGCCCATCATATATTTTATAGATCTATTGTAAGTTCCATTAGCATTGTAAAGGTTTCATATATATATATATATATATATATATATATATATATATATATATATAACATTGATATGTTTATTTGCATGACCTCTGTGTTCATAATGTTTTCCAATGCATATATATATTTTTGGTCACCGAAACTTCTAGTTACTGAGTTTAGACAACATGGAGGCATGCCATGTCAATATCATGTGATTGATTGTTTACCCAATTTCCACCTACCTTGTGCTAGGTGTTAATCCTGGAAGTCGATGTGTCTTGACCTAAGATCGACAGTGGAGATAACTTAGGGTTAGTTTTGGAGTAGCTATCCATGACCTCTCTGTCATTTAGTCTAATTTTCACACTCGAAAATTGTATACAAAACTCTGCAACTTGAAACTTTTGTGTTTCCATGTCTGTAAGGTTCTCTTCTTTGTTTGAACATCATATTTTTTAGCGTAGTGAAGGATTTCAATCTAATGGAATTCGTAAGTGCTCAAAATTTTGTTACACAAAGATTACTCTTCTCTAGGTTAGGTCTTAACTTTCCTATGCACCTTGTGAGAATTCTTTATCAACAATATTTTATTGTTTTCTTACCACTCCTGAAAGTTTCTTCCATGGTAGCTATGGAGATTACATTTTATCTTTGGAAGTAATTTTTCTTGGGATGTTTTAACTCGGGTGAACTTGATAGAAAGGGTCCCATGACACATTTTTTTCCTTATTTGAATGGACAACAAGGGGTGACCACCACTACACAAACATGTAAACAATTGTTTTTTAACAAACTTTAAGTTTGTCCAGTAAAATCCTCAAGAAATTATTAGTTATTTGTATTTTCTAACCATTATTTCTTTTCCTTTTGGCATTAGAATAGGCTTATGGTTCCCTCACCTTCCCATGAAAGGTAATGTAGTTCGATGAAATTTTTTCACTTTTTATTGTTCAATTGAGGGTTTCTTCCTTTGTGTCAAACCCCTTTTTCTTTTAATTACACACCCTTTCCGTTGCAGGTACATTCTCTCGAGGCCAAAAATCCTTGACGTAATTGTCTCTTTGATGAATTTTCCTTTTTTTTTCCCTCACGACACGTGGCTCATCCAGGTTCTGACATATGTTTTTTAATCTTCTAAGATATTTGAACATGGTGGCCAAAACCGTACCATATTCAGGGTTTTTAACCAAATTATAAATAATTCTTTACCAAAAACTCTTTATTCTTCCTTAATCATCTAGGAATCTTACAGATGTATAGCTTTTGTATTTTCATCTTGTATTTTTTCTATATATACTAATTTTGGCCCTGATAGTTAAAGTTCATACTAGTAACAATAATGGTTTAATTATAATATTGAGGGTTTTCTTTTTTATTTCTTGACAAAAGAAAGTATGGCTTTTCTTGCATTTCAAGTACTCAATTTAGCCTTAAACACTTGGTCATGTTCATAGACTCGAGCTAGTCTCTTTTTTTTCATCTTATAAAGACTGACTATTCTTTAAAAATATTTTTGTTGTTGATTATTTATGAAAACACTTGAATTCATATTTTTTTATTACTATCTTTGCTTCTAGAATATAAATGTGTACTCTAGATTTATTACAGTAGCTATATTGTAGTGTTTGAACTCCTACCAAAATGCGTTGTTGAGGAATTTTGTATAGTTTCTTTATTCAACCATAGTTACCAGATTATTATAGAGTCACAATGTATATATGCCATAAAATATAGTTTATCATGTCTTTTACTCTATATTTCAATATTCTAGTTATGTTTTATATATTTATAGATATAAACCAATATAGGTGAAATTTGTCATGGGATCTACCAATTCTTTCAGTGTCTTTTATATATATATATATATATAGATATAGATATAGATATAGATTTTGCATGTCCTTTTCTTTATCACCAAATCATACCAACAAGGTTAGTAAATATATTTCATTTTTCTTATAACCTTCACCTACTTTCACATTTTCTATTCTTCTCAACCCAAAATTATTTCTAGGAAATCCCAGTTTAGGGTTTCCCTGGCATATCCATTAACAACTTATAAAAGTATTTTAAATTACCCTGTAGATAATATCTTGTAAGCCCCTATTATAAGTTGGAAACACATGTACAATTTCTAGCACACATAAACCTGTAAATTACACAATTACAACATTATATCTAGTATTCAAATGTGGATGTAAATTTTTGTAGTTATTTTTACTGAAGTAAAACTATTTTTCTTTTATTTTCCAAATCAACAATTTCACAGTAATTGGAAATAGCAAAATGTTTATATAAATTCTTCCTGGAAATGTGTGAAAGGATCTCATGGTCCTATGAGCCATAAGCTAGCTTTTATAACTAGCTACCATCGAGCTCTACTCCCCTCTACTAGAGAAACAATTAAGGAAATTTTTAGAGTCTTTTCTCATAATCCCTTAAATCAATGTCCTACTCTATTTCCTAGGTTCAAACCAATCTTTATCTCCATATTTTTCATACATAGAGTCCACTTCAGGACATTTATCTCTATTCGTGATTTTCTTCGTGTGGTTTGTCTCTGCCAAATTCAACTGAATAATGGAAAAAGGAGAAAAATATTTGTTGTCCCTATAATACTAGTGTATTCCCTCAATATTATTAGGGTAGCCCCCTTATTGCTATTGGTGTGCCCATTTAGTCCACATATTGTTATTTTTGTGCCCCATAGAAGCCCACTATTGTTATTATTGTGCCCTTACATTATTATTGTTATGTCGGATCTGATTATATTGTGACCCCTTAGACTCTGATATATAGAAAGGAGGTGTTTCCATTTGAATCGTCCAAGAATTGTTCATTTGTGTAATGTAAAGGAGGTTTTCCCCTCAAAGAGGCTAATTTTGAATTCGATGATCTATCTCTTCTTTTTTTTGTGAGATCTTTGCATAACATTTGGTATTAGAGCTTTGGATTCTATGGTTTCGCTGCTACAAACAGGTCATCATGGAATTTTCACTATAAATTTGTTTATATGAAGATTTAGAATCTGAAATTAAAACCCATTTGAGAATAAATCATGATGAATGTTGTGTCCGAATTACAGACCTTTTATTGCTATATTTTCGGATTTATGAGCCGAGGAAGTTAGGGTTTTTGCAGGCTCTAGAATTCCATCTCAAACAGGCGACCTTGGGAAAATCATCATAACTTTCTCTCTAAGCATCAGATTCAAATTTCGTAAAATGTGAAAAAACTAAGACAAAATTTAGTCTGTTGGACATCATTTTCAGGGTTGAAGGTCGAAATAGACACACGTGGAACTCCGTACAAGTTCGCTCTACTAAACCCATCTATAATAAGGTCATCATGGGAGATTGGGCATAACTCTTTCTTGGGTAATCCAATCGCGATAAGACTTGTGGGGTTGGAAATAGGACTCATAGGGCTACCACAAGATGAAATTTTAGACCCTGGAGATCCAAACTTATAGAGACACAACATATTCAATATAGAGCTCCTACAAAGAGAAAAAAAAAGGTGTGTAGTCTTTTTACAAATTTGCATAAGTTTTGTTTGAAAAAATAGTTTGAAGTGATTCAAAGGGCATAGTAAAACATAATTATAATCGATTGATGCCCCGAAGAAAGAAATTGGAAACACCTAGTAAGTAACCAGAAATCTCTACTATGACTCATGAAGAAGAGGAAGAAATGAAACATGATATTTCAAAATTACGAGATCAAGTGCAACAAATTTCACTCTCACAAAAAGTAACAAAAGCTAAGATAGACTGTTTGAATAATGGAATGGAAGATAAGATGGATGGTTTAAAGAATGACATGGAAGATAATATGGATGGTATAGAAGAAAAAATGAAAGGCAACATTGAATATTTGAAGAAAGACATGGAAGTTTTGAAGGGAGGTTTGGCAAAGCTGCTACAAGAAATTCTTCCTAATGGCGAAAAGGTAGTAGAGGAAATGCACGATGAGAACAAAAGAAATGTTAATCATGATTTCATAGACTCTAACGTCAGATTGAAGACCCACCATATTCCAAATATCGATATGAGGAAGTTTGATGGCAAGGATCCCATAACATGGATACTACAAATGGAGCAATATTTTGATCTCCATAATATGCAAAACACACAAAAGGTTCACATTGCAACTTTATATTTAGAACTCAATCATTTTGTATGGTATTTATAATTTTTCTCTCGTACAAAAATTGTCACTTGGTCAATTTTTATGTAGGAAATTATAGCACATTATGAGGATACAAAGAGAAACACCTTCTTTAGCCAATTGATAAATCTCAAACAAAAGGGTTCAATAGTGTAGCACATTTAGGACTTCCAAAAATTGAATATAAGGGTAAATGATATTCCAGAGGAGCATAGGATTGATGTATTCATAGGGACACTAAAGGATAAAATCCAACATGAGGTTAGCCTTTGGGAACTTGATTCATTGGAGAAGCCATTTAGGTTGATAAGAAAAATTGAAAGCAAAATTATGGCAACAAGGAAGTATACCACTCACAACTATAAAGATGGAAGTGTGGTTGCTCCTAGCCTTCCAAAACCTACAAGGTTGACACCGCAACAATTGGAAGAAAAAAGAGCAACATAAGTGTGCTTAGAAGAAATTATTTTACATCGATTGTGAAGAGGAGGAATAAAATGAACAAGAAATGTCAAAAGAAGAGGATATACACTAGGAACCAACCCCAGAGAAAGAATAAATGAATCCTACCATATCTTGTAATGCATTGGTAGGAATTACCACTCTTCAAACTCTCAAGATAGAAGGACATATCAAGAATAAAAAGGTAATAGTGTTCATTGATTTAGGTAGTACCCATAATTTTATTGATTGTAAGATAGCCAAGGAATTAAATTGCTTCCTATATTCAACACCAGAGTGTCAAATAATGGTTGCAAATGGAGGAACCATAAATTACTCTATAAAGTGCAATAATATCAAGCTATCCATGGGAGAATATGTATTGAATAGTCCAATGCTTTCCATTCCAATGGGTGGTGCTGATGTTGTACTAGGAGTCCAACAGTTACAATCTTTGGGTACAATAGCTTTTAATTTTCAAGAAATTTTCTTGAAATTTTTTTGAGAAGGAAAGGAAGTTGAATTAAGGGGTATCGCAGGGAAACCAGGAAAGATAATCAACTCTAATAGCATGACAAAGATTCTAAAGAAAGAACAACGGGGCGTAATTGCACAATTATGTTCACTAGAGGTTCAAAAATTGAAATTGTCTATTTCTCCAGACCTTCAAAAAGTCTTGGACAATCATTCCAAGGTATTTGAGACTCCCAAAGGCCTCCCACCTATTCGTGATCATGATCATGTTACTCATTTGATTCCAAAAATTATTCCTCCAAACATAAGGCCTTACAGATATCCATATGCCCAGAAGAGTGAAATTGAACGTATGGTTGCAGAAATGCTAGAGGCTGGTATAATTCAACCTAGTCAAAGTTATTTCTCTGCTCCTGTATTATTGGTGCACAAGAAGGATGGATCATGGTGCATGTGTCTAGTTTATAGGGAGTTCAACAAGCTCACTATTAAAAATCAATTTCCCATTCATGTCATTGATGAATTATTGGATGAATTACATGGAGCAATTTACTTCACCAAGTTGGATCTTCATTCTGGATATCATCAAATAAGAATGAAGATTGAAGACATTCTGAAAACAACATTTAGAACTCATGAGGGTCATCATGAATTTTTGGTCATGCCTTTTGGCCTTACCAATGCACCTTCTACATTCAAGGTTTTATGAAAATTTCAAACCCTTCCTTAGAAAATTTGTGTTTGTATTTTTTGATGATATACTAATCTACAACAAGTCTTAGACGGATCATGTTCAACATGTTGATAGGGTTCTCAAGCTATTGGAGGAGAAATAATTATATGAAAAAACTACCAAATGTTTCTTTGGAGTATAGGAGGTGGAATATCTGGGTCATATTGGATCTCATGAGGGTGTTAAGGTAGACCCTAACAAAATTAAAGCTATTAAGGAATGGAAAATCCCCACATCCATAAAGCATCTACGAGGATTTCTGGGGTTGGCAGGGTATTATCGCAAGTTTATTAAGAATTATGGGAGAATAGCAGTACATCTAACAACATTATTGAAGAAATATGCATTTTCTTGGACTCCAAAAGCAACTAAGGCCTTTGAGCATCTTAAAGAGGCAATATGCCAAACACTGGTCTCAGCTACCCCAGACTTCACAAAAGCATTTATTGTGGAATGTGATGCCTTAGGAAATGGAATTAGTGTTGTTTTAATCCAAGAAGGAAGACCCATTTCTTTTGAAAGTCATCTAATCAAAGGAATGTATTTACAAAAAGCTATTTATGAGAATGAAATGTTGGAAATACTACATGCACTTAAGAAATGGTGACCTTTCCTAATGGGAAGGCACTTCAAGGTAAAAAGATCATGATAGTCTTAAATACTTTTTAGAACAAATATAATCTTTAGAAGAGCAGCAAAAATGGGTCTCAAATATGTTAGGTTATGACTTTGAAATCATCTACAAAAAACGGAAGCAAAATGTAGTTGTAGATGCACTCTCAAGAAAGGATGAGGATGTGGAAGCATTGTTATGTGTTGTTGGCATTATGATGCATGTGTTGTCCTTTATGGCAACTCACTTGTAATAGAACAAGTATATGGTAACTAGATGAAGCTACAGGTCAGATCAGAGGTGACATAATGATGGAACAGCAATATCAGTGGTGATAGAATGATGGAACAAAATAATGGGTCAAAGGTTTATGGATCAGAATCAGAAGCTTGATACAGGAAATTGTAGGTATTATGAATTAAGTGTTGTCCTTGATAGAAACCTACTTGATGAGTTGTCCTTGATGACAACCTATATGATGATTGTACTACTTGATGAAGGTATAAATAGGATGTGATAGAATGCGTGGCATTTTTGTTTATAGATGTGACAAAATGCAGGGCAGTTCAGAGGAATCAGTTCAGAAATGATAAAGTGATGGAAACTCACACTGTAATAGGTCATTTCAGAGGTAACAGAGTAATGGCACAGAAGAAAAGCATGATGGGACAAAGGATTGCAAATTAGAATCAAGAAATTGAAGAAATAGAATGTTTAAAGTTGTATATGTTGTTTAACCTAGTCAAAATCACATATACATGCGGGTACACAAAATAAAAGGCATGTATACGTATGCATGCAGTTTCACAAAAGGAAAAACATGTATGGGATGGAAAATTAAGGTTAAAGAATACCAAGGGCCCATACCATGATATTAGCCCATAATGTTGAGCGGAATAACAGTTACTTAATCCTACCTAAGAATACCATAGGTTCTAAGTGTTGTTTTGGTGCATGGTATTGATAAGGGCCCTAAGTATATAAGGAGGATAAGATCAAAGGGCTAAGTGTGCAAGTGATGAAAATCTTATGAAGAGTTAGATCAAAAGCAAATATGCATGTAATGGGTTATTGACGCTTTGCTTTATTTGAACTAAGTATGCACTTGAGTGTTTGATGATGGATGAGATCAAATAGATTTGAAATAATTATGCACTAATGATGGATCAGGATCATGAGACATGAAATGAATTATCATGTATGATGTGATAATAGATAGGCTAGATCTGAGTAATAACACATGTGTTATCTTCTAAATGCTATGATCTAGGTATATCTGAAGTTTTGAAAATCTGCGAAGTTATAAGTCATTATTTGCAGATCTATACGCAGGTTAGCCTCCATGAAGGTGCATATACATGCGGATTAGGCACTTCCAAGTAGCGTATGCAGAGGAAGGGATTGTTTCAGAAATGGATGATCTATCTGATCAGTGCTGTCGTTTTACTATTGTTTGTCAGTGATGGCTTCATTAGAACTGAAGTTAAACTGATTGTATAAGGATATTGAGTTTGGTTGACTGATTGATTGAGTAAGAAGGGTGATCTTTACCGCTATCTGTTTAGAACTCTGTAACATGACAGTAGATCTTTAGAATGTCTTTGGTTAGGACAATTTTTGGTTCAGAAGTTTTATGATTCAGTATCTTTAGAGGTATATGCAGGTTGGGTTACAGAAAGTAGCGTATACACGCAGGTTTTCCTCATTGAAGTAGCGTATACATTATAACTTATGATTTTATGAGGTTGCAGTTGGTTTTGGTTGTTGATGCAATATTCTGGGTTCAGTTCTGTGCATTGGTTACAATGATCTAACTGTTCCAGTTGATTATTTGAATTTTGATTAAGTGTCAGTTGATTGGGTTTTGAGTGAATGATTAAGTTGAATCATAAATTGATGATTGGGTGATTTAGTTGTGTCAGAGGTTTAAATGATTTTTTGATTCAGTTGTGTCATAAGTTTCAATGGTTGGTTAATTCAGAAATTGATGATTAGGTTTGAGTTATGTCAGAGATTGATGATTGTGTTTCACTGATTGGTTGATGTAGTTGTATTTGATGGTTGTATTGCAGTGGTGATTGATTTTGAGCTTCAATGTTACTGATGGGTCCAATATGAAAATTTGATGAAACGTGGCCTACATATTGTGTTGATGTGTACCAGGAGTATCGAGTCTAAAAATTTATGAAACGTGGGCCCTGGAGAAAAAGTGAAGGTAGTAGCATTCTTTAGGTTGGCACCTACGTACTGGTACAAGTTTACGCAGTACAAGAGCCAGGGGGTTGTATCTCCCTTCCAGTAGTAGCTGGGGAACGAGTGAAGGTTGTAGCATTCTGTAGGTTGGCACCTACATGTTGGTAAACATATCGGCCAACATAAGAGATAGGGGGTTGTAGCTCCCTTCTAGTAGAAGCTGGAAAATGAGAGAAGGTTGTATCCTTCTGCAGGTGGGTGCCTGCATACTGGTATGAGTCTACACCAATACAAGATTGTAAACAACTTTTTATTTACATTAAAAAGAAGAGAGGGACAACAACAGCAGGTGGATTTCTCTCACACTGGGTTTCCACCTTAAATCTTCGTGTTCATGTGTGTTGCTTATGTGTGATGGTTTATTTATTACAACACATGGTTATTTTTTATCTAATGTTTAATAAATTAATAATGCACCCGCTAAAGACAAACATATGATGGATTAATTGAATCATAAGGTCACTGGATATATGATAATTGTCTTAAGAACAATCATGTACAGACGCAGGTTCCTTTCAGTTATAGTCGCATATAGAAATCTGAATATGAAATGTAAAAAGTTATTGATTTGAAAATACTGATTCACCCCCCCCCCCCCACTCTCATTATTTTTCCCAACAATTGGTATCAGAGGAGGTGCTTTGGTAGAAGCTTGATCACTTGAAGGAGATTCGTTGTAATAATGGGAAAGAAGAAAAAGAAGAAAGCACCTCAAAAGAAGAAGACATATCAAAGGAACAGTGACAACAGGAGAGACAATTGGTTATTAGGTGGAAGCAATTATTTAGATTCAGAATCACCTCAGATTGAAGATGAACAAGCAAAAAAATTATCAAGTACTAACTTTTGGTCCTCTGGTGATCCATTTCTATGTTCATGCAATATTGAAGATAATGAAAGTGACAATGAAACAACTGGATTTTCTCTTATGGGTGAAAGTGAAAGAAATCTAATAAAGGCAAAATTTAAAAGGTTCATAGATAAAATTAGAGATCAACAAGATCTATTTCACAAAATGGATTGTACCTACAAAGAAGAGGTTACCAGGTTAAAAACTCAGTTGGAGGAAGAAAACAAAATAAGGAAGCAGTGCAAGGAAAGGTAAGATCAAGGTCAAAGGCTGCAGGATTAAGTAACATAATTGAGAAATGAAGTGAATGAAAGGGATACAACCAAGGAACTAAAAGAAAGAACCAGTTACTGTGAAGGTATTAAAGTTGTGGTCGTCTCTCTAAAAGAAGATCTTGAAAATTCAAATAAGAAGAATGAATAACAACTTCAAGAATTTAAAGAAAAAGAAAATGAGGTTCTCAAATTAAGACAACAAGTGGAAAAAGGAAGAAAAGTTGAAGAAATCACGAAGAAGCAATATTTGGAAAAGGAAGAGCAATATCAGGTTGAGGTAAATATCCTGAAAGGTAAATTAGAAGAAAAGGATAAACTTTTATGATTTCAAGATAGTACTAAGATTTTGGATAATAATATTAGTAGTCAAAGGTCTCCTACCATCAAATCTGGTCTTGGTTTTCATGAAATTGTTAAAGGTGAATCTAGCTCACAAACTGAGGCAAGGAATTCTAATGCAAAATCTGAAATGCTTAACAAGGAGATAAGAGGTCAACCTCATCAACACCTAAGGAAAGAAAGTCTTCAAAGAAAATCATTTACTCCTAACTATGGAAGTGTTAATTGATTCTTTCCTTTGATGAATAATGTTGAATGTTCTATCTGTCATAATTTTGGACATGTTGCAGCTAGGTCCAGAAGTATAATGTTTCAAGCTAATAACCATCTCACAGAAAGATCATCAACTTCCAGGTACTTTAAGGGATGTTGCTTTTCTTGCAATATGTTTCATCACAAATCCATTGATTGTTATAGAAGGAATATGAAACATATAAGATGTTATGCTTGTAACAACTTTGGGCATATAGAAAAAGAATGCAGGGACAAGTCTATCGTCGTAGAAAATATGGTAAGCAATCAAATAAGCACATTTATATCAAAAAATTTGAAAAATATGAATCTACCAAGAATCAAGAAAAGGAAGATTAGATAAGGTGTGATCTTTCTCTCTACTCTTTCGAAGACAAAAATGATAGTGGATGTTCTCATAACATGACTAGAGACAAGAGTAAAATGGACTCATAGATGAAGAACCATGATGATAATGATATTCTTGGAACTGATGTTTCAGTAAAAGTTTTAGGACTAGGTAGAGTCAGAACAGACTCAGTGGGAACTGAAAGTATGAAATTTCAGTATTCCACTTTTCATACGCGGATCTTATGAAGACAAGTCGTGTATATACGCGAGTTCAAAACTACATAACTGCGCATATGTTGGTTTGACGAAGAAATTGTGGGACAAACTCAAGAAAAGGGTCTGATATGGTTCAACAAATGATTAATTTTCTTTTCTGTCTTGATGATTGATGATTATAGTCTGTTTATGTTATTTAGAAGTGCTTTTGACCCTCATAAGTTGTTGATGACTTAAGGTATAACTAGTTGATGATGATGCCTTGATTATTCTTACTGACATATGCAATGATCAGATCTAACAGTGAATAGTTGGCACAGGTTCAGGGGGAGCATATGCTATGCTTCTAATAATGCATTGTTGGCATTATGTTTGTAAGTATTCGGTACATAATGATTCTTATCAAAGATGAGGATGCTTATGTTGTTGAAGTGTTTAAATGATGCATCATACTATGCCGCGGTCATGAATTGCCTATGATGAAATCACAGATGATACTTTACTTGAGCCACTTATTAGTTTTGATGCGTTTGATCAGATTTGTGGATGACTCTTTTGATGATGCATATAGTTATGTTGCTTACATGGTGATCTTCATAAGTTCAAGGAAAAGAACAAAGCTTAAGCACACATCTTCATTATTTGATGATGTTAAGTGTCACTCATTTTTGTTATGTTGTTGACATCATGCCTTCAAAGATGCATAAATTTCATATGGTGCAGTTATGAATGAGGATTCTTATAGTTATTGGCTCTCACATGGTATATCATTTGAGGATCGTTGCACTTGACAGTATCAAGAAAGTTTGACAAAATGACTATGAGCTCATGGTTTGCTTTTCACTTTGATGAGAAGCCAAATACATATTGCTATCTCTATGATGGATACATATTATGCTAGATACATGGATGATTACTTAAATTACACATTGATAAATAATGTTGGTTGGCCAAGAGAATGGTGTTATTGCAGGTTTCATGAAGACATATCTATTTGAAGACATGGCTATTTGGAGACATGACACACTTAGTCACATAATGATGATGACCTCTTACCAGGCTTGATTCTCACATATGTTGATTATCATGGTTGATTCTTATCAGATGTGAGATATTGGAAAAATCTCTAGTGAAGAGACATGGTTGATATATTGAGGGTTGTTATGAAACTATCATGCAGTTCTTGTTACAATGATGATGGTATGGTCATGGATGATTACTATGGTGTTTTCACATACATATGATATGATGTGAATGGTTTTTGTATCTTTGCTTGGAAATATGGCATATGCATAGTTGATTCATGGAAGGCTATAGATAAAGGATTTTTCTAACAAAGAAAAAGAGCAAGTTGATCTTGATAAGGTCAAGAGGATGAGTTGATATATATATGCGGCATACTTTGTCACGGGTTGATGATATTAAATTTACATTGTCTTATCTTGCGAACTGATGATGGGCATATATAGTGTTATCACAAAACCAGACCCTGATAGGCTGCTGATCAGGGAGACCTTATGTAACTATTTCAAACCTACTTTTGGCTGAGGCTTAGCCTCCTCAACCTGAGAGGGTTCTCTCTGGTATAATAATGATTTTGATCTAAAATAAGATGGCTAACTCTTGTAGAACAATTGTGACAAATATGAATGCTGGAAATACATTAAACAAGTATCCATTGGGCCTATGGAGTCAACTACACCTCAAAATAACAAAGATCTTGACCTTACATGGAAGTCAGGGCACTTAACATTCGAATATTCAGAACACACACTCATATGGAACCACACAGTTTACAGATGCATACAGGAAATCAGAGCACATTCAGTGAATTCTGAGTGATTATACATCCATACTACTGTAGACAAAACTAAGGAAAGGAAAACATCAAACATTCTGAATATAAGAAATCCTTCATGAATCCTGAGAAGTAAAATCAAAATTATATTACTGAAAAGTGAGTCTTTACATAAGCCAAATACTATGCCCTGTTATAAAGTTTCCAACCCTCATTACATTGTTGTTTCAGCTATATATAGAACTCTTATTCTAACTGATCGAGATTCCTCCTCCATCATGAGGGGAATTCGAAAACTATCTCTAATGACACCTATCAACCATTTAACTAACTAATAAATACAACAAAGTGCTGACTGGAGCTTTTTTAGAGGTTTGAATCAACTATGACTCTAACTCCATATTGTATGTATGATGGCTTCTCCTCACTCTTTGACATCTGGCCCTCTTTCAGTTTAGCTGAGATGGGTGTTTAATACTCCATGTTGACCTTGGATGCTGAATCTTTTTAACTGCTCAGAAATATTAGGAGATTACCCTTGCTTCTCGGCTTCAGTTTTCCCCAAAATATTCGAATGCACAGAAGCATGACCTTTAGCCTTTAATTATCCCAAAATGTAGAAGACTGCCACGTCCTTGATGCGTTGTAGGTTTTTCCCATGAACATGTGTGTAGGCAAAAGTTTCTTGCAGGAAAACCGTTTGATATATCCTGAACTGTGGTAAAGGTGTTTACTTTACGACAAAAATTGGATTTTAATATTAAACCTTTTTAAGCGTCTACCTGTCCTGACCTAATTGACTGTTGACAGCTTCAGATGATGTCTGGCATGCCCTTTAGACGTTTTCCTCCCAAAATTCCCGCTTATAATTCAACTGCTTGAATTGCATAAAAATCATCACCTTCAGTAGTTGTTACACGGTAATTTGTCACCATCCCTGTTACTCCTCTTGTCGTACCTTGGAGGACTCATCCCGGGAGTTATAAGGAGTGACAAAATCTAAAAACACTTGCATTATGTTCCCTTGAGTATGTACTTCATGTTCCCTGAAGACACCTCCTACAGATTATCCCTTAAAAGTGCTCTTTTTCCATTGGCGCAAGTCCACAGTATCTTACCCGCGCCAATCATGGAGATCCTCAAAAGAGGGCACGACCATTGGCGCTCTGTCTTAGAGCAGCAGTCGCGCCAACCAAGTTTGGTCATGCTTTTTGCCTTAACGCACGTCCGACTGTTGTTTCCTTCATTACATGGAGCTTTTTTGAAGATAAAAAATCAATCTTATGTCGAGCTCTATCCTATCTCCATCTTTAATGGCTTTTGGGGATAATGTTAATCCACAATAGGTGTCTCGGTTCATCGTATCCTCCTCCCTTCTTCATCTATATAAGCTTGTCCTTATGCATTTGACAAGCTAGTGATAATGGTTAGTCATGGAGTGCTAGATGTTGAGTTCTTGAGTTCTTGGAGGAATGCTAGTGAGAGCTAGAGAGGTTATGCTGCCGGAGAGGAGATGCATTGCAAGACACATATAGTTACTCGCCCAACCAGGAGAGGTTCAACGTCAGAACCATGGTTGTAACTTTTCCTATTTCTTATTAATTAATGAGCGACTGCTATTATAGTTCCAATCTCATTGTCTGTTATGGTGATGTGTTGATTTATTTCCTTTCTGACTGAAATATAGTTGTGCCTTGGTAGATTTTATGTTGGTATCTATCTCTCCCTTTACATGTGCAGGTGTTCGTTTATGATCTGCTGGAGTGAGGGAGCGGGAATATCAACTCTGCTTCAATCATAGCGTTGGACTCCAGGTTGGTCTTCTTGATTCGCATTTGATGCATAACTAGGAACTTGCGTAGCAGCGTGGTTTGATTGTGGCTAGTTTTGTTTTAGGCTAGTGGGATCGCCTCTGTCCGTAGAGGGGATTTACCTGTCCAACAATTTGGCGACTCCACTGGGGAGGAGCTATTTGATTTTTGTCTTGCATGTTAATTTTCTCTTGCTTGCTTGAGTGAATGAGCTTCCTGAGTCAGTTTTGAGTTTGTTCTTTACTGTTTGACCCATCTGAGCACTGTCAACCCGACTTGAGGTTGTGTTATTTATTTTTCTAGCCGGCAAGCTTGATTGGCGCGGTTATTACTCTGACAGTCGCGCCAGTTGGCGCATGTTGCTCAAAAGCAACTCGCACCAATCCTTTGGTAGCGCAAGTTGCAGGCTGACAGTCGCGCCAGCCCTGCAAATTTTGCCTGTGTGTGGGTGGAAAGCTCTTTCAGCCTCTTTTGATATCTCTTACAGCCTCTGGAAGTGTGTTGAACCTTTACTTGACTGGTTTTAGCCTTTATCCTTCAGCTGTTTGCTTATTTCTATTGATTTTCGTCTCAGCCCTAGGTCATCTAGTGACTTTGCATGTCTAGCCTTCTGTGGGAAGTTTCGGTCTCTTGATTATCCAGTCAACTTGTTAGTTGTGTTCTGCACCTATCAAGTGATTTGTTAAAGCTTGATCTTCTATACTCTAAGTGCTTCACTTCTAGCCTCTTTGGATTTCACTTGACTTCATTCGAACTTAGATTACATGGTTCAGTGAAAGTCTTTATGTTTTTCCTTGCTTGCATGGTTCATTTTGGTGTTTCAGAATTGGTTCTATTTCATAGACTGAACTTGGATTGTGCATATCTCTTAAAATTTGTTTAAATGCATCATGCCATCTTAAAGGAAAGAAAAACAAAAAAATCTTTTGCATCATAGTAGTTAGCATTTATTGTTATTTGTTGCTATTAAAAAGAAAAAGAAGAAATGTCATTTCTTGTTATTAGCTGCATTAGGATCTTTGTTGTTTGTTGAGTGAACATTTCATTTGTGAAAAGATCTCAACCCTCCTGTAGATAGAATTCATCGAATCAAATGATATAATTTTGGCATATAGTTTGCATTTAAGAAGTTTTTGAGATATCACATACGGTAGGACCAAAAACTGAAACATAATTGAAGATAAACTTTAAAATCAACTCAATGAACATAACAACGCATTGGAACATAATGCAAATACTCTAGAGGTCTAGGTTAGAGACGTGTTCCGACGTCTTTAAACCTGGTAGTTTATCGTCGAGTGGTTGGGTGATTCCTCCACGGTGAAACGATAGGTGCCAATACGGACTATGCTCCCACGTACCGTCGCGTATATATTGGGAGACCCCTATAGGAATAAAGCCTTTATCCATAGGAAGCCGTGTCAGCCGCCCTACGATTCGCAATGCAGTGAACACAGCATTCACGAAGATCGACCACCCGTACCTTAAAAAGTATTCTGTGGTTTTGCGAAAAGTTTGGCACACCCTCTACCTAGAATTCCAAAGCAGTCACTTTTGATCCTTTTCGGACTCCCTAAACGAAAAGGTGCCTGTGAGCGTCTTGTCACTTCATGCTCATTAAACATTCGAAGGAGACTAGAGTCATCTTTTATCCTTTTCTCGACTCTTAAAAAATGAAAAGGTTAAGTTCAGTGTCTTAAAATTTATTGGCCACGATAACATCTACCCAATTAGATTTTGTTTGTGTCGGTTTGAGTAGGGTACACTCCTTAAGTTTGTGAAGTCTCATCCTGGAGGAATCACCAGTTTCGTCTTCTACCGAGACACTGGTTGTGAGTCTTCCTGTGGTTCTGAGTATACAACCACTTAGTTCTCGGGCCCCAGGTGACGAAACTTACCAGTCTCATTGGAACCCTACGTGGGAACCCTTTGAGGACGGTGTCCCTTTTTGGGACTATACCTCTCCTCGTGTGTCAACCCCACCTGTTTCATCTGACATGGATGATTTGTCCCCTACAACGACCGACGAGTCTGTTGCGACGAGTGGTGAAATTCCCATCTCAACGGACCCTATACATGTTAGTAGTACACCTACTACTACCAATTTACCACTAGGCTATAAAGCTTTAAAAGATACTATGCCGTCTGGAACTCCGTTCACGGGTCCCATTTGGTCATCACACACTCTTCTTACTACGGAGTCTTTTACTCCACAAAGTCGCAGTCTATCTGTTACCTCCGTCACAATTGCTCCAACGGTTTGTGCAGCCTCTTCGACTCCTATTTCTAGTCGTCCTTCGGCTTCTTTGTTTGGAGTCTTTGATCCTATGACGAGTGTCCCAATACAGGGGCCATATGATCCATATTTGTCATCTCAACCGGTTGTTGAGGTATCAGTTCCATTGTCAATTGATTGGACCTCCACCTCTTTTCATGGTGGTCAAGTTTCACCTGTGCAATCTCCGAGACAACCCCCCCAAGACCAACCAGGGCAATCCTTTCATGGAAACCCTTTCGCTACTGGTGCTCCTTTTTCCTCTTCTTATATCCAACCTTCTGGTAACTCAGGTCAGTCGTCTTTTCAACAAGCCCAACCTGGTATCCAGCAAGGTTATCCCATTGGACAAATTGGTCAACAAACTATTAACCCAAACCAATCCAAGGTCCAGTATAGTCCAATGTCTGGACAAGTTACTCCACCAGTTGGTCAACCTACTGTCCAGTATCCTCAATCCTCTGGGCAAGTTGGTCAGCCTAAAACATAGTTGGGCCAACCAACTGCCCAGCCTTCTCAGCCATCTAGCCTGTCAGGTCAACCTTCAGCTGCGCAACAACAGTTCCAATCCCAACCGGTAGGCCAACCTCAGTATCAGCAGGTACAACCTTCTGGACAGGTAGGCCAACCTCAGTATCAGCAGGTACAACCTTCTGGACAGGTAGGCCAACCTCAGTATCAGCAGGTACCACCTTCTGGACAGGTCGGCCAACCTCAATATCAACAAGGTTTTCCTTCTGGCCAGATAGCCCAACCTATAGGACAGCCTACTGGTGCGGCTCAATCCGGTCCGTGGCCCCAAATGGGACCCCAATACCCATCTGGTTTTCCAATGCAGGCTGGGTCTCAATCACAAACTTTTTATTCAACCCAGCCTGGTCTTCAAACCCAATTTGGAGCCCAACCTCCATATGGCTACCAACAACCTCAAGGGCAACCTTCGTTTGCCCCATACCAGAACTACCAACAACCACAAGCGAATCCCTCGCAAACTTATCAACAGCCATATGGCGCATCTGCAGCATCGTTTGGTAACCCTTATGCTGGGGGGCAATATACAAATCCCTATGGACAAAATCCATGGGGGCAACCGCCACCTGGTTGGAACCCTGGTGCTCCACCCTACCAGCAGCCCCAGATGTCTTTCAATCCTCAATTACCATTCTTAGCAACTTTAGAATTACCGGATGTATCCAAATTAACCAATGATCCTATTCTTCATAATCCTTATTGGCCTCCAATTCCAACTAAAATACCTGGTGACTGTCCAAAATTCGATGGTAAAGCCGACGAAGACCCACAAGCCCATGTCATGACTTATCATTTGTGGTGTTCATCTAATTCATGGCTTGACGATTCAATTCGGCTTTGCCTTTTCCAAAGGACTCTCACTGGTTGTGCCGCTAAGTGGTATATTGAACTTCATCGCGGGTCCTTTCAAGATTTCAATTCTTTGGCTATGGCATTTCTCACTCATTTCCAGTTACCCATTTGATACGAAACGGGTACATACCTCCTCACTTCCTTAAGACAAACGACGGCTACGCATATCTCTGATCATATCCATGAATGGAGACGGCGTAGACGTATGATCAAATTTTGGATTCCCGACCAGCTTCTTACCGATTGGTTTACGACTTCGTTCGTACCTCCAATAGCTCGGGATATCGCCATGGGGGCATGTGTCACTGAAGAGCAAGCTATTGCTCGAGCTCAGTACCTTGACTTGGTTTATTCTCAGTCAGGTACATTATATGATTATTTGCTTGATGTCCCAAGACTAGGGACGTCTAAAGCCCGCCAACACCCACTGTTGACGGTATCATTGGTTCGGTTAATTCATCCTCAAAGAAAAATCCCGCGAACCCTGCGAAGCAAAAACCATCTGCTTCGAATGGACAACCTTCCCAGGCATCGCCTGGTTAGAATGTTACTTCTGAGGTTAATGCCGTCCAATCTAATACGGCAAACAAGGCCTCGAAAGAGAAGAAAAAAGGGAAAGCGAAAAATAAGCCAGAACAACCCAAACAGGAAGCCCCAAAACCTCAACCTGATAACGGCAATAAACGCAAACCCAAGTATCCTTGTTTTATCTGTGATGAGGATCACTATACCAAGGATTGCCTGAGGCGGTCCGAAGTTAGTCGTTTGTTAAAAGGCACCCCTGGGACTCCTACGGTGCTCAAAGAACCCTTTCCCACCCAACACACTCAAAAGACTCAAATGGTGGCTGACCCTACTCAGCCTCCCTCTTCCTTTGGTTCTCAAGTGTTTATGGCTGGTACAATACCCATTAATATCAGTACTCGAACGAAATATTATCTGTCATCTGCCGGGAAGGAGCCTGAGGTTCCCTCGAGTGCTCCTCCGTTCAGTTCAGGTCCACTCCACATCGAGAGACCTACCACTGAAACGCCTCTTCGACCCCCTCCAAAAGGAGTACTCCGGAAATCCTCGTACAATCCGAATGCTCGTGCTGCACAACACTACAACATCGTTGAGGACTTAGCACAGACTCCGTCGGCTATGTCCGCTTTAGAGGTTCTCCAGAGCTGCCCTTCTCAGAGGAAGTCCATGCTATCTGCCATTGGTGGCATAGACCCGGCCGATTCGGATTTAATAACTTTTGACTTAGAACGCCATACTCAGAGACTGCCTCCCCAAATCGCCTTCCTCATACAGGTAATTATTGATTCCAAGACGATTCATTGTACAGTTATTGATGAAGGTGCCTCAACTTGCATCATGGATGTTGCCTGTTGGAAAGCTATTGGATCTCCAACGTTGAGCCAATCTCCTACCACCTTGGAAGCTTTTGATGGAAGAGCGTCCCGTCCTTACGGTATACTCCAACGTTTACCAATCTCTTTGGAAGGAAAAACTGTCGAGATGGAAGTTGAAGTCGTTGATGCTACTCTAACCTACAACCTCCTTCTCGGACGTAGCTGGATATACGCGATGCAAGCTGTTGCTTCATCTTTTTTCCGAGTTATCCGTTTCCCTCATCAAGGGAAGATCGTTACCGTTGACCAGCTCTCCTTTTTTTCTTCTTCTTCCGAAGGCACCATCCCGTTTGTGGAGCATACCTCCAAATTACCTAAGAGTCTGGGAGCTGGACTTTTCAAAGATCCCGATCTTATGGGTGTTTTTCCACTCCCTCCTCTAAATATCGCCTCTGTCAATATGATCACTACTGGCTCTGATCCATGGTTCGTACCCCCCACAGACCAAGTAGATTCCTGGGGCGACCGGATGCCGTTGAGTCCTGCCGAGTTTAATTATGTTGAAATCATTGCTGCCTCGGCTCCCTCTTCTGCGCTTACTCCATCCTCAGGGCTTCTAGACGAGGCTTCTTCGGATTTCCTAGGAGAAACATTCCTCTCCGACGAATCTATTATTGAGACTATGTCTCTGGACGAACCTCCCTGGTATAGTTCTCACCATCGTTCCTCATTTCTCCCTGCCTCGCAGCATGTTTTGACATGCCTCGAGCGGTTTGCTCCTTGTCTCCCATCACAAATCCTTCAAACGCCTATTCAAATTGATCAGGTTTTTTCTGAAGGAAATATGGCAAACATTACGCGAACCCAACCCCTCGACATCTCTATCAAACCCGGGATAGTCGAGCATCTTCACATCGGAGTCACTTGTACTCCAGAGGAGATTCAACTTTATTCCGAACTTTTTCGCGAATTTCGTGATGTTTTCGCATGGTCATATGAAGAAATGCCCAGCATTGATTCTAGTATAGTGATGCATGAAATAATCACGTACCCAGATGCTAAGCCTGTTCGTCAACGTTTACGCCCTGTACACCCCCGGAAGGCTGCGGCGATTAAGGCCGAAGTAGAAAAGCTTCTTAACGCCGGTTTTATTTACCCTATTCCTCTTACAGATTGGGTTTCTAACATTGTCCCTGTAACTAAAAAACAGGGTACCATCCGAGTTTGTGTCGATTATCGTGATATAAACAAAGCCTGTCCTAAAGATAATTTTCCCACACCGTTCATTGATCAGATCATTGATGAGTGTGCCGGCAGTGAAATGTATTCTTTTATGGACGGTTTCTCTGGTTATAACCAGATCAATATTGCTCCCGCTGATCAACACAAAACTGCTTTTATTTGCCCATGGGGGACTTTTGCTTATAAGAAGCTCCCTTTCGGCCTTAAAAATGCTGGTGCTACCTTCCAGCGTGCAATGTCTTATGCATTTCATGACATTCGGCATATTGTGCAACCTTATCTGGATGATCTTCCTGCTCATTCAGCTAAACGTCAGGACCATCCTAAACACCTTCGCGAAATCTTTCTTCACTGCCGATACTACCGAATCAGGCTAAATCCTCACAAATGTGTTTTCTGTGTTGAATCTGGCAGACTTCTCGGGTTTATCGTTTCTAGAGAGGGCATCCGTTTGGATCCCCTTAAAGTCAAAGCTATCGTCAATCTCCCTCCCCCAACTTCTTTGCATCAGTTGCAGAGTTTGCAAGGGAAAGCCAATTTTTTACGTCGTTTTGTTCCCAACTATGCCGAGGTGGCTAAAGGTTTTACACGATTACTGAAGCGTGATATCCCTTTTCATTGGGATGCCACAGCTCAGGAATCTTTTGAGCGTCTCAAGAGTCTTCTTGTTTCTGCTCCATTGCTTCGTCCTCCGAATTATTATCGCGACTACACATTGTATTTAGCCGCTGCCGATACCACTATCGGCATGGTTCTTGTTCAAACTGATGATGATAACACTGAACATGTTATTTATTATCTCAGCCGCAACCTGTTAGACATGGAAACTCGATATGCTTATATCGAAAAGTTGGCACTAGCCGCAGTTTGTGCTGTACAACGCTTCCGTCATTATATTCTTTTGCGTACTACTACTGTGATTTCTGATTGCAACCCCATGACGTATATATTGTCACGCCAGTTACTGGGGGGCAAATACTCAAAATGGATTGTTATCCTCCAAGAGTTTGACTTGGAATTTACCACTGCCAAGTCTAAGAAATCACTTGTGTTTGCTGAGTTAATTTGCTCTTTGCCATCTTCTTCCTCGACCTCGCCTGTAGAGGATCAAATTCCGGATGAGACCCTATTCCTCATTAGCACCCGTGATCCATGGTACGGAGATATAATCACCTATCTGCAAACGTCCTCCTTCCGCCCGGGTGTGTCTAAAGACGCTCGGCGAAGGATTCGTCATCAATCTCAACCATACCGTATCATTGGAGATACATTGTATCGTCTCGGTGCAGACTCTGTTCTCCGTCGTTGTCTTACTCTCGAGGAAGCTGAACGGGTTCTCAATGACTGCCACTCCGGTGCCTGTGGCGGACATATGTCCGGATATGCTACAACCCAAAAAATCCTTCGTGCTGGCTATTTTTGGCCCTCTATTTTCAAGGATTGCATCCTTGCCGTCCGCTCTTGTCATGAGTGCCAGATATACCACCGGAAAATGCGAGCGCCTCCTGCTCCGTTGCACCCTGTTGTTTCCGTCGGCCCTTTTGCAAAATGGGGCATTGATTATATGACCTGTAACCCTCGCTCGGCCGGGGGGCATGGGTTTGTCATCGTTGTCGTCGATTACTTTACTAAATGGGCCGAGGCGATGCCTACATTAACTGAAGACGGTCACACTGCGGCGCAATTTTTATTCAATCATGTTATTTCGCGATTCGGCGTCCCTCAAGCCATTGTCACTGATCACGGAAAGCATTTCCGTAATCATATGATGTTAGAATTAACAACCCAGCTAGGCTTGCAACACGATAGTTCAACCCCAACTACCCGCTCGATATCAGCGTCTTTTTGCAACTGCAAATCATCGCTCTGCTAACCAAGTGATCAAACATGATTCCTCTTTGGTCCAGCTCTCTCTTCCTGAACCTACCTGTGCTCCGCCTGCTCCAGACCAGTCCCTGGTCGGACCGAGTGTTGATTTATATTCATCATCTACACACCACTCTATCATCAAAGATGAACCACCTGAGTCCAAACCAAATGAAAGTCCACAGTTCCAGATTACAGTTGACCCGGTCTTTCAAAAGGTCCAGCTTACAAGTGACCCGGTTTTGCCTACAGAGGTTCCATCCTTAGATGATCTTACATCTGAATCCGAACTAGACAACAGTCAAAAGGTCCAGCTTACAAGTGACCCGATGTTGCCTACAGAAGTTCCATTCTTAGATGATCTTACATCTGAATCCAAACCAGACACAAGTCAAAAGGTCCAGCTTACAAGTGACCCGGTTTTGCCTTCAGAAGTTACTTCCTCAGATGATATTATCACTGCAAAGAATGAAGACCCCACCGTCCAAATTCTATTCATCAACATAGACTCTAATGATCAAGTGAGCATCCCTCTCATTCCTTCACAACAGGAAGAAAGTCCACCAGAATCATATCCGGCCGTTTATCCGGTCCCACCTCCAAGCAACCTAGTTGTTTCCTTCAATTGGGATCAACTAGTCAATCCTCGGTTACCAACCTCCATACCATTTCGAATTATAGTCCAAGTCTATCGAATGGTTATGGCCGGTACAATTATTGATGAGGGATCTCCTGTGAGTATCCTTTCTTCAACAGCTTGGGAAGCACTTGGTTCGCCACTGCTTCTGCCTGAGATGAGAAACCTTACAGGTTTCCATCGAGAAACCACTCGACCTTTAGGAATTCTTCCCAATGTGCCTATCACATTAGAAGGGAAGACTGTTCAAATGGGTCTCATGGTCGTCCAAGGTCCGCTAGATTACAATTTACTCCTTGGACGAGACTATATTTATCGCATACGTGCAATTGTGTCCTCACTCTTCAGAGTGATGTGTTTTCCGCACGAAGGAAGGACGATCAGGATCGTAGACCAACTTTCGTTCCCCGGTTCACACTTCACATATAGTCATCTACCATTCCTAAATGGTCTTATTTCCACAGGAAATGCCTCAACGCCCGCTCCGTCATTCTGATGACGGCAGCTGACCCGGGCGCGTGACTGAAGCCCGGGGGGCATGCATCCTCCTTCAAAATCGAGTCTTTCCAAGTGAACCTTCATTCCATCCACTCCGTGAATGCCATGAAGCTTGGGGGGCATATACCTCGATTTGCATTATCATGCTGGGGGCATGCAAAAATTTAATAAGCATAGTTTTTCGTTTCAAGCTTGTGTAAAAATGAAATTGAATCCAAGCAGAGTTCTCCATGGTTCAAGCTTGTGTAAAAATGAACCCATACCTGATTTACATCCCGTGATTGCCTTTTATTTGTTAAATTCTGCTAGATGAGCCTTGGTTGTTTCATCCCATCACCACCATCTCTTTGGACGATCATACGCTTTCACTTGATTGTTTATCCTTTCCTGAGGAACCGCAACGATGAGTGGTTTTATTAGCCAGCCTCTTGACCATTACATGTTTCGAGCAAGTTCCACCATTACCGGAGCCAGTTGCTACCCTTTATACCACTCGTTCCTTCAGGACGAGTCGCCTTTACGCTCTTTTCCGACTCGTAAAATATGAAAAGATTGCCGAGTATTTTTCCTTTTTGACTCGTTAAAGAAAATAAAAATGGAGGTCTGCTTTCAGCTCTTTTCTGACCATTTAAAGAAGAAAATATTGCCGAGTCGCTCCTCTTGACTCGTTAAATGTTAATAAGGGGCGGTCGTTTTAAGTTCTTTTTGTCGACCGTTAAAACATAAAAAGATTACCGGGTTTTTATCGTTCCAAACTCGTTAATGGTTATGAAACGACGTGGTTTTGACCGCTTTTTTACCTTTTCAGGTCGAAATCACTAATTATGAAAAGTACTCCTCAATCATAATGATCGGGCGGTTCTTTCGGGGATTGTTTTATACTTTTTCGGGCCCGAGAGACACAACTTTACGAAAAAGGACACCCCTGGAGTTTTCTTTTCTGCTGTCTTTTCAAACTCTCTAAACATGAAAAGACGCCGAGTTCTTCCTTTGTCAGACTTGTTAAAACTTGATGACATCAGATTTTGTCACACCACAAGCATATGCTATCCCCATCAAGCTTGTTAAAAATAATTGGGGTACTCGCCAGAAATGGCGGGGGGGAAAATAAAATTTTTGAACCATAATTATTACCCTGACGGCAGTATGTCGCTCTTGAACATGGCACTTTTCTGCTTTCGTGTCCAGGGTGGGAATATCTCATCTCATATCTTTCACTTGCTTCCATGGACTTGGGTACCTTATTTGACCTCTCATCCACTCATTGCCTCGTCATCATGACCTTTGATACGTTGATGTCGAATACTGCCAATTCCATTAATGTGCCGCCGATATGTTCAAGAGAAGTTGACCTCTGCAAAGAAACAACCTCCCTCTGATAGTTCATACAATCTTGATTCACAACATTATCTCTCTGTCTCGTGTCGATGATGTGGGAAACATTATGGCCCACCTTCGATCAAGGTCACTTCCTGTCGACTTCAACTCATTATCCAAGAAGCTGATCTAGAGACTCCCTTCCGGTGCCTTGGAGCCTGCATGCCTCAATGGCAGGTTCTTCATGTTCGACGTGAGGTTTTCATCATTGGCCTCCGATCAAATAATTATACGGGTGTTCGACTTCAGATCATTCATTCACACGCCGTAGATTGTACCTATAGTACCTTGAGGACCATTGTCATTATTGGTGGTACCTCTCGCGTCTGTTAACAGTTTCCACTATTGACTGGTAATCAGACGATGTTCATGCATGTTCGACTTCAGCTAATATATTCACATGCTTGAACTTGTACTTTTGTTCGGGTCGAGATGGAGCGCAAGACCCTAGATTGTGTCTGTTGTAATCCAGGCGTGATTCTTGATACTTGACTCATTCACTGGATGGTTGCGACCATGCCTGAGTCAATTCATTGATCCTAACCAGATGGCTGTGTCCATACTATGGATCTAGATTATTTATGTACTCTCTTATGGATGGTTGCAACCATACCACGTACATCATGTAATTGAACTATCAGTCATGTCTCTTAATACAGATCCTCGGCGGCGGTAACTATATGTGTTCTTATGTGTGTTCTTGTAAAGCATTTCACCCCTCTCCACCTCTCGGACTTCATGCTTTAGGGGGCATCTGTTACACAGTAATTTGTCACCATCCCTGTTACTCCTCTTGTCGTACCTTGGAGGACTCATCCCGGGAGTTATAAGGAGTGACAAAGTCTAAAAACACTTGCATTATGTTCCCTTGAGTATGTACTTCATGTTCCCTAAAGACACCTCCTACAGATTATCCCTGAAAAGTGCTCTTTTTCCATTGGCGCAAGTCCACAGTATCTTACCCGCGCCAATCATGGAGATCCTCAAAAGAGGGCGCGACCATTGGCGCTCTGTCTTAGAGCAGCAGTCGCGCCAACCAAGTTTGGTCATGCTTTTTGCCTTAACGCACGTCCGACTGTTGTTTCCTTCATTACATGGAGCTTTTTTGAAGATAAAAAATCAGTCTTATGTTGAGCTCTATCCTATCTCCATCTTTAATGGCTTTTGGGGATAATGTTAATCCACAATAGGTGTCCTGGTTCATCGTATCCTCCTCCCTTCTTCATCTATATAAGCTTGTCCTTATGCATTTGACAAGCTAGTGATAATGGTTAGTCATGGAGTGCTAGATGTTGAGTTCTTGAGTTCTTGGAGGAATGCTAGTGAGAGCTAGAGAGGTTATGCTGCCGGAGAGGAGATGCATTGCAAGACACATATAGTTACTCGCCCAGCCAGGAGAGGTTCAACGTCAGAACCATGGTTGTAACTTTTCCTGTTTATTATTAATTAATGAGCGACTGCTATTATAGTTCCAATCTCATTGTCTGTTATGGTGATGTGTTGATTTATTTCCTTTCTGACTGAAATATAGTTGTGCCTTGGTAGATTTTATGTTGGTATCTATCTCTCCCTTTACATGTGCAGGTGTTCGTTTATGATCTGCTGGAGTGAGGGAGCGGGAATATCAACTCTGCTTCAATCATAGCGTTGGACTCCAGGTTGGTCTTCTTGATTCGCATTTGATGCATAACTAGGAACTTGCGTAGCAGCGTGGTTTGATTGTGGCTAGTTCTGTTTTAGGCTAGTGGGATCGCCTCTGTCCGCAGAGGGGATTTACCTGTCCAACAGCAATTTCGTAGCGCGCTACGAAACTGCTGAGTTTTTTTAAAATAGCTTGCTTTTTACCCGAGACCTTTATTAGCCGGGTATTTGATTGCCAAAAACTCCCTTAAACTTTCCACATATTGAACAGGGATTTATATTTCCTCATAAAGATAAGATTAAGCAAATTTGCCAAAATTTTGGAAACAAAACCTTACTTGAGATGAAAGCTCATTTAGCAGGTAGCTGGCTTACCTGTGCCTTCAGATCTTCAGTTTGCTTCTTCATAGCCTTATTCCCAGCTCTCAGTTGCATATTAATCCTTCTGATGTATCTGGCTTCTTTGATTGCTGGTACTGTCCATGTGTGAAACTGTGAATGGCCATCAACTACTGAATTCAACTGTGCTTCTAGGGTTTCATTCCCTTTCCATAGAGCTTTATAATACTTTGCGTGTATTATTGCATGTTTTCTAGCGGCTTTCTTCAATTTGGCAACCTCGTATTTAGCTGATTCTAATTGGCTCTTTATGGCTGCTATATTATCTCCTTGAGATGTGATGACTGTTTTGCTTGCATTTTTCTGTGTCTCTTCCCCTGTTTCCTCTGTTCTTGGTAGTGCTTCATGTACTTGCTGGAATCTCCTTGTCATAGGTCTTCTAGGCTTGAAAATGAATTCTTTAGCTGGCACATCAAATTTAAGCCTTTTTGAGGCCTTGGATTTCTTGGTGCTTTCTTGTTCCGACTGCATCAATTCAATTTGCACTGGTAGAGACTGCTCAAATTCAATAGCTTGTAATAAATCATTTAAACTTGCCTTGGACACTGGACTGTCTTCGACTGCTATAGCTTTACCTTTCTCCTTATTTATCTGGCTTCTTGTTCTTACCCTCGAGACTACTCCAGATGTGCTTGTTTCAGGTACAGTCTTTTTACCATGAACTTTTTCCTTAGTTGATTGCTGAGGTTGATCTTGGATGATGAGTGGCTTCACCTGTTTTCTTACCTGTGACTTTGGAACTCTTTTAGCTCTTACTTCTGTTTGGATCTCAACTATTGTAGCCTCTCTAACAGGTTGAGGAGTAAGACCAGTCTGGCTTTTGAAGCCAACCATAAAAATGAATGAATTCCAATCCCTGTCTATCTTTTGGAGCCCATCTAAAACCAGTAGTTTAATTAAACCATGATGAAACAAAGAGGTTTCACAGTCCTCTTTCCTCAGCTGTACCTTATCACACATCTTACTCAAACTACGGAACAGATAAAAAGGTAAGTCTATGGAGACTTTCCCGGTGAAATGCAAAAGTAGTTTGAAATGGTAAGAATAAACCTTGTTATACCTTCCTTCACAAGTCAAATATTTCTGTATGCAGGTGAGTAAGAGAGCATAATGTTCTTTGACATAATTCCTGGGCACTGCCTTACTTAAATCTTCATTTACATAATCATCCTTCAAAAACTCCTTGCAAGGATTCATGTCAAATTTGAAATTTTTGAACCATTCCTCTTGTCCTCTTGGGATCTCTGTCACAACAGATATCACTTCTAGAGAAACCTGCACCTCTAACATAGCTACCTTTGAATTCAAACCAGTGAAGTTAAGTGCAAATTCCTTAGTTACCTGTGCATGTCCTCCTTGTAACTTTTTGCAAAAGTTCTAGCACCCGGCCTTTTTAAACGCTTTCTTCACCTCTTCATTTCTCAGCGTTATATCCAGGCCTTCGGGTTCAGTCCTGAGACATTTTCCAGATCTGTGCTCTTTTTTCTCCATGGATCCTTCCAATTCTTCACACACAAAGACTACCAGCTCCGATTAGAATTGTGATTCAGCTTCTTTTTTAATTCAGCCTCGCTTGAATTTATCAGCCTCGCTTGAATTTTAAACTCTTCCGTTTAAAACCTTTCAAAATATAATCTTACAGATTTGTTTTTCATGCAGGACTTACAGCCATCATTATGGTTTATGCATGGTAAAATTTCTTGGGAATAATAATTGGTGCATATGAACAGATCTAATGGTGGTGATAGTGGCAATGAGCGTTAAAATGTGATAAGAAAGGTATATGAGCTGACATGAGAAGACATCGCTGACGACTCACCTAACGGACTTGACATTTCGGGAAAGATTCGCTGCAGAATGTACGAATCCATGATTTCGCAGCGCTGTTAGTTTTGAATTTTAATGATGCGCTGCGAAACTGCCTAATCATGAAGCACTGCGAAACTATCTAGTTATGATTGCGCTGCGAAATTGGCGAATTGGAATAGCGCTGCGAAACTGCCTAATCATAAAAAGGCACGGTGACTCACATAAGACAAGAGGTGACTATAGAACAATGATGGGTAGAGGGGAACCAATGGGAGTTGAGAACAACTTGAGTTAAAAAACTCTTTTAAAAACTCCAAATCCTACGGGAAGAAATTTAAAACGAAATTAAACTGGCACAGACCTTTGTCATCGGGCTAGGATAGAAAATTACATGTATCAGTTTTTAGTTCTAAGTGATAACATATAGGTTGTTACTCTTGATGTTGCTTATGGTGAAAATCATATATGTTGTATGATAGTTGTTGATAATTATCATGATCTTGTTTAGGTCTTTGGTCTTTGTTATGATTGTCATGTATATCATTTGATGTAAAGGTCATGTAAAGACCTATGATGTAATAATTGTCATATTTAGTCATGTATGGACTTTTGAGATCATGTCAAATATGTAATCCCACTTGGTTGAGTGGTTGAGTCAAATTTGTTGTATCCCCACTTGGTTGGGTGATTGATGTATGTATGAGTCATTGGTGATAGGAAGGTCATACTCACATAGTTGAGTTATAGAGTCATTTGAAAAATATATCTGCAAACTCTGCATGTGCTCAGTGGGAGCATGGACAGTATAGTGCATCTCAGCATGTACTAAGGGGGAGAATATCTTGGTTCACCCTTTTCCCTTGATGTCAAAGGGGGAGAGTATATTGGTGTTGTTTGATATTTCTAATAGGTTCTACAGATTGAAGTGATCAACACCAATATGGTTTCCATCAAGTCAAAAGGGGGAGATTATATTGGTGTTGTTTGATATGTATAACAGGTTCTACAAATTGAAGTGATCAACACCAATATGGTTGGCATCAAGTCAAAAGGGGGAGATTGTTGGCATTATGATGCATGTGTTGTCCTTGATGGCAACTCACTTGTAACAGAATAAGTATATGGTAACTAGATGAATCTACAGGTTAGATCAGAGGTGAAAGAATGATGGAACAATGATATCAGAAGTGACAGAATGATGGAACAATGATATCAGTGGTGACAGAATGATGGAACAGAATAATGGGTCAGAGGTTTATGGATCAGAATCAGAAGCTTGATACGACAAATTGTTGGTATTATGAATTAAGTGTTGTCCTTGATAGAAACCTACTTGATGAGTTGTCCTTGATGACAACCTATTTGATGATTGGACTACTTGATAAAGGTATAAACAGGATGTGATAGAATGCATGGAAGTTGTGTTTACAGATGTGACAAAATGTAGGGCAGTTTAGAGGAATTAGTTCATAAATGATAAAGTGATGGCAACTGACATTATAACAGGTCAATTCAAAGGTAACAGAGTAATGGCATTGAAGAAAAGGATGACGGGACAAAGGATTGCAAATCAGAATCAAGAAATTGAAGAAAGAGAATGTTTTAAGTTGTATACATTGGTTAACCTAGTCCAAGTCACGTATACACGCGGGTACACAAAATAAAAGTCGTGTATACGTATGCACACAGTTTCACAAAAGGAAAGTCATGTATGGGATGGAAAATTTAGGTTAAACAATACCACGGGTCCATACCATGGTATTAGCCCACAATGTTGAGTGGAATAATGCTTACATGATCCCGTCTAAGAATACCATAGGTTCTAAGTGTTTTTCTGGTGCATGGTATTGATAAAGGCTCTAAGTATATAAGGAGGAGAAGATTAAAGGGATAAGTGTGCAAGTGATGAAAATCTTATGAAGAGTTATATCAAAAGAAAATATGCATGTAATGTGTTATTGATGCTTTGCTTGATTTGAACTAAGTATGCACTTGAGTGTTTGATGATGGATGAGATCAAATAGACCTGAAATAATTATGCACTAATGATGGACCAGGATCATGAGACCTGAAATGACTTATCATGTATGATCTGATAATGGATAGGCTAGATCTAAGTACTAATGCATGTGTTATCCTTTAAATTCTATGATCTGGGTATATCTGAAGTTTTGAAAAGTTGTGAAGTTATAAGTAATTATTTGCAGATATATATGCAGGTTAGTCTCTATGATGGTGCGTATACATGCGGATTAGGAACTTTCAAGTAGCGAATGCAAAGGAATGGCTTGTTGTTCAGAAATGACTGATCTATCTAATCAGTGTTGTTGTTTTACTCATGTTTGTCAATGATGTCTTCATTAGATATGAAGTTAAACTTATTGTATAAGGAGATTGAGTCTGGTTGACTAACTGATTGAGTAAGAAGGGTGATCTTTGCTGCTAATTGTTTAGAACTCTGTAATATGACAGTAGATCTTCAGAATGTCTTTGGTTAGTACAATTTTTGGTTTAGAAGTTTTATGATTTAGTATCTTTAGAAATATATGCAGGTTGAGTTACAAAATGTAGCATACACATGCAGGTTATCCTAATTGAAGTAGCGTATACATTCTGACATATGATTTTATAGGTTGTAGTTGGTTTTGGTTGTTGATGCATTATTCTGGGTTCAGTTTTGTGCACTGGTTAGAGTGATCTAACTATTCTAGCTGATTAGTTGAATTTTTATTAAGTGTCTGTTGATTTGATTTTGAGTGAATGATTTAGTTGTATCATAAATTAATGATTGGGTGATTCAGTTTTGTCAGAGGTTTCAGTGATTGTTTGATTCAATTGTGTCAGAAGTTTCAATGATTGGTTGATTAAGAAATTGATGATTGGGTTTCAGTTATGTCAAATATTGATGATTGGGTTTCAGTGATTGGTTGATGTAGTTGTATTTGATGGTTGTATTGTAGTGGTGATCGATTTTGAGCTTTAATGTTATTGACAAGTCCAGTATGAAAATTAGCTGAAATGTGGCCTACATATTGTTTTGATGTGTACCAGGAGTATCCAGTATGAAAATTTATGAAACGTGGTCCCTGGAGAAAGAGTGAAGGTGGTAGCCTTCTGTAGGTCGGCGCCTATGTACTAGTACAAGTTTACGCTAGTACAAGAGTCAGGGGGTTGTAGCTCCCTTCTAGTAGCAGCTGGAAAACGAGTGAAGGTTGTAGCCATCTGTAGGTCGGCGCCTACTACTAGTAAACATATCAGCTAGTACAAGTTCTAGGGGGTTGTAGCTCCCTTCTAGTAGAAGCTGGAGAATGAGAGAAGGTTGTAGCCTTCTGCAGGTGGGTGCTTGCGTACTGGTATGAGTCTATGCTAGTACAATATTGTAAACAACTTTTTCTTTACATTAAAAAGAATATAGAGATGACAACAACAAGTGGTTTTCTCCCGCATTGGGTTTCCACCTTAAATCTTGGTGTTCATGTGTGTTTCTAATGTGTGATGGTTTATTTATTACAGCACATGGTTACTGTTTATCTAATGCTTAATAAAGTACTAATGCACTGGTTGAAGATAAATGTATGATGGATTAACTGAATCATAAGTTCACTGGATATACATTAATTGTCTTAAGAATAGTCACGTACACATGCAGGTTCCTTTCAGTTAAAGTTACGTATAGAAATTTGAATATGAAATGTAAAAATTTATTGATTTGAAAATACTGAATCACCCCCCTCCCCCCTAGTATTTTTCCCAACATTTTCCATTTCTATTATCCAACAGGATTGGATAACCGAAGAAAGGGATGAATGGAAGAATGAAGAAGAAGTGTAGGCACTCATTCAAAAGTTGCAGTGAGATCCTAGTACATCTAATACATTTAGTTGCAATAATGATTCATTATGGTACAAATATCGCTTATACCTTTGTAAGAATTCCCAACTAAAAAAAAATATTCTTTTGGAATTGCACACCTCTCCCTTATGAGGGCACTTAGGATTTTTAAAAACTTACCACAGGGTTAAGAAGTAATTTTTTGGGATGGCCTTAAATTTGATATTCAAAAGTTTTTGGTGGAATGTTTGGTTTGCTAAAAAAATAAATTTGAGACAATTAAGACTTGGGATTTGTTACAACCTTTATCCATTCCAAGTCAACATTGGGGGGAGGTTTCAATGGATCTTATCACAGGTTTACCCAAGTCTAAAGGAAAGAGTGTCATCATGGTGGTAATTGATAGACTTACCATGTATGCACACTTGTGTGCATTATCCCATCCATTTAAAGCTAGTACAGTTGCTACTGCATCTATGAAAACAATTCAAAATCTACATGGAAACCCAAAGATTATTGTAAGCGACAAAGATCCTATTTTCACTGGAAATTTTTGGATAGAATTATTTTCTTGTCCGGGTACTCAATTAGCTCATATCTCATAGCTCTTCATATCATCCGAAATTGGATGGGAAAACTAAGATAGTGAAACAATGTTTGGAAGGATATCTTTGTTTCTTTGTATCTAATAAACATAAACAATGGTTCAAGTGGTTACCTCTGGTTGAATGGTGGTATAACACTTCCTTCCATACTGCAGCAAAAATGACCCCATTTATGGCACTTTATGGATATCATCCTCCATCCATCACATCATCTTTAAAAGAAAATTATAAGGTTCAAGCAGTGGAAGATCACATTGAGCATCAAAAAAAAGTTCCCAAACTCTTAAAGGATAAACTCACTTTGGCACAGAATAGAATGAAACAACAGGAAGATCAACATTGTAGTGAAAGAAACTTTGATGTAGGCAACTAGATATTTTTATAGCTACAACCATACAAACAAATGTCCCTCAAGCAAGCTAAGAAGGATAATAAATTATCACCAAATTATTATGGTCCTTACAAGGTGTTGAAAAATATTGGTACTATGGCATACAAATTGGTTCTTCCTACATCTTCCCAGGTGCACCCAGTTTTCCATGTTTCATTCTTAAAGAAGGTTATAGGTGACAAGCTCCTAGTTTAAACAATATTTCCAAAACTTGACAAGGAAGGGAAAATCATACTAGAACCTGAAGCAGTCATGGAAATAAGAACTTGACAGCTACGAAATCGATCAATTTCAAAGTATCTCATCAAGTGGAATAACTAACCCGTAGAAGATTCCAAATGGGAGGATGATAATTTTATACAGAAGCATCCAGAACTACTCAAGCGTTGAGGACAACACTTTTTTGAAGGAGATGGGCATGTTATGTCCCTATAATACTAGTGTATTTCCTCATTATTATTAGGGTATCCCCATTATTATGAGTTTTGTACCCATGTAGTCCCCATATTGTTATTGTTGTGCCCCATAAAAACCCACTATTGTTATTATTGTGCCCTTACATTATTATGGTTATGTCGACTCTGATTATATTGTGACCCCTTAGACTCCTATATATAGAAAGGAGGCGTTGTCATTTGAATCATCCAAGAATTGTTCATTTCTGTAATGTAAAGGAGGTTTCCCCTTCGAAGAGGCTAATTTTGAAGTCATTGATCTATCCCTTGTTCTATTTTTGAGTTGGTTGCATAACAAAATTCCCTCTTTTTTTCCTACCCTCTTCTTGGGCATAGCTAATTCCAATTGTTTCCTTAACAATTAAGAGTTAAGTTCCACGTGACAACCCTTAACACATTACCATCAATGCTAACAAAAAAAATAAATTATTTTCCATTAATAAAAGAAAATATTTACTTCAAGTAGTAATCTCTAGTCATTTTGTCTTTTCCCACCATAATTAAATAAAAAGTTTATAAATGATTATCCAGGGGTGTTGCATCTCCCCTAACCTTAAAAGATACATCGTCCTCAGTGTTTCAAATTTCATTCTTCTTTTGAAAAACATAGGGAAAGCATTTCTCATTTCTTCTTCCATTTCCCAATTGAACTCCTAAGGTCGAAAGTGCTTCCATTGCACTTTAACCTGATAAATGGTTCTACTGTGAAGATTAGTCTCCCTTCGATCCAGAATTTTTCAAGGTTTAACACAGAACTCTCCTTTTGGTTCGGCGTATACAAAATTCCAATTAATTATGTGAGTAGGATCATATATATATTTCTTTAAATGAGTCACATGAAATACATTATAAATTCTAATATAAGCTGGTAATTTCAACTGGTTAGACATTGGCCCTACCCTGGCCAATATCTCAAATGGCCCACAAAACTGGGGAGCTAACTCAGAATAGCTTCCCAACTTCAAGGAACTATTCTTTGGTCGTACTTTCAAATAAACATGATCCCCCACATGAAATTTCATTGGGGTTCCTTTCAAATCAGCATAGCTTTTTTGTCTATCCTATGCCTCTTTCAAATTTTGTCTAATTTCTCTTACCATTTGTTCTATCTCCTGCAACAAGTTTGGTCCTCATACTAGTCTATCCTCAAGTTGACTCCAAATTAAAGGAATATGACACTTTTTTCCATGTAAGACCTCGAAGCAGATCATTCTTAATGACACTTGATAACCATTGTTATAGGTGAAATCTACCAAGCGCAAATAGTATTCCCATTTTGTAGGCTAGTCCATTACATACATGTGTAACATCTTGCAGTTAATTCTTGCAGTCTACCCATCAGTCTGTGGATGGTATGTAGTGTTGAAGTTTAGCTATGTAATTGTTTCCGTAAACAGTGACCTCCAAAAATTTGAGGTGAACTTTGGATCCGTAATTGTTCTGATATAATTATTTTAGGTATACCATGAAGCTTGAAAATTTCCTTCATAAGTATTTCAACCACCTATGTAGCTTTATATGTAGATTGCATAGGGATAAAATGAGTGGCCTTTGTTAGTTTGTCAAATACTGTCATAATGGAATCATGTCGTTTTCATGTCCAGGGAAAACCAGTGATAAAATTTGAGGTCACTTGCCACTTCCATTCTGGTGTAGGTAAGGGGTTCAATAGTCTAATGGGGTGTTGATGTTTTGTTTTCACTTGCTGAAATTCTTAGCATCTAGCTAAATATTCAGTAACTTAATTTTGCATCCCAAGCCAAAATAATTATTTTTTAAGGGCTATAATCATCTTCTAATACCCTCGGTGACCTAAGAAAGGTTTCGTATGATGTTCATCAAATATCAATCTTTTAATATTTTCTTGACCTCGAATATAAAATATATTTTTATATGTTAATAAATTGATTTTACGAATTTCATAACTCCATTTCTAGTGATCAGATTTTGTTTTCATATTTCACATATTCGATTATAATTTTGATATGTAAATGTTGTTTCCTTAATCTTCTATAGGAGGTTTGTTTCAGTTTGACTTACGGTTATTTCATACACTTTATTAAAACTTCGACTTAAGGCATGTACCACCTTGTTTTCTTCCCCCTTTATATGTTTAATGTCAAAATCATATTTTCTCAAGAAGGCTATCCTCCTCGCTTGCCTAGCATTCATATCAGGTTGGATGAAAAGATATTTCAAACTTACATGGTTGGTAGTCAAGGTGAATCTTTTGCTAATTAAATAATGCCTTCACATTTTTAGAGCATTAATTATAGCTTCTAGCTCCAAGTCATCAATTTCATAATTCTTCTCATTCTCCTTTAATTTACCAGACTCATAGGCTACTATATGTCATTCCTGCATGAGAAAATCCCCTAAACCTTCCAAGCATGCATCTGTGCACACTTCAAAATCTTTATTTGGGTTTGCAATTTTGAGTGATGGAGCAACAAGAAGTAGATATTTCATATTTTCAAAGATTTCTTAACATTGTTGTGTCCATTCAAATTTTACCCCCTTCTTCTGTAAGGAGGTTATAGGATATTCCAACTTGGAGAATCCTTCTTCATACTGGTCATTCAATAATAGGCTTCACTTTCTCAGGATCCACTTCTATCCCTTCTTTTGAGATTACATGGTCAAGATATTGTATCTTTTCCTAGAAGAATTCACATTTGTTGAATTTCACATACAATTGATGTTCTTGCAATGTTTGTAGCACTATTTCCAATTGTTTTTTGTGTTCTTCCATCATCTTGGAATATATTATTATATCATCTATAAAGACTAACACAAACTTATCTAGAAATTTATTGAATATATTGTTCATCAAGCACATACAAGAGACAAGTGCATTCATAAGACCAAAGCGTAAAACTATGAATTCATAGTGTCCATACTGGATACGAAAAAGCTATTTTTTATTTCTTCTTCCTTAATCGTCATCAAGTGATATCTAGATTCGAGATCTATCTTGGAAAATATAGTTCCCCCTTAACTTGGTCAAGCATATTGTCGATGCAAGGTAAGGAATACTTATTTTTTACTCTTAATTTGTTCAGTTGGTGATATTCAATGCACAACCTGAACATCCCCTCCTTTTTTCTTCAAAAAAATAATCAGTGCACCCCAGGGAACACACTAGGCCTAATATAACCCTTACTTAGCAATTCTTCTAATTGTATTTTCAGCTCCAAGAGTTTCAGTACACTCATCTAGTAAAGGGCCTTGGATATCCTTGCTACTCCTAGTATTAATTTGATAAAGTCCATTTACCTCTGAGGTGGAAGTCCAGGAATCTCTTTTGGGAACACATCCTGATAATTTTGTACCACCTCTTATTCCTCCAACAAATTTCTTAACTTATTATAAGAATGATCTTCCACTTTAATAATGAATAGATGACACCCTTTTCTTGCAACCTTATTCAATTTTAAAGTTGATATTTGACATACCGAAATTGGCCAGTGTATACCTCTTATATTTGTGTCTCCCCGCTGCTTATAATACATATAATTTTTTTGTCAAGGTAACTGCCAATTTCTCTATTGATTTCCAACCAGTCCATGCCTATTAAAACAACATAAGAGCCTAACAATAGTATGTTCAAATTTATTGTGTTCTATTTCCCATTTAGCACCATTGGGCTAACCTTTACCCAACTGGTGACTCTTCTCTTTGCACCTGTAGCTAGCTTAACCAACCAAATATTTTTATATTTTTCAACCACTAATTTATAGTTTTGTATAACCTTAGGGCAAACATAACTTAGGCTAGCATCAAGGTCAATTAATACATAAACAAATTAATCAAATACAGTACCATCTACCTCCATGATGGTGGATTAGTGCTCTTCCTGACGCTCTTCCAGAATGCACTAATGCATGGAATTTTCCTGCCTACATTGTTAATGGTGGAGGCCTATTGGATATTTTGAATGTGTTGTATTGATTTCACATTGTAAGGATAGTTTCATAGAAGGTAGGATTCATTGTAGCCCCAACACTTCAAGGGCTCTCTATCATTTTTGTTAAGTCCCTTGCTGGATTTAGTCTATTTGGACCCAATCTGGGTTTGCATTTGATATTTTTGGGACTGATTATTATTCTTGTTAAAAATGTGATTTGTACCTCCTTTACCAAATTGTTTAACCTAACCACTTTTTCCTCCCTTTGCCATTTTTTGCAACTCAATCCTTCTTGTTATTAAGCCAAGATTTCAAGTTATCTCTTTTCTTCTTATCTTGTTGGTAGTGAATTCTCTCTTTCTAAATAACCCCATCCGTAGTATTGGGGTTATCATATTCAATTCACTCCTTTAAGGAGAGTGGAATACAATTTATAAATGACTGAATTTTTGCTTTTTATTATTTTATTTAAGGTACATAATGTAATAGGTGCATGAATCTAGTTACCAACTTTTCCATAGACATCTTAAATCATGAAATTTCTTTGCCTTATCATCAAAATGCCATTATTTTAGCTACTTCTCCTTTAACAGTCACAGGAATTCCTCCCAGATAACCTTTTTCCCTTCAGACTTTGAACTATTCTAACCTCTTCCCACCAGAGAAGCTTTCACCTACAATTGATATGTGGCTGATTTGGCCTTTAATTCAGTGCAATAATTGTAAACTTGGAAATACTAGTTAATATTAAGCAACCAAGATTTTTTTGCTTCCTTAGATTCCCCATCATATGTCAGGGGTCTACTTTCTAAATTCTCCATGTAATTCCACCTTAGGCTTCTTTCCAACTTTGGACTGAATTTTAGATGAGCTACATTCATTCTCCTCAGATTTTACCTCTAGACATTGAATCACTTCTTCCATTGTATTTCATTTTGAGGTTTCTCATTTATTTTCTCCCTTCTTCCCTACTTCCACAGTCTTAGAATTTGATTTATCTACCAAATTATTGATTAACTATTCTTGCTCTATGTTAGCCTTTAATAATCGTTCATGTCCATCATAGAGATTGATCATTCTATTTGAAAATATTTCATTATGTTTAATAACTCTCTGGTTGATATTTTGGCCTGTTAGCCTAGGTGTACATAAATCTATTCTTCACTTATAGGGGTATCTTCATAAGGCTCTATTATGATCTTTCTTCTATACTTAATATTTCATTTGATAATTCATGTAAAATCAAAACTTGTTGTTAGATGGAATCGTGGTTGGCACAAGTATCAGCTCCCAAACCTAGTTTTTGCCTTGATACCACATGTAATATCCCTCTTATACTCTTCACAAATATTTATATAAATAAAATAAGTAAGATAGTATGATTTTTTTTAATCTTATCAATAATATGCATACATGAAATTTTACAATGGAATGAAATATATATAAATTTTTCAAAAGGAAACAATGGATTGATAGGAATTTTTATTTTTATATACCTTTCCAAAAGAACACCAAGCTTTAATTTATTCCTCAATTTTCCATCAGAGTTACTGTCCAGATCGAAATTTCATTTAGATCTTGGACATTGGATCAATAACTTTTATTATATATATTTTTTATAACCATATATCTATATCTATCTATCTATCTATCTATCTATCTATCTATCTATCTATCTATCTATATATATATATATATATATATATATATATATATATATATATATATATATATATATATATATATATATATATATATATATATATATATATATATATATATATATATATATATATATATATATATATATATATATATATATATATATTCACAATGCCAATAGCTTAAATTCAACCCTCCTCGTTTTCTTTTATTACATTTAAAAATAATTGTCTTACGGATGCCCTTAGAGGATATATATTAATAAAGAGACTCATGTTTCAAATATTAGGTGTGACTTCTATGTTTTATGGTTACAAGCATCTTCTTTTTTTTCTTTAATTAATGAATTATGAATTCACCCTACTGTGCAATAAAATACCACCATGGTACATCATATATTTTATCGATCTATTATAAATTCCATTCTCTCTCTCTCTCTCTCTCACACACACACACACATATATTGATACATTTATTTTGATAGCCTCTCTATTCATAATGTTTGCCACTACAAATATTTTTCTTTGGTTGCTGAAACTTCTAGTTAGTAAGTTTGGACAATGTGGAGGTTTGCCTTTATGTGGCAATATGTGGACCATTTTCCATGTGCTCATGTGATTGATTGTTTACCCAACTACTACATGCCTTACACTAGGTGTTAATCCTGGCGGTCCATGTGTATTTACCTAAGATTGATGGCAAAGAAGACTTAGTGATAGTTTTAGAGTAACTAATTGTAGCCTCTCTATTGTTTAGTCTCATTTGCACACTCGAAAGTTGGAGAAAAATCTTTGCAACTTAAAAAAAATTGTTTCCATGTTTTGGCCAAACCCGACAAACACCCAATGATGTGTGTGTGTGTGTGTGTCTACACTACACTATGACTATGGGCACTACCAATCCCGGTAATTTTCAGTCGACAAGAGTGTGTGTGTCTATGTGTGTGTGTATGTGTACACTACACTATGACTATGGGCACTACCAATCCCAGTAATTTTTAGTCGACAAGAATATTATCACAGGCGTAGGAAGCCTCTAATCTTGGGTGGCCTACCTGTCCTAAAACGAGCCTGGATAGTCCCATGCCTACCTATCCTAACACATTACACAACACATAGGCCCAAACAACCCCATACTTTCCCATCCCAACACATTACACAACACATAGGCCCAAACAACCCCATACTTTCCCATCCCAACACATTACACAACACATAGGCCGAGGGAGTCTCATACATTCTTGTTCAAACACATGCACATATACATAGTGTACAACACATATTCATATACACATGGTATAAAAAAAACATGTACACATGGTACAAGAAAATATGTAGAAAACATCATTGAAAATATAGAGACTACACCACCTCTACTCATGTAAATCAGGCCATACTTCCTTTAGCATCTTTCTCACGCTTTACCGTGTGCGCCCACAACCCAAATCTTGGGTCTGTGGTTCCTTCATTTGTACATGCTTCTCCCAACATGTTGCAAAATACACTACTCTTTGTCTAATAAAAAAACTTTAGAATTCCTTGTTCAAAATGTAAACATGGGTACAAATATAAGATTCATAATCATATTATATTAAAATAAAAAATTATCCAAGGCTAATTCTTGCATAATTGATTACTCGCACAACCAAGAATCCCATTCGATAAATTCATTATGTTATCCCAACCATACATTCACATATGCATCAAATAAATTTTAAACCATAATTCTTCCACAAGACTAATCCCTAACAAAACATGTAAAACACATTGGATTGACATACATTCATCTAATTAATAATGTTCATGAATATATATTCATATACTAATATTTGGAGCACTGTAGACTTTTTACATCTCTGACCTAGGGTTTTGTTATGATCTCTTCCATGGTAGTGTCAGGAGGGGGCTCTAGCATCCCCTCCAGTGCGGTGGTCATTGGAAAAGGAAAGGAGCCAGAAGCTTCTTTCTTCACAAATCTCACCAACTTCAATGCCTTTAAGAAACCTTCATCCAATCTCGTGAGAGAGGGAGGGGCAGGAAAGGGTGTATACCATCATTCAATCAACAACTCTGCGAGTTCTAGTGAAAATACCTCGACCCAACCACAACTATCTAATTCGTGCAAACCAAAAACCAAGAAAATACCAACCTTGAAAATCGAAGATCTAGAAATCGCAGCCTACAGGGAATACATGCAGGAGCATGCTTTCATATGCAATTTCATGGGCTTCTAGCTCGTAGAGAAGGTGCTAAATTGGTGGATACAACACAAATGGCACCCTAAAGGAGGCATCAAGATTCAGCTTGGCTCGAAGGGCTCCTTCACATTAATATTTGACTTTCTAGAGGATAAAGACCACATATTTGAAGGAGGGCTTTACTTTTTCAACTCAACTAGACTAAACATGTGATATTGAAAAAAAAAACTTCATCTGGGAGAAGGAGGATTTCACAAGAGTATCAGTCTGGATCTGGCTCTATTCCTTACCAATATACTATTCGATACCTTCTATCCTTAAAGGAATAAGAGACAAGTTGAGAGAATACATTAAGATTTCATAAGGAACTCGGTCATGGAACTATGTTTCCTATGCCAAAATCTATGTCTACATGGATGTCTCATGGGTTCTCCCCAAATCCATAATTCTTATATTCACGAATGAAACTTTGGTGCAGAGCATCGACAATGAACACATTCCATTCTGATATCGCAAATTCCATGATCAGGGACATATTTTTGTGACTGCCCACATAATATCTCTTTGGAATCCAATCCTCAGGGTTGATAGGAGGCATACAAGCAAGACTTTACCAAGGTAACCTCTAGGAACAAGAACAACCATAAATCTCATGGAAAGAATGCATCATCAAGCCAAGCCAATAAGAACAAGTTTTAAATACTAGGAGAAGATAAGGAAGATCAAGATAAAGAAAACACTGAAAAAGACAACGACATAAACAGGAAGGATCCCCCTCCACTCTCCTCCCACAATAAGGAAACACCCTCCTCAGAAATCGCAAGCCCAATCAGGAAAGAAATAGAGGACAGTGAAATGGAGCATGAAAATCAAAATGATTTAGTAGAGGAAGAGGCGATTGAAGAATTCCTAGGGGATATGGACCTTAACAAAATCACTGAAGTTTGGGAGAAGAACGGAATGGCATCCATCCCATAGGAGTACCTTCAAAAGATATAGGAGCCATATCTCTGTCAAGAGGAGCTCAAGCAATTCATGGCTAAAAGGTAGTATGTGGACCATAACAAAATTCACATCAAATATAATATACTGGAAGATTAGTACAATGACAAAGGAGCTGGAAAGAAGAAGGCAAAAAACCCACCAGTCAAATCATGCAAGAGCTCGACGCAAGATTGATTAATGAAGGCAAGGTAAGATCTCTAGTCCTAACCCAAAAACCTTCCAAATGAAGTTAATTTCATGGAACATATGAGGTTTGAATGAACCGAAAAAATAAGACTCCTCAAGCAGAATATCATGGCAAGTAAGTCAGGAATTATTTTCATACAAGAAATGAAAGTAGGTTTAGAAATGATTCCATCCCTTCAGAAGAAATGTTGGAAGGGATATGATAGTATTTCAAATGAGACCAAAGGCACATCCAGAGGAAAAATAATCCTATGGAATGACAAATTGATGGACCTCAAAACTTCTATCTTAGCTCCCAACATTCTAACAACCCTCTTTTAGCTTATAGGAACTTCAGATACCTTATGTGTCACCAATATCTATAGCGCTCATCATGCTAAGGAAAGGATTAACAAGATGGAGGCCCTAAAGAAGATCCACGAAGCTCTTCCAAGTAGCCACAACATCATTGTGGGAGACTTCAACATGATCATCAACCTATTAGAAATAAAAGGAGGTCTATGAAGGCTGGAAAAAGATGTGGAATCCTTTAGAGAAGCAATCGACAAGCTAGAAATGACGGATGTAGAAACTCAATAAGGAGTCTTCACATGGAACAACAAGAGAGGAGGTGACAGGAAAATAGCCTCCCACCTAGATAGATTTCTCATATTGGAATCCATCCTCTTGACCAATCATGAAATTAAAGGAAGAATTATCCCCTATGTTATATGAGATCACTGGGCCATAGTCCTGGAGATTCAACTTCGAGGTACTCCCAAAAATAGATCCTTCAATTTTGAGGCCTTCTAGTTGGATCATCCCAAATTCCAATCCAAAATAAAAGAATGGTGGAATGAGGACCTTCTCTTGCAAGGCTCCCAAATGTACTACTTCTAGTAAATTCCTAAGCACATCAAAACCATAATCAAGAAATGGAACAAGGAGGTCTTTGGGGATATTTTAAAGGATAAAAAAGACCTAGAAAAATAAATGGAGGAGCTCCAACAAAACATCATCCTCAATGAGACCACGGACTAGCTACAATAAATGGAAAAGGATCTACAATAGAAATGGGAGATGAGAGCCAAATAGGAAGAAAAAGTATGGTAGCAAAAATCCCTTGTTCAACAATTAAAATGTGAGAAACGAAACACAAAATTCTTCCACAAGTTGATGCTTTAGCATAAGAAGGATAAGGATCCTCTCTCTGAAGAAAATTGATGGAAAATTGATCAACACCCACAAATAAATTTCGAGAGAGCTCAACGCCTTCTTTAGGAACCTTCTGAAGGAACCCATGGTCAGAGCCCATCAATTCAAGATATTGTTCAACACATCCCCAAAACCCTGAATGATGAGCACAACACCATAATACTCAAATAAATCATAGAACAATAAGTAGAAGATCCATCATTTCCATGCCTTCAGGAAAAACCTAGGAACTAACGGTTTCACCACAGATTTCTTCAAATTGTATTGGATTATGTTAAACTGAGAAGTCCATGCCATCATGGAGGACTCAAGACAATCCAAGTCAATTTTGGGATCTCTCAGTGATACATTTCTCACTCTAATCCCAAAATAAGAAGGAACAAACTCTCCTGAAAGGTATTGCCTCTGCATTTTCATTTACAAAATCATATCAAAGGTCATAGATAATAGACTCAAACCTCTATCTCTTATCCTTGCTTCACTAATTCAATCTAGTTATGTAGAGGGAAGATAAGTCCTTGATAGCATAATTCCATCCCATGAAACCATTCACTCTTTTAGAACTTCCAAGAAACCAGGGATGATGATGGAGCATATGTCAAAATACTTTGACAAGATCAACTAGAAATAAATGAGAGAAGTGCTCAAATCCTTTAGGTTTCACTAAGAGTGCATAGCCTGGACAATGGCTCTAGTGACTAGAACCTTCTTCTCCATTCTTGTCAATGGATCCCCTACCCAACCCTTCTCTCCCTCTCGAGGAATCAGAAAAGGAAATCCCCTATCCACCTTCTTATTTATGATAATGGTAGAAGGTCTAGGTAGGAAAAGTTCAGCTGCTAAGGACAACAGTGAACTAACTAGGCTCTCACTCCATGCCAAATCAATTGTCTCCACCCATCAACAATTTGTGGATGATGCCCTTCTTATGGGTATCCCCACAGTTACTGAAGCTCAAAAACTCAAGCAAATCCTCTATATTTTTTTTGAAGCCTTTGGTACCTCAATCAACCTGCTAAAATAAAAGTTTTTCTTTTTCAATATCCCCCCATACAAAGGAACATATCCAGAATCCTAGGGTTCCAAATCTATTCACTCCCATCTAAGTATCTGGGTGTTTCTCTCACAGACAAAGTCCTCAGGAAATCCACCTAGGAGAATCTAATCTCAAGGATCCAAGCTAAAATCAGTACTTGGACCTTCCTTTCCCTCAATTTTTTTGGAAGGTTGGTGCTAATCAAATCCATTCTTCAGGAAATTCCCCTCTAGCTTTTCTCATCCCTGACATCTCCTAAAATGATTATGAATAACATATGCAAAATCCAAGAAACTTCCTTTGGAGAGGCTCAGAGGAAAGAAGGAAATGGTCTTTGATATGCTGGAAAAAACTCTTTAGACCTAAATCTTTGATAGGTTTGGGCCTTAGAGACCCAAAAATCATGAGAAGTACCCTCAAAGTTAAGAACTGGTGGAAATGGCTAGATTCTCCAAACACCCCTTGGGAAAAACTATGCAAAGTGAAGTACGCCCTTAATTAGCAATAGAAGGACATTGTTTGTCTCGAAGGACTTGTCAAGGGCTCAGCCATATGGAATCAAGCTTGGAAAAAAAGAAAATTTATCCAACAACACAATTTTTGGAAGATAAGGAATGGTCATAACTCTCTCTTTTAGGAGGATGCCTAGCAACAAATCCTAAAACTGAATGGGGGAGCCTATTCTTCCATATAGAAGCAAATGCGGGCCAAGGGAAAAACCATGGTTTTCCATTATTGGAAAAATTCCCCTCAAGAATGTGAATGGAGAACCTAGATCGATCAGGAGGAATGACAATCCCTTCAATAAAATCTTGACTAGGAAGCCTTTTGGAAGCTCCTCCAAGTTCGTCAAATCCTATCACATCGGGATGAAGACAAATTAAGATGAGGAAGAAACTTTGGGGGTGTTTTCCTCCTAAAATAGGCTTATGGTTACTTGGCCGAACACACCCATATTTATCAGCACCCTCAATGGACTTCACTTTGGTCAAAAAAACCAATGGCCAAAGATCACTCTATTCCTATGGCTAGTCTTGCAAGGAAAAATTCTTACTTGGGAAAATCTCCCAAATCATGGTTTCTTTGGTCCTTTTAGATGTAGCTTATGTGGATACCAGGGAGAAACAATAAACCACCTCTTAAACAAGTGAAAAATTACCTCTATAATTTGGGACTAGGGTGTGAAGGTTTTCAAAACCTCGGACAAGAATAGAGCATCAATTTAGAGCACCCTCGAAACATGGCGACCTCAAATTTCTACACATTCTATTGTCAATAGAGCTTGAGAAATGTTTCTAGGAGTTCTCTACTAGTTCCTATAGAAATAAAAAATGTGTGGATCTTTAAAAACGTTTAAGTCACGGGGGACATTCTCCTTATCAAAGTGAAGAAAATCATCTGGGAATCAGTCTCGATATCAAATTTTTGTTGTAGAAAGCTCCACTTTGAGCCTTAGACATTTGCATCCTTCAGCTCCTTGACCTTGAGAAAATTACAATCCTTTCTACAATAAATCCCTATGTAAACCCCGATATCCCAAAGATATGGTCTCCTCCCAACATCAATGTCTTTAAGTTAAATTATGATGGGGTTTCTAATGGAAACTTGGGTCAAGCTAGATTTGGAGGGGTTTTTAGGAACCATGATGGATAAATAATATGGAAAAACCATGGTAAATTGGGGTTTAGTATGAATAATTAAGCCGAGTTGTAGGACTTGGAGAAGGGACTCCGCATTGCAAAATTATGTCACTTTGTTCCATTGATCATAAAAGGAGATTCTACGGTGGCAATCCTTTATTCCCGAAATAGAATGGCACCCTGATCAACAAAGTGACTACTAACCAACGCCTCTCCAAAACTCTGTAGTGCATATGGGAATGCATTATAGGCTTAGTTTGCGTCCACTTCCAAGTTTTCAAGCGTAAGGCGAATTCCCTTACTAAAAAAATGACAAATGAAGGGACATAAGGCAGTGAGACTTTATGCTCTTAGGCTTAGAGCATTACACATGTCGAAAAATTATATCAGGAATGCAAGGAAGTAAGCTGAAAGGACAGGGAGAGTAATGGTTACCAAGAGCGACTCCTCCCACTCTCCAACCGACAAGACTCTTCATGATGAGAAAGGACATGAATTATGATTAAGGTGCTTCAAAATCCCTCACACACATCTTCCCTCCTGAAGCTCTTAATGAGCTCTTGAATACTGATAAAATGAATGATTGGAAATGTCTCCCACCTCATCCATCCATTTGCATCTTGAAATAGCAGAGAAAGGTCTTACCGTATGCATGATGGATAACCACATTGAAGTTTTCATAATTATTCTCATCCTTTTATGTGCAATGAATCTTTGCCTTTTCCCCATTCTGGCTCGACTCACCTCTCCATGTTTCTATTCTCTACCCCCTCTCCTTCTTTCTAGTTTGTTCCTCACTATCAGCCACCCCAAGCCTCAACCACTTATCCCCACTTGCCCCTCAATACCCATTGTTTTCATCCCCCTGGTGCCCTCTTAGTGGCTAGGACTCCCCATTATTCCAAGGCTTCCACCTCAGACTGCAGAACCATAGGTTGCAGTATGGACTATTGGGGAAAGCCAACATGCACCCTAGAACAAGAGTTGAAATTGTAGCCCGATAAGATGTGCTCAATTTTCACAGCTCAATCATGCTCGATAGTAAAGAAGAAATTGATCAAATTGAGGAGAAAGTTATGGAAATTAAGAAAAATTCCTGATCTGATGAGGTGGAAAATGAATTCAAATGGATCCAAGAGGCTGGCATAACCAGAGGCCACTAACATCTCTACAATTGCACCATCGAGCTTGCTTGGAGTATGAAAACTCTGATCATCCTAGCCATGCAGGAAAATAAAAAGTCCAAAAAGATGCGGGAGGATAAAATAGACCTATTGGATGTGAAGTTCACTATGTTTGTCGAGAAAGTCCACCATAAAAAAGTCATCACCAAAGGCTTGCCTTGGGATGATCAGAACAAAGCTAGTATTTGTTAGTAATACGGGGATGTAGGAGTAAATTTCCATAGCCCCAATCAACTAAAGAAGGAAGGTACTCAAGCGAGTGGGTTGCCTGCGAAACCCATCCCCATTGGGGAAGATTAATTTTTTTCTCAACTAAGTGTCACGTTCCAGAATTTTGTCTCCTTTTTGTGATTTCTGGCCTAAGTTCGGTCAATTATATGCTTCAATGGTTTAGAAAAGGCTTGGTTGTTGCCTACCCTAGCTAGAAAATTTACAAAGGTGCCTTGGGTAGCTCCCTTCTGGTTTGTTTTTCCCCTAATTATGTAACTATGTCTATTATTAGGATTGGTAAGCTTTTACGCTTCAGACAACACATAACTCTAAAGAATGAGAAATTATGTAGATGGTCTAGCTTTCAGTCAGGACGACCTACAAATAGTTTGATGTATGCCTCTTTTTATTTTTTGAAGTAATATAATTCCTGACTTATAAAAAAAAACGTATATTCATATACATAAAGGTCAAGGTTTAGAGAACCTCCTTTGTGCCATTTCCATGGCTTCCATATCATTGTCCATTATTTCCCATGGACCCAACCATCCCACTTGGCTATCGTATTGTTCTCCACTTAGTCATGGATATAACAAAATTTGACATATATCAACAAAATAATGGTTTAGAGACTCTCTGCATTTATACATAGAAGTGAAATAGTAATTTCCCATTTTTCCAAGGAATTTATTACCTGTATTCCTTTATTTTAACTTCTTACATTGCATCCCTCATCAACATTATTAATTGATATCATCATTTTTGCAATAATCAATTATTCATTAGGATTTTCAAATCTTGTTCATGACATTCATTAAGTCATTTTTCAACCTGCACATGTTCCTCATTCATGCCATTCACACACTGCCCAATTTAGGATTCCTCCTTTTATTCATGCCCTGTAGTTATGCATAGGGTCTCCTTGGCTCTCTGACAAGAGCTCCATATCTCTCCTACCACACCCAACCAATTTGTCCCATGTCCCTAAGCATGAAAATCAAAAGGAAATTTTTAAAAAGGAACAAAGGGAAACGATAAAAGAAGAGTCATGACAACAATCATCATAACGCTAAACAAATAGCATGGCTATGTGCATGTCAGCAATCAAAGTGGTAAGACCAACCATGAGGCAAACAATTTAAAACCACAACGCATGAGCATTAAAATAAATAAGTCCCAGAAATCAACTCCAGTCCCCCAAGTCTAATAGTTTAGTGAGTTTTTGACTATATATATATATATATATATATATATATATATATATATATATATATATCCAAGGTTTTTAGCAACCTTGAAGTCTCAATTCCCTCAAGAATTTAACAAGGAATATTTTCAACATACATACATCAAGGATCTTGTGGGAATGTTTCCTCCCCCTTCCTAGCATTGTGCATCACTGATTCATGTCCATCTAGCTTGCATGGGTTATTTTCTTTCTTTTTCTGCCTATGGGGATAATCCCTTCTCAAATTCTCCCTTCCAGAATTCCAACTGGGAAATATTATATTTTTCCCCTTAGCCTCACTAGGCCTCTTTTTTTCCTTGTTAGTAAGACTTTTGTCCATATATTGGAGGGTGGGTGTGTCTTGCATCAGCCCTTGAATACAGGACAAATTTTTCATCAGCATGGTGTTCAACCTTGCAAGCCTTTGATTCTCTTACATTTTTAAAGCTCGACCTTCAAGTACTTGAAGGATCTTTTTATTTTAGGGTATTTCCCTCTTATTTTCTCTTGATGGCCTTGGTCTATATCATGCAAAACCATACCATTGTTCATGCCTTCTTTTATTGGCACAGAGTCTTCTTATGTTCTACCACACACACTCATCCATTAGTATATTAATAAAATATAAATACATATACCAGATGCTATCTTGTCATGGTAATCCAAACATGTTACCCTGCAACTGTTCACACATCCTCAAAATTATCATCAGCCACGTGTCTCAAACCAGGACAAAATTAAACATATACATCAACATGGTTTCAAATTTCAAGAATACATATATGTTCATTTTAACATGGTTACCATCACGCCATTGCAACTTTTTTTTTATAGATATTAGTCTTTTACCAATACCATCATATATAAACACTCACATTCAATAAAATATTGGCTATCATATACAATACAAGAAACACAACGATTTTCTCCAAATCCCTAATTTCCAATAAAAATTCGCATGCACATTCATTCCAAGTGTGTAAGAACACATTGGTTGACCAATAGTGCTAGTACACTACAATATCCATACACATATCCATGCAAGAAATTCAACAACCATCAAGGAAATAACAATCATCTCAGGTCACAATAATAAGTTGTCCAAACTCTCAAGATGCCTAATATCAAACACATGCAATACCATTGCATTTTTCAATAAATTCAATCATACTGGAAACATCATTGTAGTCGTAAAGTAATTCCAAAATCAAATGTTATAAGTAGCATACTATCATATTCACATTCAACTACTACACTCAAAGCTAGAGCTCCTCTCCATCTCCAAAGATCCAAACATTGGACATACTACTCTATTCATTCTATAATAAGGAACCAATTTTATTCCCAAAGGTCTAGTGTTGAAGCTTTTCTCTTATATCACTTTGTAACATACCCCCTTACTACCCATAGTCGATGCTAAGGGCATAAGGAGGTAGTTACTATGATGACTCAACCTCTAAGGTCTTGTTATGGAAATGAGGTATATTTTTTATTTTTTTTATATTTGAACTCCTCAAAAACCAAAACCAACATTGCCATCGAGTTCATCTCACTGAGACCTTTCTAGTGATATAATTGTTGCCTCAATCCGATTCCTGGATCAAAATATATGGTCATTTAAAGCTATAATTACAATTCCCTACCATTTCATTGAGTTATATCATTTAACACTCTGCCATATGACCATATCACACTCCACCATATGACCATATCACACCCCACAGGGTCCATATTGTATGCCCTACTAGTGGTTGCCACTATAACTTTCCACAAAGGGACACACACACATATTATATGTAAAACTCCTCCCCAAAGGAAATGTGTGTGTGTGTGCCATGCCATGTAATCATGAGATTAAAATCTTGGAAATTCCTTTTGTGCCTCCACTTCAAAACTCAAGGGACATACATCTCAGACCTTCCCCATGATACCCAAATTTAAAATGTAGGGGTGATGTCATGGTGACATTCTCTGCCCCATCCCTTTTTCCCTAGGATTTTTGCACCATGCCATTTAAGAAATCATTAGGGTGATGTCACACGCATGTCTTTTTTATGTCACACCTTCGACATCGCCTCCTTTTGGAGGGCCATGTGTCACTCGTGTTTGACCCACTTATCCTTGCGCAATGCCCAATTTTGAGTGCCATGTGTCATGCAACCAAGGCACCATGTCACCTCCTTTCCAAGTCATTAGCCATTATGTCCCTGGACCCCCACCAAGGTCTTGGCCTCTTGCAATTCGACACTTTCCCGTTATACTTATATTTTGTGAGTTTTGGCTTGTTTTGCCATTTTACAAAGAATTGGACCATTTTTGAATTACAAGGCTTATTAACTGCGACCCAAACTCATGGGTGTATATCAAAATCACCAAGGTTCCCCAAGCCACACACCCCTCCCTTTCATCCAATAGTTATAATGCTTATGATTGATCAATGACCCTAATTGAAATGTGAGACTCCTCGATCACCCTTGCGATGTTATGGCGGGGGGGGAGGGTCTTGCAGTTATGGTTCCATCTCCTTATTCCATAGTAAACGATAAATGGTTGATATCCTCCAATACAAATTAAAGGCTCATACTAAAATGAGAGAACGCCCCCTCCCCTTGTGATGACACGGGGGGTGGTCTCGCATATACGGTTCGACCCAGTAGGTTCCACTTAGGCTCACGACACTTTGATATATATATATATATATATATATATATATATATATATATATATATATATATATATATATATATATATATATATATATATATACATATATATATATATATATATATATATATATATATATATATATATATATATATATATAGATATATGTATGTATGTATGTATGTATATATGTATATACAAAGGCCTAAGATCAAGAAATAATTATAATGCAACGACACAAATAATAACACAGATTCACCCATTTATTTTTTACTTAGATAACTAGGTTAATTTCAAGCCCACAATGACACAAATTCCATATGACTATTATATTTAGGAAATTGGAGCTAAATTTAGGCTCAGGAATTAGCCATAGGAAAAAAGTCATTCCATGAAACCTTGAACAGGACATTAATAGTCCTCATTTAAGTAGAAAACAACATTCCTCAATAATTGTTCTCAACATGATGACAACCTGTTAAATGATGTTCATATGTACTATGCACCTAATAACAACCATGCTTCACATAAGTAATGAAACAACACAAATCCACTGATGTTATGTAGTTTATACCCAACCATTAGGCTAAATCTTAAACCAGAATGATCACAAAGATCATTTCAACACAAGGAATTTTCCCATTTTCACACTCAGGTAGATAGATTGATTCCAAATTCTAATGGAAAAAATATTTATATTTCTATTGTATTCATACCATTAGACTAGGATTCATACCTAAGTTAAACCCACGAATGAAACAATTCCTTAGAAAACATTTAGGAAGCCATCATTCCACTTTCACACAGGAAACACATTCCTTGTTGTAAACATGAGGGATGTATCAGCACTAACGCCAATATGTAATATTTAGTATAGATGGGAATAAGTAAGCATCAACACATCAACCATATAGAAATTAACCACTCCTCTTTATCACAAAGGAAAAAACATCCTTCAACATCAACACATACACTTAATACACAATGAACTATTACTTTTCAAAAACATGGACATGAATCTAAATAAATGTTTATCTTGTAATGAGGACTTGTGCAACTAATATTGGGACTCTAACTCTGCACCCAACCTTAGATGAGTTGCAACCAAGATTTCTTGCAGTTTTCACCCCCGAGCCAGATTTCAGAGCTTTAGGAAGGGTGCTTCAAATGGGATTCTCACGCCTTCATCAAAACTAGGAGTCTAGAGATTTACTTATCTCCACCCAACAACCAAGTAAATGAGCACCCCATTGCCTTCAAAACTATGTGTGCTTCTCTCATCTCTTCATTGTCTCCAGGAAGGATTTTCCTCTCCTTTTCTTTTATGTATAATATCCAAAATATTTTTCCTCCTCTCTTCACTAAGAGAGATGCCTTTGTCTACATACCCATCCTTTCTCTTGTGTATCTCCTTTTTGTCCCTTCCTCTTCACATCATGTTGTGTGGCCATTGAAGGTTGTGGTCATGTTGTCCTACCAGTGCATCCCACCCTTTCCAATTAATTTTCTTGTTCTTTTTGCTTGAGGACTTGGTTAAGAATGGTATGGTTCTCATCCTTGTTTTTCCATCTAAATTTAATATACAAACAACCCATGATTGATAGTAATAACCACTTCCTCTAACTACCAAGAAAACTCCTCCCCAAGCTCTGAAAATAGTGGTCCATATCTCGACGTTTTTATATCTTATTACAACAATGTTACAATTGTTTGTAAGAGATGGATTTTCCCAAAGGGGATATCACAGATTTTGACTAGTGTGGATACTTGTATACCTTTGATTCTCCCTTCCCTTATTGTTTGGTTGAGAAGTTGACTTAAGCCCTTCACCACTAGTGAGAATAGAAAAGGTGAAAGTGGATATCCTTGTTGAATTCCTCTATAATATTTAAAAAAATGAGTTGGTATGCCATTAACCAGTACAATAAAGTGTTTCGAAGTGACACATCCCATTATCGAATTAGTTTTATCAGGAGGCAAACCAATTTGTAGTAAAATTAGTCTCGATAAGACCCAACTAACTCTACCATAAGCTTCAACCAAATTTGATTTCAACACTAAATTTAGGATCTTCTTTACATTCATACTATGTAGCCCTTATGCCGATTCAATAGTATCAATGACATGTCTATTTGTCAAGAATTCAAACTATTGTTCAGAAATACATTTTGACAATTGTTCCTTTAGATGATCAACTAGAATTTTTAAATTCAAATTTTATAGAAAATAAAATAAAGATATAGGGTGAAACTTCATAAAATGTTGTGGATTGGTCTTCTTCAAATTGAATGCTATAAAAATGCCATTGAGAGATCCCAAGATTATTCCTCCCACTCTAATATCTTTAATGATCCTAACTAGATTATGAGTTAGGAATTTGAAGAACTCTAAATAAATTTCATTCTTTCCTTTTTTAAGAACTAAAAAAACTTCCTTCGTAGTAACCATATTATTTAGAAGCACAATGGATTCATTATCAAACATTCTAGGAAAACGTTGAATGACCTTCAACTATGCTTCAATCCTAGGATCCTTCAGCTCTTGAAATACATTTTGTAAGAAACTTAAAGCCAAATTACTCAAACATGCTTGTGAAGAAATGAGAGAGCTATCCTCCCTATTCATCTCCCATATGGTGTTGGTTACCCTCTAGTGATTTGTGAACTTATGGAAAAACTTGGTATTGTTGTCCCCTTGTTCAATCCAGAGTATTTGGGTACATAGTCGCCAAGGTGCTTACTCCTCATCCATTAGTGTTTTTTTATTACCTTCCATAGTTTGAACTTTTTCTAATTCCTCCTCTAAAAATATTCCAGATGGTCAAGTTTTATACAATTAGGTTATCCCAACCTCTAGTTCCTTGATCTCCTTCTTTTCTCTTTCCTGACAAGATTGATTCCATATGATTACCTCTTGTTTAAACATCCTGGCAAATACACAGACTCAGTCTTTGAACATATACACACACATATAGACTGACTCTATATTGATCTGGCCACTTTAGGTTCTTATCTGTGCTGAGCACACAGATACGCAGGCTTCTCAGATCACCTAGGACTTTAGAGATCCTTCGTGATGCAATCAGATTAGACAATAAGTCTGCAGTTGCAGAGTAGGAAGAAAATTCTCTAGACTCTCTAAACTCTAAGACTCCCCAACTCCGAATCATGAGCCTTACTCCTTTCTTATATGAGAAAAGGAGGGGACAAACATCTGACCATCACGCAAACAAATTTTTGTACTATGATTACATCAGTCAGGGAGATGTGGCTCAAAGCACACCAAAAGTCGAAGAAATGCTCCAAGTCTCATGACTAAAGAATCTTCGTACCTATTTACACTATAGAAGATTATAGTAAATCTTACGAAATGCATAGCTTTTACATAGTGGATGCTTTTTGAACAGTGAAGCCCATGAGAACACTGGTCACAATCAGTCTTGTGACTAGACATCATATTACACTGTGGATACTTTAAGGACAAGCCCACGGGAACCATTTATGAAGTAGGGTCATCAAAGATCGTGGTTCCTGGAAATCAGAATCTATTGTACAAGTGTCCATCCCATGCTTTTGTATGTATTCTTCTGACTATCATGGGTTTATTTAATACAATTTGATGTTTTATTTTTGTCATGACAAGCCATTCATGATGTCTAGTCATGTATTGGTGTAGAGTTCCATGTTCAGAAAGCTAAAAGAGATCTTTGATAGTTTCACATGGAGTATGAAAACAATAAAAAATATTCTTTTCAAAACAAATATCACATTGCATATGATAGTAGAATTCATAGTAGACAGGATCAATGGCTGTTTTGTTGATGTCGTAGTCATTCCATCAATCTTGTAGCCACTCACATTGTTGGTTTCTTTGAATGGTTCCTGTTGACCCAAATTTTAATTTTGTAAAGTGTGTTTCATTTCTTCCATCAACATTTAAAATGTCCCACCATAATTTCTTATATCCTGCAAAATTATAGATAGTGTCAGGAAAGATTAAATTTGGATCGTTTTTGGGCCAAAGTGCAACATTGCTTGTTGTATTCAGCCAGTAAGTATTTCGGGTTCTGTTTATGCAGAAGTATCTGTGATAGATCCTGCGTCTATCTCCTCCTTCTGACCAGATCATGCTAATGTCATGGAAGTCATTTGTCAATGATTCTTCTGCTTGGTGTGTTGCTGCCATGCTTTTAGAGTAAACCATATCATGAATCCATCGGCTTCCTTTTGGAAAAACTCGTCTTTCAGGTACAATGTGTAGAATATCCATGTGAGCTTGGAGATTAGCATCTAGCACCTTGGTGTTTCTTAATTGCCATGTTGGCCTCCAGTTATCCCTATATTCGGACCAACTTTGATCTTCATTGATAGATCTTAAAACTTCCTATTGCTGGTTAGGATACCATTCAGTTACAATTATCATGACTTGCTCTGGCTGTTGTATATATTCTCTACTGAGGAAATCAGGCAGGCAATTTGTTGAACCTTTGATATGTTCAACTTCAAAATCGAAATTGGCAAACAGAGCCTACCATCTAGAAAACTTTCCCTCTCCTGGCTTCTTAATATCTTTTGTCAGTACTTTCTTTAGCGTAGAAGCATCTGTTCTTAGTAAAAAAAATTATTAACTAAATGGATCTCAAATTTGTCAATGGAATTCCAAGAAGATTTTACTTCTTTTTTGATGGTGGAATAATTTCTTTCAGCTGGGTTCCAAGTCCCAGAAGCGAATTAAACAATTTGTTATTCACCATCTTTTTTCTGTTTAAGAATACCTCCCCATCCAATGTCACTAGCATCTGATTCAACAATTTTGAAAGCATTGTCATCTGCAACATATAATATAGGAAGTGACTTTACCTTGGCTTTTATATTTCTGACAGCATTAGTATGATCATTTGTCCATGGTGAAGGATCTTTCCTTAGCCTTTGGTTAAGCAGGCTTTTGTCCTTAGCATAGTCCTTATAAAAATTGCTGACGTAGTTCAGACATCCAAGAAATCTCTAGAGTTGGGTTTTGTCAGTAATTTTATCTGGAAACTTATCTCCAAATTCCAGGGCATGCTTCTGTAAAGTTATCTAGCCTTTCTGAATAGTATGGCCAAGAAATTTAATGTAAGTTTGAAACAGTTCAATCTTCTTCTTGCTGAGGACTAGGCCATTCCTCTTGACAGGTTGTATAAAAATCTATACATGTTTAAAATGGTCTTGTACATTCTTATACAAAATAAGAATATCATCTATATACACAGGCAACCATTCAAAGTAAGGTTTGAAAATAGAGTCCATGACCTTTTGAAATTTTGATGGAGCATGTTTCAATCCAAAAGGCATGACATTCCATTCATAGTGTCCTGCTGGTATGCTGAATGTTGTTTTAAACTTATCCTTTTCTGCAATGGCGACTTGCCAGAATCCTGATTTAAGATCAAATTTAGAGAAGATCTTTGCTCCAACAATTCTACTTAGAAGATCTCCTTTGTGTGGAATAGGATAAGTGTTATCTGCCAGTACAGAATTCAGAGGTTTATAATTTATAACCAGTCTGGGAATACCTCTAATCTGTTCAGATCTTTTATTTACATAGAAACCATAACAATTCCAAGGGTTGTCAGATTCTCTGATTAGCTTTCTGTCCAGTAATTGTTTGATTTCTTTTTCACAAAGAGCCCTGTATTCCTTGTTCATAGGAATAGCTCTACTTTTGCAAGGCTTTCCTGCATATTCTGTTTTATAGGGTAACTCAACATAGTATTGCTTCCTATGCTAGAAAGAATTTGGCTCTTCTGAGCAGCATTCTTCTTCAATCCTTTTTCTGAGATCAGAAATCTTTTTCTGATTTGCAAGATTTTTCAGTTGTTCTTCTACATGGATTGTAGTTTTTAGATCTTTAAGATCTAATAATTTTGTTTCTGCCTTGTCCAATTCTTTCATAGCTTGGACCATAGTGGATACCCTAGGATTTGAAACATATGGCATTTCAATCCTTTTGAAGTTGCCATCTGATGTAGGGACGGTAATAAAGTATCCAGCTCTGTTTCCTGGATGTCTGATTGAACCATGTGTTTCTACTGCTGCTAGGAAGATGTTTCCCAATATACAGTCGACAGGGATATCAGCTACTGCAAATTTTAGTTTTATACAGTGTCGATCAAAGCATAGGGAGGCTTTAGGAACTTCATATCTAAGTGTCTTATTGTAGCAATTTACAGGGTAAGTTCCTCAGAAAGAACACCAAAAGGACACCGCTCACAACCAGATCTCAAATCAATACACCAGTATTTTTGACGTGGTTAAAACCCTCAGAGTGCAAGGAGGTAAACAGTCCACGGCCTGTCCCAACGTGGGTACTACAGGCAATATATTAATCAAAGAATGAAAATTTAAATAAGCTTCTCTCATGCACGGATTACCCGAACAATGACCCTCCATGCGCTTTAAATAGAACTCATGGACCAATTGGGTGTCAAGCCACGGATCAAGTGTCGGTAATACCGAGGTGAGAGTGAACCGTTGGATCACTACATATCGTGACCGTCGGATTGTAAGTTACAATATGTACAACGGTAAAGAAACACACTTTACCTAACTCTATACCTAACTCTAAACTAGACCAAGTTGAACTTAACTATATCCTATGTGTCGGAATATCCTAACATCCCCCCTTAAGAACAACTTGGGATAGGATTGAAGGATTTACAAATATGACACAATAGGAGAAGGAAGGAGGCACTAGAGCCTATCCCCCCTTAGTGACAACTTCCTGAACTCCAAGCATATATCGAAGTTTAGTGAACTTTGCCTCTGTGAGAGCCTTTGTGAAGATGTCTGCAACCTGATCATCTGTTGGACAATATTGCACTTCAAGAACATGGTCATGAATGAGCTTTCTGATGAAGTGCATGTGTAGTTCGATGTGTTTGTTGCGCTGATGTTGGACTGGATCTTTGCATAGCTGAATGGCACTTTGATTATCACACCAAAGTGTGGTTGGATGCTGCTGCTGAAAGCCAAACTCTGATAGGATCTGACGAAGCCACAAGGCTTCCTTACTAGCTTCCACGGCACCACGATACTCTGCTTCTGCTGACGAAAGAGAAATGGCAGCCTGTTTCTTACAAGCCCATGTAATAGGTCCTGAACCAAGAGTGAAGACATAACCGGCAGTAGACTTCCGATCATCAGGGTCACCAGCCCAATCAGAATCAGTGAAACCAACCAATAGAGGAGCTGCTTCGGCACTGTAATGAATCCCAAACTGAACTGTACCTCGAACATAACGAAGTATTCTTTTAGCTGCTTTCCAATGACTTTCACGGGGGTTTTGCATAAACCGAGCAATAAGGCCAACAGCAAAGGAAAGATCAGGACGAGTATGGGTTAAATACAAGAGTTTTCCTACAAGTTGACGGTATAAGGTAGCATCAACTTCAGGAGAAGTACAAGAGACTGAAAGTTTGACTCCAGACTGAAAGGGAGAAGGGGCTGGCTTACAGTCTTCCATGTGAAAATGACGAAGAATATCACAAGCATACTTGGACTGGGAAAGGAAAATACCCTCCTTGGATTGCAAGACTTGAAGACCGAGAAAATAGTGTAAGTGTCCTAAGTCTGTCATTTCAAATTTCTTTTTAAGGCTGGACTTCACATGGTTTATAAGGTTGGGATCACTACCAGTAAGAATAAGATCATCAACATAAAGAACAAGGATGATAAGAGAGTTGCCCACTTTCTTGGTGTAGACAGTATTGTCAGAATGACACCTAGAAAAGCTAGATTCTAAAAGAAAGCTATCCATTTTGGCATACCAAGCCCGAGGAGCTTGCTTGAGGCCATAAAGGGATTTCTTAAGTCGACAAACAAGGCTGGAGTCTGTTTGTGCGAATCCAATGGGTTGTTCCATATAGATTTCTTCCTGCAAGTCCCCATGCAAGAAGGCAGATTTAACATCCATCTGATGGACTTCCCATTTTAAAGAGGCAGCAAGGGAAAGAACAAGGCGGATAGAGTTCATTTTGGCAACAGGGGAGAAGGTTTCAGTGTAGTCAATGCCTTCAACCTGTGAAAAGCCCTTAGCAACGAGACGAGCTTTATGTTTATTAACTTTCCCATCTGGTCCATACTTGGTTCTGTAAACCCATTTACATCTAACAAGTTTGCGTCCATTTGGTAGAGGAACAAGATCCCATGTATCATTTGTCATCAATGAATGATATTCTTCATTCATAGCTGCTTCCCAATGTGGATGGCCTGAAGCTTCTGCAAAAGTGTCAGGATCATGATTTACTGGAGCTTGAGCCAGTAAAGAAGAGGCTCTTTCAAACTGAGAACGTGTACGTCGCTGATCTGTAGGATCCCCGGCAAGATCGCCTGCTGCATCCCGAGTAGCACGGACCCATCTTGGAAGTTGAGGATCCTGAGAAGGTGGGGGAGGATTATCATCCTCACTTTCATCATCTGAAGAAGAAATGTTTTCAAAAGTAGAAGAGATAGGAAGAGTTGGCACATCCGCTGGACTAGGCTCGCAGGCCGATTTATTTTCATCAAATTTTACATCTCTTCTAATGATAACATTTTTGGACTTAAATGGAATAAGTCTATAACCTTTTACATCTTCAGAATATCCAACAAAAGTACATTTCTCACTCTTAGGTTCTAAAGCTTTATGCTTTTCATCTGGAATATGGGCCCATGCTTCACTTCCAAACACACGAAAGTGACTTACATCTGGTTTAATGGAACTCCAAGCTTCTTCTGGAGTGATATTCTCTAGAACCTAAGTAGGAGTGCGATTGATTATATAATTTGCACAATTAATTGCTTCGGCCCAAAAACTAAGACTGAGTCCTTTAGATTGCAACATACAATTAGCCATTTCCTTTAAGGTGCGATTTTTCCTTTCAGCTACACCATTTTGTTGTGGAGTGTATGGAACAGTATGTTGCATTTGAATTCCATTTTCGGTGCAAAAGTTGATGAATGTGTTTTTAACATATTCTCCACCATTATCAGTTCTTAGCTTAAGAATTTGATGTCCAGATTGTTTTTCAACAAAGGCTTTGAAGGCCAAAAATGTGTTAAATACTTCGCTCTTGAGTTTTAAGAAGTATACCCAAGTGCGTCTGGAGAAATCATCAATGAAAGTTAAGAAGTACTTGCAGCCAGAGAATGAAGCAACAGGAAGAGGACCACATAAATCACTGTGCACAAGCTGTAAAGGGGCTGAGGCGTGCCAAGAGGCACGTTTGTCAAAACTGTCCCGATGATGTTTTCCGAGTACACATCCGGAACAAACACCATCTCTGCAAGATACCATAGGAAGACCTGTCACCATATTTTCTTTACATAGATGCTGAAGGGAGCGATAGTTTAAGTGACCAAATCGCTCATGCCAAAGTTTGCTCACTTCATCATTATGAGCAACAAATACTGAGGGAAGATGTGATGACCCAAAGTTGTGAAACTTATACAACCTTTTGGAATCATCAGCAAGACCAGTAGCTAGAATCTGTTTAGGATCTTTTAGATCCTTGATTACAACATCATGAGGTGAAAATTCAACAATTTTACCTTCACCTGAATGAGTTATCTGATAGACAGATAGAAGGTTGCAGGATAAGGTTGGAACACATAATACATCATTAAACTGACCATTGTCTAGATGAACAGTTCGAGTCCCTACAACATTAAGAGATCTATCATCACCAATATATATATTTTTGGTGTTACAATCATTTAAAGAAGAAAACATGGCTTGGTTTTTGGCCATGTGATAAGAGGCTCCAGAATCAATGAGCCACTCATGAGAATGAGAAGAAGAAGAAGATACATTTAATGCATAACCAGACTGAGTGGATTGACAACGACATGCAGAAAGTGCCATTCCGGAAGTTGAAGTTGAAGTAGGCTCCACATGGATGTTATGTTTCTTCATTGCGGCTTCCAAGGCTTCCATCTTCTTAAAGCATTTAGATTCTAAGTGGCCATCTCGATTACAAAAGTTACAATGTCTATCAGTCTTCTTCCATTTGTTTTTATTGGTCTTTTCATTTTGCTGAAATGATCTTTCATTTTGAGGCTGAGTTGGTTTAGGACCATTCTTTTGAGGATATGACTTCTTAGGATGCTTTGAATTTGGTTGCTGCTGGGCGGCTAACGCTTTCGTGGAAGAGTTTCCAAGATTAAGAAGACCAAGGTGTAAGAGTTTTTCTTGTTCTCTTATTAAGGAATCACAAAAGGAGTCAAAGGAAGGGGGCTTGTAGTCTTTGCCTTGACAAATGAAAGCTTCCCTTGTAGAATGGAAAGTGGAAACAAATACAGAGTAGGCTGGTCCCAACTTAGTAAGGATGGAATAAATAAGGTTACCATCTTCTTTCTTAACTTTAACACCTTCCAAGAGATATCTAAGGGTCTTGAATTTTGACAAGAAATCTTCAATGCAAGAAAAATTATTAGGATACAAAGTAAGCAACTCATTTTCAAGTTGATGGGCTCTAATTTCATTTTTGATCCCAAAAACTTTAGCAAGTTTTTCTAATGCTTCATGAGGAGTCTCAAGTTCTGCAATGTGGAATCTAAGATCAGGAGAAACAGACATCCCTATCAAACCACGTGCTTGATCTTTTCTATTTTCCCATTTTTCAGCCTTGTCTTCATCTTTTGGTTTCTTCTCTTGGTCTGTGGCTATTCTGAAGAGACCTTTACTTCTAAGTAAATCTTCCATGTAGGCTACCCATTGGAAGTAGTTAGTGCTGTCAAGAATGACTTGGCATGGACTTTCCATTTTTTTGGAAAATCTGAAGCTGAAGATGCTGAAAGTAAGTGGTTCAATGGATAGATCTCGAAAAAATAGGCGGTTTTAAAAAAAACGGCTCTGAAAAAGGCTTCCGGATGAAGAAGTTATGGCTTTTTGAAAAAATATTGTTGACGTTGCCGGCAAAGTGCGCGAATGTGCGGGAATGAAAAAATCCGCCCCCACAAAATGGAGACTTGAACCCAAGACCTCTACTCTCTTAAAATAGCTTTGAACTAATTGATCTATACAAAAAATTTGAGAGAGAGAGAGAGAGAGAGAGAGAGAGAGAGAGAGGGGGGGGGGGCCTTGGTTTGCGTGCTTGCCTTGAGAAAGCTCTTTTTCCCTACAAAACACAAAACACAAAACCCAACACGAATATGCAAAGAAAAACGAACCTTGCGGCTCGAAGTTAGCTTTAGCCAAAAAACTAGAAATTTTAAAAAAAAATCTCAACGTTAGCTTTAGCCGAAAAACTAAATATTTTTCCGAAAAACTAAATATTTTTCTCAATGTTTCTGATTTTCTGAGATCACACTAAGGTGCAGGGAAAAGAGCATACGCATGAGAAAAATCCTTCCTTTCTGTTTCTGATTTTCCCAGATCGCACAGAGTCGCAGGGCAAAGAGCATACGCAGAAATGAAAGGTATAGATCCGGTTAAAAAAAAAGGTAAATAAACCGAAACCGAAATAAACCGAGAGAAAATAAAAGTAAACTGCAAAAAAAAACATTGTATACCTCCCGGTCTGAAAAATGACGCAGCTAGGGCTACCGGAAACCTTTTCGCGTGAAACGAAAGGGTTCCTCACTGGAACAGATGCTCCGAACGCAACAGAGCAGTCCTCTCGGCCCGAAAGCAGTCAGAAACAGCAGATCTAGGAAACGACAGCCGCATGCAGTTCTACCAGCTTCAGATTTGGATCACCAACGGACGCGGCCCTCAAATAGCTCTGATACCATGTAGGAATTTACAGGGTAAGTTCCTCAGAAAGAACACCAAAAGGACACCGCTCACAACCAGATCTCAAATCAATACACCAATGTTTTTGACGTGGTTAAAACCCTCAGAGTGCAAGGAGGGAAACAGTCCACGGCCTGTCCCAACGTGGGTACTACAGGCAATATATTAATCAAAGAATGAAAATTTACATAAGCTTCTCTCATGCACGGATTACCCGAACAATGACCCTCCATGCGCTTTAAATAGAACTCATGGACCAATCAGGTGTCAAGCCACGGATCAAGTGTCGGTAATACCGAGGTGAGAGTGAACCGTCGGATCACTACATATCGTGACCGTCGGATTGTAAGTTACAATATGTACAACGGTAAAGAAACACACTTTACCTAACTCTATACCTAACTCTAAACTAGACCAAGTTGAACTTAACTATATCCTATGTGTCGGAATATCCTAACACTTATTTCCTAGTCCTATAACCTTCCTATTGGCTAAAACCCAATATTTTGCAGGAATAACTTTGGTATTCAAAATATTTACATCTACACTTGAATCTATTAGTGCAGTTAATGAAAACATTTCATTTTGTATACAGATATCTACATGAACATGATGTTGTTGGTATTCTATTGCTAGAATTATCATTTCTCTAAAACCTGCTGTAAGATCCCTTTTTCCTTCAAAAATTTCAACTTTTGGCTCATTAGAAACTGATGCATCATGCCAACTATATGAAGTTGTATTTGCAGAGGTATTTTGAGCTATAGGCTGTTTTACTTTCTCTAGTTCTTCTACTTTGGACTTTAAAGTAGAAATTTCAGTTTTGAGGTGATGGATTTCTCTACTTACTTCCCCCAAAGTGAGTCAATGAACTTTGTCCTGCAGTTGGTGTCTTTGAAATTATTTTGTGTTCCATTCATAGGAGGCGTCCATGAAAAGTGCCTTTTTGGAACTGCTTTTGGAAGAACTTGAGGAATGCAGCTGGTCAAAGAATGCTTCAAGAAGTCTGTCCTTCATTTCTCCTTCTTCCATAGCACGGATTTGTGCCAGAATCTTTAGTTCATCTTCTTCAGATGTTTGAGCCATTAACGCCTTTTCTTTGTGTGGTTTCTGCTAGATTGCTGGTGGATCATCACCTGAGGAATCACTAGAATAATCAAAGTCAGAATCATTAGAATAATGACATTGACAGTCTTCTGATTCTGAACAGAAACAATTTTGAACATGAATATTTAGCTCTTCAGCTGAAGAACTGTAAGAAGAGGAACTGCAAGATTCAGTGGATGATTCTTCAAGTTGTTGTTGTTGTGCTTGTTCTCTGATTACAACATTGGGACAATGATCTATTTTGTGACTCCTTGAACCACATTTCATGCACAACATGGAAGATTCTATTTTAACAACTTTTCTCTGTACATTTTGAGGCTGAGATTTCTTGCCTCTGTTTTTCTTGGATTCTTCGCCAATTGGACATTTATTTGAAGTATGGCCAGTTTTGCCACACAACCAACAAGTTAACTTATTCCATTTCTCTTGTTTAGAGCTATGGAGATGGATGTCCGAAGGCTTGTAATAATGGGTTTTAGGGATATATTTATAATATCCCTTTCGAGGCCTTGATGGGGCCTTTCTTCTTGCTTTTATTCTCTTAACAAGAGGATCATCAATGTTCAAACCATATTTGCTGCAAATGGAATTACTGTCAGGCAACCTTGAAAGCTTTTCTAAAGATTTATTTACTTTAGAATTAGTACACAGACTGAGCAAAGCTTTAGTAATAATGGAATAAATTTCTCCCCAAGTATACGATTCAAATGGTAATTGAAAAACTTCTTGCAGTCTGATGAAATCTACAAATCTGGAAGGAAGGGCTGCAAGGTATACTTGTTTCCAAAGGAGATTCTTAGAATCTTTCACCTCATAGATGCGTTGCATCCAGTCTCTATGAAAGTCTTCATACTGAGACATCTTATTGCATTTAAGGTTCATTAAAATAACCTCATGCTTGTCTGCAATCTTTGTCTCAGATCCACACCAATGTTCAAGGATCATGGAGGTGAGGGCTCCAATCATGTTATTGTGAGGTGTGCCATCAAAATTGTGGATGATGTTGCCGGCTTCATCCTTAAGCAATTCTTTCTCCATTTTATCAAGTAAGGCTGGAGATGACTCAATCTCCCACCATCGTAGGAGTGTTCCAGTGAAACATTGAATGATGGTTTTACAAGCTTCAATTTCATTTTTTCCTCTAAGGCACATGAGCTTGTATTCAGTAAACATCATATCTATCATCTGTCTTATTTGTCCCACACTTAAATTATCTATATTCCATTCTCTATGAGAGTTTGGAAAGAAAGTGTGTGTCTCTGCAACTCTTCCCTTTCCACTTAGGTCAAGAGCAGAGTATCTACTGAACTGACTTTCCAGTGGCTCATAGATAGAGAGTATCTGTGATTCTTCTTCTTTGAATAAAGAAGCAATAGAAATTTGTTCTGGAGGATCAGTATTTTCTTTTGAAGATTCTGCTGAAGACTGAGAGGCTTCTTTAGGAAATAATTGAGGAAATCTATCAATTGGCTTGATAGGATTCTGAATTTGTATACTTCTTTTTCTCAGAAATGAAGTAGGTACTAGCTTTTCAGATTTAGATATTTGTAGCTTTTCAAAATTTTCAACTAAGTCTGATATAAGCCCTTTTGTAGATTGCATTTGGTCTACAACTTTGTCTTTTACTTCTTCTATTTTATTCAGTGATTCTCTGGCATAACTTTTCAAAACTGAAGCTGAAAATTGTACATCATTTAAGAAACTATTTACACTATGTACTGAAACTTGAAACTGATCAAACTGTTCTTTTACAGCAGAAGATTTTGCTGTATTCATTTCTATTCCCTTGATGGTTGTATTTGTCCTAACTGTTCACTGAATTTCTGTATCCTACCATCAATACCTAACGCATTATCATCTTTCAGGACTAGAGGTATGGCTTTTGCTGAGTTATGTCCTTCTCCAATAGGATGCCTTTGTAGGGAGGAAAGGTAGTGGAAGTTTCAACTTTACTACCATTTGGAGCTGACCAGGAATGTTGTGCAGAGGAAGATGGTTCAACACTAGTCATTAAGACATTTTCTGGTCATCTCTTATTTTTCCAGACATAGAAAGATATCCATGAATTTGTTTCTTCCATTCTTGAGACAATTTGATTTTTTCTTCAATGGTGTGGACAAGGCCAAACTATTATGCTTTTGGATGAGTATACAGATCCAAATTTATCATTGTCTTCATCCATTGGGAACTTATTTTATGCTTTTGGCATCCATCCATTAAAGTGAAGAATTTGTGCATTTCCATGGCTGATGGTTTTTTGCAATCATCAGGAAGTGGACCAAATCTTGATTCAGGAATCAAGTCAATTGTTTGCTCAAGATAGGCGAGACCATATCTTGGTTTGGCTAGTCACATCTTGCTAAACATCTCTGTCAGCCTTGGGTCTTCATTTTCCAAAGTGGGTAATTCATGCATCATCAATACATGATCAGACTCATGTGGAAATGGGATGTCTGAACATTTAGGATTTGGACAAGGGTTTATAACTGTAGAAGGAGGGGCTTCTCCTGTCCTTGGAATATTATTTTCATGGATGACTAGATCAGCAAGGCTGCTCAAATTTACAGATGATTTGCATTCTAGACAAACAACTTCTAGAGAAGGAAAATTTACTATTTGGGCAAATTCAAACAAAGAAATATGTTTACAAGGGTTTGAACTTGAACTCGAACAAGAAGTATCAATAAAAAGGGGGTCTCTGTACAATGGAGAATGTCTGCATTCTAGATCAATCCTTCTTCGATCAATAGTAGATCTTCTAGGAAAAGAAAGGATGGCAAAGGATTGGTCTTCTTTAATATTTGCAGAGGTTATGTTTTTCATAGCAGGAGGCTTGGGATTTGAAACAACCCAGTTCTTGGGGAATGTAAGATCTTCCCATTTGATTGTCTGGTGTTCTATCTTCTAGTTTTTTGAGTCAGTAGAACGACCACACTTGAATTGGAATCTTTGTTGGGTGCATGGAGGACTACCGGGTATAAAGTATTGTTATGTCGAAAACATCCTCTTGTCTGAATGGCAATATTATGTCTCTTTTTAGACATATCAAATCTAGTGGTCTGGATTTGCAATTGGAGAATTTTATCGATTGTTTCATCAAAGACATAGACAGAAAAGTTTGGATAACAATCGAAATAGATAGGGCCATTTGACAGAGGAGCAACAATACCTCCTATCAGAGAATCGGTATACTTATTATGAGTGAGGTCTCTGACTGTGGCCAAGACGAAAGTATTTAGCCCTTGGTGAGTCAGAGCATGAATTTCGATTCTGATGCAACCCAGATCTAGATATTGGGTTTTTAACCTTTCTGCCTCTGCTTGGAGTTGTTTTGGATTTAGGAGTGGAATAGACTGTACACGCTCAGAATTTTCTTGAATTTGACTAATAGATTCTTTTATGGAGATTCTAGTAGCGGCTTTTAGATGAAATACAAATAAATCATAATATACTTTTGAAGCATTTATGCTAGGAAGCTGCCATCTTGTAGATGGTTGTGTTTCTCCATATTCTAGTTCGACTGAATTTAAAACACGACTAGAAGTAGATGCAAACATATCCCGAAGGGGATTTTCTTGTGCTAATTCTTTTTCCTCTATTTCTTAGAAAGACACAGATCTTCTATGTGGATCCATTTCTGAAATATAGTTTAATGAGTACTAACCTGAACCAACAACTTGGCTTTGATACCAATTTTTAGCAGGGGCTTCTTAGAAGCTTGCAACAGCAACACAGCTGACTGGCCTTGCTGAGTCTCTTCTCTATCTTTGCCACTTATCCTTCTTTACACGAACCCATACACGAACCTACTCAATTATTTCACGCTCTGTCGACCTTCTTCTCGGCTTCCCTCGCCTATATGCTGTCTGGCGTCCCTTCTACCCTTTGGTGAACCTCTGGTTCAATTATGGATTATGCACTTGAAGAATCAAAAGGCACCTAACTAGATCTAACTCGATTGGAGAAAGAACTTTCCTTGATTAAGTGAGAGTTGAATTTGTATGGTTCCTTTTTCTTTTTTTCCTTCTTCCCTAGTTATTGGAAAATGGGGGTGTGATCAGATAGTCCTTCGAAAAATTGACCTATCCAGCTTCTGTAGTGCCTCACTGTTTCTAGTATGTGATCAACCACTAAAAAATGATCCAACCTTTTTGTGATTCCATCAGATTCCACTTTCTTATTGTACCACATTGGGCCAATTGACATTGGTTCAATGTCGACCAACCCTAATTATTCTAGTAATGTAATAAAATACAAATAGATTTAAATAATAATGGTTGATATTGTAATCATGATATTTTAGAACATATAATTAAAAATAAAAATACCTTTAAATATAGACATGTCAAAAACACACACACACACATAAGCAGGGTTCTAATAAAATTTATGTGTGTGTGTGTGTAATTTATATAAATATAAATAATATTATTAAGGATCAACATAGATTCATTTTAGCTTTTGATTTACCAAGTGCTTAAAAGAATCAAATCTTTGGAGGTGTAAACTTCCCTTAATTTTTGTACTCAAAAGAGGGTTTTACGCCTTGAGATATTTGATTTTTTTGGGCACATGATAGATCTAAAGTTAAGATAGATCTACGTTGATATATAATTCAATTCACATGTAAAGTGTTTAAATATGGAATAACACATTGCATTATAATGTACTCATAATATTTATGAGTTATACAATAACATAAGATGATTATAAAGAAATATAGAAATGGTTATTAGAGTTTTGATATCAATATAGAGAAAGATATTAAAGTAATTGAAATCAAATTAACATGGGGTTGAACATGACTTTGATAAGCAAGAAGATAATATTTTACCAAAAAGACTAATTAATATTGACAAGGGCTTCATAAGTTGTTTAGCCTCTTTGTTTCCAACATAGAGGAAGATAAAGTTAAATTTTTGATATCATTCAATAGGATGACCCATTAGATTTTTATGGAGCCAAGATTTTTCTAGGGATTGGGGTTTAAAAATGGTAAGATTATTGTAGATAAACCCTCTAATTGATGTATATGAGTTTGAAAAAGTCTATAAAAAATGTATGAAGATTTCCAAAAAGTTTTTGGGGAGGATGGGGAATTCCTTCAAAACCCTCCAATTGATGCACACATGTGTTTGAAGAAGTATAATTTTTTTTTGAAGAAGTCCAAAAAGTTATTGTAACAAATAAAGTTTGTTTATGCTCTCATACCAACGTAATGAACCAAATTTGTATGCAACAAAATATTAATAATATTTATCAAAAAACATGTGCACTTGGTTGCACCTCTTACAAACTTATTAAAGAAAAATGTCTTTCAATGGGATACAAAAGTAGAAGAGTGTTTTGAGACATTAAAAGAAGTAATGCTGTCTACTCTAGTACTAGCAACACTAGATTTTTCCAAGCCATTTGTGGTAGAATGTGATGCTTCAGGGTTTGGAATTGGAGCAATATTAATGCAAGAAAACCACCCAATAGCTTTCGAAAGTCGAAAGTTCAATAAAAGGGAAATATCAAAGTATACTTACCATAAATAAATGTTTTCCATCATACATTCATTGAATAAATGGCGTCAGTACCTTTTGGGAAGCAAGTTCTCGATTCGTACAAATCAAAACAATCTTTAGTTTTTGTTACAACGAAAGAAATTATCTACCGAATAACAAAAATGGATGGAGAAATTCTCCAAATTTGACATGCAAATATCACATAAAATAGGGAAGGATAATTAGTCACTGATGCACTTTCATGAAAAAAATCAAGACATAAAAACATACACAACATTCGTAGTAGTTCCTAATTGGTTAGAAGAGATTCAAACTGAATATGCAACATCCAAACATTGTATGGAAAATGACATATTATGGTATAAAAGTAGAATTTATCTAATTCCATGATCCAAATTCAAAATGAAGGCTCTAAAAGAAACAAATAGTTCCTTGGTAGCAGGATATGTTGGGTTCTTAAAAACATGCTATAACACTCATCAATTGTTTTATTGAAAGGGAATGAGTAAAGAAATCAAGAAATTCATCGTCAAATGCGACATGTGCCAAAGGAATAAAAATGAGAATTTCATAACCGTAGGATTACTTCACCCCTTACATATCCCAAATCAGAAATGGGAGGAAATATCAATGGATTTCATCAAACGGTTGCCTATGTTTGATGAAAAGGAAAAAATATTTGTTGTCTCAAAACACTCTTATGCTTTTCTATCCCATTGAAAGGCATTTTTCTTTAACAATATTTTCAGGGGTGCAGTCAAGTGCACATAATTTTTGATAAATCTCCCACAACATCCTGTTAACCCCAGAAATCCTCTTAGTTTCGATGTACTACTTGGTTTTGGCCACTCTTTGAATGCCTTGATTTTAATGGGGCCTACCTTAAATCCTTCCTTTGATATGATGTGACCGAGGCATTTGACTTCCTTTTTACCAAAAGTACACTTTGATAATTTTGCATAGAACTAAATATGCCAAAGATCCAAACCCTTGTTTTATAATCGAAAATATTGATCAATGTCCAAACTTTGAATGGAAAAATGACATATTATATTATAAAGGTAGAATTTATCTAATTCCATCATCTGAATTTAAAATTAAGGCTCTAAATGAAACACACAGTTCCTCTATAGTAGGACATGTTGGGTTCTTTAAAACATACTATTACACTTGTCAATCGTTCTATTGGAAGGGAATGAGTAAAGAAATCCATAAATTCGTTGTTGAATGTGACGTCTATCAAAGGAATAAAAATGAGAATGTCCTAAACCCAGGATTAATTACCCCTTACATATTCCAAATCAGAAATGGGAAGAAATCTGATTGGACTTCATCGAAGGGTTGACTATGTCTGACAGAAAGGGAAAAATGTTTGTTGCAGTCGATATACTAACTAAATACACACATTTCATGGAAGTTAAGAAGACATATGCAACAAAACAAATTGCAAAATTCCTCTGCAAAAAAATTACATGGCCTTCAAAGATCATTGTCAACGATAGAAATGCAAAATTTAAAGGGAAATTCTAGAAGGACATTTGTAACCAGGTTGGAATATCCCTTAACATGAGTTCGGCTTATCATCGACAAACAAATGGACATACATAAATAATGGATAAATTTTTAGACATTTCTTCATTGTTTTGTAACAGATAAGCAAAACAAATAGTGTCAATGGTTACATCTAGAAAAATAGTGGTACAATTTCACCTGCCATACATCAGCGAAAATGACCCTTCTTCAAACCTTATATAGTTACAAACCTCCAAAATAGAATAATATGATAAGAGTAATTAATATTTTTATTTAGATGATAATTATGATAGTATAATTTTTTAAATTTTTTTATGAAATAAGATATAGGAAAATGGTAAACTAAAAAGCAAAGTATTGAACTACTATTCAAAAAAAGTATTGAAACAAACCTGACAAAATACAAGAGAGAGAAATGATAATTACATTTATTCCTAGATGTTCATTAGCTCTAAGTTTGGAATGAGCACAGAGATATTATTGGATAGTTATTTTAATCATTATAAAAAATAAATAATCATTATAAATTGATACAAATTTTATATAATATTTTAATTATCACATCTATATAAAAGACATACTATTTTAATTATCCACTTTATATTAAAAATATAATAAATATTAATAATACTATATTAAAAATAAAATATATTTTATTAAATATTTTGTTTGTATCACTAATTCATATAAATAAATAAGTTATAATATTAGTTTTGGATTTCAAGCATCTGTCGTTCATTTTTTAGTTGAATTTTGGAGTACCCACAGGTTATATCAGTGATATTTATAACTGATATTATAAATAAATTATAATATCAGTTATTTATGAAGTTGTCTTTAGTGTGATTTTTTGGATTTTCCGGTGTCGGAGGAAAAATTTAAGGTGAAATCTTAATTTGTGTTATTTAAACTGGTTTTTTGACTGTATATATGAATTCAGCACCTGAAAAATCCGCAGGGCACTTCAATTGTGCAGGAGTTACCTATCAACCTTGTTATTTCAATAAATTACTGCCAAATTTTAGAAAAACTAGACGAGAAAAACTCCCCCAAAAAACTTCCAAAAAATCACACTAAAACAATTTAGTTATTTACATTTATAATGTAAAGCTATTCATTTACATTATAATGCTACCCATTTACATAAAATTTAAAAATAAACGACAAAAATAATAAAATAAATAATATGTAAATTTTGATGCCGGTGAATTTTTTTTCACAATCATTCCCAAAATGTAATCTATTTTCGGCCTTCTATATTTTTAAATAAATTTGATTTGCACAAGTAAATTAATTCAAAAGAACAATTGTGCTTTACTTAATTCACTCTAAGTAAAACATGTCTTGAATTCGTTTTTTTACATGGAAAATGAGTTTGTCCGGACTGAAATTCTGTGTTTGTCCGCACAACGCGTAGCCCCTTCTTTCTCTTTCCGTTGATAAATACTCGTTGCCAGAGACCCATCAAATTTATCGTCTTCCTTCCTTCCTTCCCCTTCCTGCTATTTCCATCCCCATGCCGTCTCTGTGTTTCGCTGTTCCTGTGCTATTCGTCCTCTTCGTTTTCCCTTTCTCCTCTGCGCATTCATTTCATAATGATGCGCAATCCCTCCTGGCATTTAAGAGGCTCATCACCAGCGATCCCAATAATTCCTTGGCCGATTGGAGTCCCACAGTTCCCCTTTGCAACTGGTCAGCAGTTACCTGCGGTGGCCGTCTTCCGGACAGAGTTGTGGCCATCGATCTCAATGGCATGGATCTGCGCGGCACCATCTCTCCTTCACTCGGTAATTTGTCATTCTTACGCTCACTCAATCTTTCGCAAAATAGGCTCCACGGTCATATCCCACCCCAATTGGGACGCCTCTTTCGTTTGAGGTGGCTTTGGTTGTACAGCAATAAACTGGAAGGAAATATCCCACATCAGCTCAGCAGCTGTAGAAATTTGGTTTGGCTATCGCTCTCCTTCAACAATCTGAGCGGAATTATCCCCGGGGAGTTGGGTTCCCTCTCACATTTGCAAGAGCTTTACTTGGGAGTAAACCACCTCACCGGTACCCTTCCCTCTTCCTTAGGAAACCTTTCAGCATTGGTTAGTTTACAAATTGATGAAAACAGTCTGATTGGTCCCATTCTACCACAACTGGGCCTTCTCACTCATCTGCAAATTCTTTATCTTCATTCAAATGAATTGTCTGGCAGCATTCCCCCTTCATTGTCCAATATTTCCACTTTGATTCAGTGGACCATTTCCACCAACTACCTCACTGGCAGCATTCCACAAGAACTGGGTCTTCTCACCTCTCTGCAAATTCTTTACCTCGATTCAAATGAGTTGTCTGGCAACATTCCTCCTTCATTGTCCAATATCTCCACTTTGACTGAGTTGGTAATTTCCAGAAACAAATTTAGAGGGAACATTCCATTAGAATTTGGTGTCAAACTCAGCAACTTGAATGCCCTCTCTTTATGGGGAAATCAACTTAGTGGGAACATACCAAATACCATTGGGAATTGTTCCAAACTTGAACAACTTTATCTACACTACAATAAGTTAAGTGGGAGTGTTCCAATAGAGTTGGGTAACCTATTCTTCCTTGAAAGCTTATTCTTGCATAATAATGAGCTTGATAGTGGCAACACCACAAGCATGCTCTTTCTTGTATCTCTTACGAATTGTTCTCACTTACAAGAACTACACTTGAGTGACAATAAACTAAGAGGTGTCTTGCCCCTTTCCATAGGGAGACTTTCTACCAATTTGTCTTACTTTTCATTAGCAAACAATAACATACAAGGAAACATCCCTCTACATATTGGCAATCTTAGCAGCCTAAACTTTCTAAATTTAAGTGGGAATCTTTTAAATGGTACCATTCCACCATTTGGAAACCTTACAAAATTAGAAAGATTGGACTTAGGAAACAATGAATTAGAAGGTAACATCTCCAATCAATTTGAACAATTACAAGGACTTGGTCTCTTGGACATTAGTAGAAACAAACTCACTGGAAAGATTCCCAATTCCCTTCCACCGTCTAAACAACTAAGAAGACTCTTACTTCATGACAACAAGTTATCAGGGAGCATACCTGCCATCTTAGGAAGCTATATAAATTTGGAATTGCTTGACCTGTCTCACAATATGCTCACTGGAAGCATTCCACGAGAAATTGCTAAACTTTCTAATCTACAATTCTATTTGAACTTGTCATGGAATTTATTAGATGGCTCGTTGCCCATGGAGATTAGTAAAATTGCAATGGCTCAAGCTATAGACATTTCCTCCAATCACTTGATTGGGCTCATTCCACCTACACTTGGAAGTTGTAGTGAACTACAAACATTGAATTTATCTAGAAATGCCTTCCAAGGCTCTATTCCAGATTCACTTGGAACTTTACTAAGTCTTGTGAACCTAGATCTCTCTTTCAACTCCTTATCAGGTCCAATACCAGTGACTCTCCAAAAATTGAAAATGCTTCAGTGTTTGAATTTGTCTTTCAACAATCTCACAGGGGAAATCCCAAAAGCGGGATTTTTTGCAAATCAAACAATTATCATGTCCTTCACTGGGAATCCAGGCCTTTGTGGACCAAAAGTATTCATGTTACCTGCATGTCCAACATCAAGAAGTCATTTTGCACTTGTGAAGAAAATACTATTTCCAATGAGTGGAGCTATTGTTTTTATACTATGTTGCTTACTTTTGGGGTTCCTTTGGAGACAAAATATACATGTGCAAAACTTTGATTCATCAGAATCCATTTTTCAAAAGTTAGAGCACAAAAGGATCTCATTTCAAGAGCTTCACATAGCAACCAATGGATTCACCAGGAGCAACTTGTTGGGATCAAGTAGTTTTGGATCTGTTTATAAAGGAATTTTGAGTGATGGCACAATTGTTGCTGTGAAAGTTTTCCAATTGCAAAATGACCAGGGTGAGAAGAGTTTCAACACAGAGTGTAGTGTTTTGCAAAAGATTCGACATCGAAATTTGGTGAGAATCATAACCTCCTGCTCCAACCTCCATTTCAAAGCTTTAGTGTTCCAATTTATGTCTAATGGAAGCCTAGAGAAGCATTTGTATCATGACAGAGATGACAACAATGATGAGGATGTGTGTGGCCTGGGATTGAAAACACTACTAAACATTGCCATTGATGTGGCCCATGCCATGGAATATCTACATCATTATTCTCATGTGCAAGTAGTGCATTGTGATATAAAACCCAGCAATGTATTGTTGGATGAAGACATGATAGGCCATGTGACAGATTTCGGTCTTGCAAGATTGATTGGTGCAGACTTTGATGATTCACTTACTTCAACACTTACTTTGAAAGGGTCTATGGGTTACATTGCTCCAGGTATGGATTTTTTTTAAATTAGTTTTAATTGTCATTTTTCATCAACAATTTTGTATACACTAGTGAGATAAGTATTTATTGAGGTTTCCTTTAATGCAGAGTATGGATTGGGTGAGAGAGTTTCTACCAAAGGAGATGTTTACAGCTATGGCATTATGTTATTGGAAATGCTTACCAGAAAACAACTAACCAACAACATGTTTATTAGAGACCTAAACTTGCACAAGTGGGTCAGCCTAGCATTTCCAAACAAAGTGAAGGAGGTGATTGACAACAAGCTGTTTAGTGCACAGGATGGAGTTGGATTTGAAGAAAATAATATATACAATTGTCTACTTTCTTTGCTACGGGTTGGTTTACTTTGTTCAAAAGATTCACCTGATGAACGGCCAACTATGAGAGATGTGGTAATAGTGTTGGAAAATCTCAAAGAAGATTTGGTGCCAAAAACAATTGCTACAAGGAGAATTATATCCAATTTACTTGGCCATACAAATGCACCAAATATAAATTCCATAACATCAAATGACCAAAGTTCTTCTATATTTTAGCATGTGAAAATTGTAAGTACAAAATATTTCAATCTTATCATTATTCTTTCAATCACATATTTATTTTTATTTTAAAATTTTCAAACAATATTATCTATTTATAATTACTGCGAATATGAAATTTAGATGCTTTTTCAACAGTGGATTAAATAGACTGTAAATTTACATTTAGTTAAATTTATTCTCCTTTCATGGTATTTATAAATTAAACTAGCTTCATAAAAATGGAAAAGAAATTAATTGCATTCTGTTAGAATCTACCATTCAGATTCGGCGATGATTTGGAAAAAAAATGATTTGATTTTATTAACCTGTTGGAGTTTTAGCTAATTTGTTTCTAATGTATTGAATTGAATTTCCATTTTATATATGATATTTTAACTTTTATGGCCCTTTCAAATATACCATTTTGGTTTTTAGTTTACAGTGGGAAGTGTGAAGATTTATATCATGAAGTGGCTACTTATTATACAATTTTTTTGACCTCTTAAGATTAAATATATTCCCGGTATGTATTACTTAATTTTCGATACTCTACAGATTTTTGCAGGTTTAAAAATGGAGCTTTGATCCCAAGATAGTCCCAGGAGCTTCGAACAGTTAGTCTTTTCTCAAAGGCACCTTAAAAGTTCTTATTGTTTCAAAATTTGAAGTCACCATGAATCGTTATCCATTTTCCAGTATTCTCAATGCTCGGTTCATCTCCCAGGTTAATGAATCGTTATCCATTTTTCAGAAATTTCAATGCCCTGTTAATGTCAAATTTGGGGTTCTCAATGGACGTTTTTCAATGGAGAACTAGAGATGAGCTGCTACTTCCATCGTGGCAGGCGTACTCTTCCAGGATTGATTGTTTTCCTAATAATTATGTAGGGGAGGCTCTGCTTTGGGTACAGGAAAACTATGTAATGACATTTTGTTGTTTTACCTTCTGAATGATACCATAACTATTTTGGGTACCTATCAATCCCAAATTTAATTATTTGATAGGATTTTTTTTATAAAATATTAAACGCTATACTTTTTATTATTTGATTCATATAATTCATTGGTTGATTCTAACAATCCTATAGCTGGAATTCTTGGTACTCCCCATCTATAGAATTAATGAGATTGGTTGAGCATAGAATTCCTCACATTTCAGAAATAGCGTTTATAATATTTGGTAATCCCGCATTTCAGAAATAGAGTTTATAATATTTTGTTAGTCTCACTGATGAGATTTTTTAAATAATGGGTATTTATTTATTAATTTTAATTAATAGGGCGGTATTTTTCATATTATATATAATAATGAATATTTTTTAAATATAAAGTACTATTTGAGTGGATTTTTTTATTGTTGGAAATAACACTGAGAGGGGGGGTGAATCAGTATTATCAGATCAATAAAACTTTTCAATTTCATGCTCAGAAACATATACGCGACTTCAGTTAAGTGAACCCGCGTGTACACGCTACTGTGTCTAAAGCAACTAGCGTATATCCAGAGATCTTATAATTCAGTTATCTTAATCTTCAGTAGATGCATCAGAACATTATTAAGCATATTAACAGTAAACAGGTGCAGTATAACAGAACAGAATATCACACAAGAGCCACACACATGAACACCATGATATAAGGTGGAAACCCAATGTGGGTGAAAACCACCTGCTGCAATTCGTCTCTTTCTTCTTTAATAAGAAACTTCTTTTACAATGTACTGGTGCAGTCCTTTACCAGCACGCAGGCTGCAACCTGCAGAGGGCTACAACCCTCATAGCTCTTGTACTAGCCGATCCATTTACTAGTACGTAGGTGCCAACCCTACAGAAAGCTACAACCTTCACTCGTTTTCCAGCTGCTCCTGGAAGGGAGCTACAACCCCCTTGGCTCTTGTACTGGCTGATATGTTTACCAGTACGTAGGTGCCGGCCTACGATCTTCCCGGGACCACGTTTCATACATTTTCATACTGGATCCATGAAACAATCACCATTGTAGAACAACCTGTATCATCAATCTGCAATACTGAATCACTGAAACCCTGTCAAGAACACAGACAACATAACAACAACCAGATCCAACTCCATCTTCATACTTCACATTGTATACGCTACTTCGACAAACCCAACCTGCGTGTATACGCTCTTTTACCAAAGACAACCCGCGTATAGATCTGTAAATTCAAACTTAAAATTTCCCAGCTATATCAGACATCAAAACATACCCAGATCATAAACATGCGTCAGTAGATCTAGTCTATCCACAGTAAAACCATAAGAAGATAATCATTCCAAGCCTTGAGATCTCGTTCCATCATTCATCATCCTCCACATGAGTGAAACCTTGGTTCAGATCACCAACCCATAACCAGCACTTGGATCTCACACTACCTCAAATCTTCACAACTCACACACATTGCATGTCTCTTTGCCTAATGATCTTCTCCTTATATAGCCTTAGGCCCTTCACAATACCACGGCCAAAACCATAGCAACACAATACCATCAACCTCGAAACTAGGGATCAACACGTCCGTCGAGACACCATGGTCCAAAACCATAGGCACAACTTCCAAGGAATAACCGCCACGGACCAAAGATACGTTTTCCACATACACGCTCTTTTACTGAAGCCAACCTGTGTGTACACGCGACTTGGGCTTAACGAACCTGCGTGTATGAACTTTCTTGACATGTTGTACTAAGATCTGTCCTCTGATTAAGTTGCCATCACCTGTACCAACCTCTGAGTGAGTTGTCATCAAGGACAACATTTGAATCATAATGCCAACAATCTCCCCCTTTGGACTTGATGGCAACCACCACACCAAGTCACTCTCCCCCTTTGACATCAAGGGCAAAGGGCGGACCAAGATATTCTCTTCTTTGATATATCTTCTGCTGTCCATACTCCCCCTGAGTACCTGCTGAAATCTCCAAATGTGCCCCCCCTTTGTGTATGCCAAAGTGTACCAATCTATCCATCCCGCTCTTGCTGAATTGTGCTGTTCATGCTCCCCTTGACTGTAGGCAAGATCTGCAAAAGATGTTCTTCAAGAAGAACAAAGACTTATACATCATAGAAGACCTTCCTATCACCAAAAGACTCAATACATACGTTCATCACCCAACCTAGTGGGGATATACCAATATTGACTCATCCACCTAACCATGTGGAGATACATTAAGAGTTTACTCATGATAAGACATGAACATTACATCATTCATCCCAGGCATAGTGGGGAAACCAACATAGGCCGTTACATGACCTTGACATCATAAAAGAGATATCACAAAAGAGATACATGACATAGTGATGAAATATCTAGACCAAGACTTATGAAAGCCACCAGCAGCATCATGATCTGTACCATAAGCATCGGCCTGCAATATCATTCCTTTGATCAAACAACGAGATGTATCATTTAGCTTCATAGACTTTGTCAACAACTTCTAACCATAATGCCAACAATGCATTATTTGAAGTATATGCTCCCCCTGAGCCTGTGCCATAAGTATCAAGACATTTCCAGGCATCCTCAGCAGACTGTAACTGTTAACCAATAGAGCATATACTGGACTGGATCATATCAGGCCCCTTTTCTGAGTTTGTCCCCACTGCTTTTTCACAAACTGACATATACGCGATTTTGCAGTGTGAAACTCGCGTATATATGCGTATTTCCTTCATGAAACTTGCGTATGAGAATTAGAACACTGAAGTTCTATACCTTCAGCTCCCCCTGAGTCTGTTATGTCTGTTTTGTGCTGAGTACCCTGTGTTGTGCCACATTTTTCTGACTGAACTTCCTTCTTCTTCCATATCTTCAGGCATGTTGATGATTTCTTCTTATCATGAGCTTTGTTCCTGCAATCCTTTGCTCTATGTCCAAACTTGTTACATGCATAGCATCTTACATGTTTCATATTCCTCCTATAGCAATCAACAGCTTCGTGGCCAAACATATTGCAAGAAAAGCAATATCCATTAAAGTACCTTGAATGTGATGATCTTTCTGCAAGATGGTCTTGAAACCTTCTTCTTCTACATATGGCTGCAACATGTCCAAGATTATGACATACATAACATTCAACATTATTCATGGGAGGAGTAAAAGATTTTCTTTGAGGAGTCTCTTTCCTTGATTGTTGATGGAGTTGTCCTTTCATTTCCTTGTTGACCCTTTCAGATTTTGCATTAGAGATTCTTGTCTTACTTTGTGAACCAGATTCACCTTCAATAGACTCATGAAAACCAAGACCAGTTTTGATAGCAGGGGACCTTTGACTACTAAGAATATCATCCAAGATCTTAGTACTATCTTGAAATCGTAATAGTTTATCCTTTTCTTCTAATTTACTTTTCAAGATATTTACCTCAACTTGATGTTGTTCTTCTTTTTCAAGACATTGCTTCTTCAAGGTCTCTTCAGCTTTCCTTCCTTCATCCAGTTGATGCCTTAGTTTGAGGATCTTGTTTTCTTGCTCTTTATTCAGTGCTAGCAGCATTTGTCGAATTCTGGAGGCACATTCCAATAAATCTTCTAATCTGATGATTTCTTCTTTGAGGGCATTCTACTTTTTGCTAGGTAGATCTTGCTGATCTATGGTTCGATCCGATGCTTCATTTGCTTGTCCATCTTCATTCTGAGGTGCTTCAGGATCTGAATTCTTGCTTCCACTCAACGGCAGGTTGTTATTGTTCCTTTGAGCTGTCTTCTTCTTCTGACGCGCTTTCTTTCCCATTGTTCTACGAATCTCCTTCAAGCGATCAAGCTTCTCTGAAGGACCTGCTCTGATACCAATTGTTGGAAATAATACTGAGAGGGGGGGTGAATCAGTATTATCAGATCAATAAAACTTTTCAATTTCATGCTCAGAAACATATACGCGACTTCAGTTAAGTGAACTCGCGTATACACGCTACTGTGTCTAAAGAAACTAGCGTATATCCAGAGATCTTATAATTCAGTTATCTTAATCTTCAGTAGATGCATCAGAACATTATTAAGCATATTAACAGTAAACAGGTGCAGTATAACAGAACAGAATATCACACAAGAGCCACACACATGAACACCATGATATAAGGTGGAAACCCAATGTGGGTGAAAACCACCTGCTGTAATTCGTCTCTTTCTTCTTTAATAAGAAACTTCTTTTACAATGTACTGGTGCAGTCCTTTACCAGCACGCAGGCTGCAACCTGCAGAGGGCTACAACCCTCATAGCTCTTGTACTAGCCGATCCATTTACTAGTACGTAGGTGCCAACCCTACAGAAGGCTACAACCTTCACTCGTTTTCCAGCTGCTCCTGGAAGGGAGCTACAACCCCCTTGGCTCTTGTACTGGCTGATATGTTTACAAGTACGTAGGTGCCGGCCTACGATCTTCCCGGGACCACGTTTCATACATTTTCATACTGGATCCATGAAACAATCACCATTGTAGAACAACCTGTATCATCAATCTGCAATACTGAATCACTGAAACCCTGTCAAGAACACAGACAACATAACAACAACCAGATCCAACTCCATCTTCATACTTCACATTGTATACGCTACTTCGACAAACCCAACCTGCGTGTATACGCTCTTTTACCAAAGACAACCCGCGTATAGATCTGTAAATTCAAACTTAAAATTTCCCAGCTATATCAGACATCAAAACATACCCAGATCATAAACATGCGTCAGTAGATCTAGTCTATCCACAGTAAAACCATAAGAAGATAATCATTCCAAGCCTTGAGATCTCGTTCCATCATTCATCATCCTCCACATGAGTGAAACCTTGGTTCAGATCACCAACCCATAACCAGCACTTGGATCTCACACTACCTCAGATCTTCACAACTCACACACATTGCATATCTCTTTGCCTAATGATCTTCTCCTTATATAGCCTTAGGCCCTTCACAATACCACGGCCAAAACCATAGCAACACAATACCATCAACCTTGAAACTAGGGATCAACACGTCCGTCGAGACACCATGGTCCAAAACCATAGGCACAAATTCCAAGGAATAACCGCCACGGACCAAAGATACGTTTTCCACATACACGCTCTTTTACTGAAGCCAACCTGCGTGTACACGCGACTTGGGCTTAACGAACCTGCGCGTATGAACTTTCTTGACATGTTGTACTAAGATCTGTCCTCTGATTAAGTTGCCATCACCTGTACCAACCTCTGAGTGAGTTGCCATCAAGGACAACATTTGAATCATAATGCCAACATTTATTAAAAGAAAATTCCTTTTTTTTTGGTAAGATATAGATTTGAACATGAAACGGTAGAATATATACTTATTGGTAATATAAATAATGAAATTGTTATGTAGAAGCAATTTTTTGTTTACAAACAAGAGGGTCTCATACAATAACTTGATATTTGGCTATACTAGAATATCAAAATTAGATTATTGTTATTATTATTATTTTAAACCATTGTGAATGGGTAACTTGTTGGAGTAATTTGGGCTATAAACCACAATGAAATTAATTTAAATATATATTTTTTCAAAACTTTTAAAATAAACGAAGTTTATTTTGTAATGATTTTAAATAGAAAATGAAATACAATATCAAGGGACATGCAATGCTTCATATGTTTTTATGATTGTACCATTATTTAAATGCAATTTATGTGAGGAAAGTATGGAATAAGGGGGCCTCATGAAGATGCCATTACTCCTATACAAAGTTGGAACTGTGTCAAGCAAAAGTCTAGCAATAAATATTTAAGGAATGAAAAGCACAAGTAAGAAGGATAATGCTTTTCACCACATAGCCTCATGCATAATATTCTACTTTCATTTGGTGTCTAGTTGTCTTTAGTTTTCCACTTTTCTAATTTGTATGTCTACTTGTCCCTCAAATATGTACATATTTTATTCTCTAACCCATTTCTAAAAGATGTGTAATAAGAATTGATCTTTGGAGGAGTCATCATCAACTTCATTAATTAAAGCATCTGAGTGATCTTGCTCAATATCTTTTCTCATTATATAACTAGAATCATTCTGATATGAAATGTGCATGTTTTCACTAATTGGGGTTAGATTTAAAAAAGGTATTGGGTATAATAGTAGAGCTTGGATAGCTTAATGATGTCTTAATTTACATCCCTTGACCTAATGGGGGGTCAACACTAAAAAAAATGTGCACTATGAATGTTGGTTGATCAAACCATTTGGTATCCAACTAAAGCCCATTTTGCTTTGAAGTTCTACAACATGGACCACCCTAACAAAGTGATGCCTACAACAAGGAAAACATATGTACTTGCTAGATAAGGTATAGGTCCACTTGCAAGTAGTTGTCATTTTCATCTAGTTAGCATCATTGTTGAAGTTTCATTGACTTATGACTAATGTGCCTCCAAGTACAATGTAAACATGGAATCATTGTATTGGTGTACATGGTAGGTTGATCATGTTAATTTACTTAGAATATAGATCTTAGGGTATTAGGATATATGTAGCTAAATTTATATCCTTTACATGAATCAACATTGATTGACATAATGATTGGGCCAACACTTTAAGAAATCACATTGTGAAGCACCATCAAATTATATTGGAAATTAAAGTAACATAATCAATATATTACTCACACTCACCCATCAATATAGCCCAATGAATTTTATTGATCCCAAATAGACTTATATTTGATGCAACTTCAACCAATTTAAGTTCTAATATATATTTAGATCCAAGCTAAGAAGCATTGTAAAAAGTATATGGTAGATTAAACTATTGTTAACCAACTTTATGAGGGTCAATAAACGTTCATAAGAAGGGTCTTGCAACCAACCACTTCCTCAACTACGCAGGTTTCCAAAAAATGTTTTAGAGGGGTACCCCAAATGGGTTATCAAATGGCACCAACTATTAGGGGATACACTCGTGTGGGTTAGATATCACCCTAGAGCTAGCTATTTTAGGGCATGCAATGGTTAGGATTCTAATTAAACATAATTTTGAAATGAATAAAACTCATCTCTAAGAAACCAAACTCTAATACCATGAAAATGAAACAAGGAATGACCTATCTATTGAATACCCTAGATACCCACCTTAAGTATACAAAAGTTTTGTCTAAATATAGTTTTAGTGCAACCATTCATGTAACAGTTGAGTGGGTAGAACCTTCATCATAGTGCTTTTCAATATGATGTCATAATTCAACTAGTCTCTTAAAACATGACAATAGCTCATGTGATGATTCTTGGGAAACCACACAAATTCCAAACTCCTTTCAAATATCAAATTAGCTCATGTGATAGCTAAGGAATGTTGATGCATAACTTTTGTCTTATCCACTCATTGGTTCACCCCCTTTACATATTTCTTGACATATAGTTTCTTGAAATTAAACCCATAACAATAAATCCCGCCTAATACATTGACCTCCCTACATAAGATCCAATATATATGTTCATGTCCTTCATCATCTTCATGTTTTGCATATTGTGTGAATATTAGAAGAGGGATGTGCTTCTCCCTCGTTAAAGATTAAATCCTCACACTCCATGTAGTCTATGGACGCAATTGCGAACTCTCTCTCCATTTCTTCATTGAGATCTCTTCCTCATCAAATCCATACCAAGAAAACTTCCCCAGAGGACTAGGTTTATCATGTGGGATTATTTATCATCTTCAAATGTGTAGAAAGGTCTAAGAAATAGTAATCTCATATCATCGCAATAGGAAATGCAATTAATGGGTAAAGAATTGTACCCAACCATTACAACCCCTTGCAAAGTCAATATCAATAAAGTAATTAAATATCCTCATTAGACATAGAATACACCTAAAGAAATTAACAATTCGAACATGATATCCAATTGATTCATACTTAGTTCTTGTGAACATGGGAAATTCTAGCCATGGACTAGAAAGAGCATAGCTTCAATTATTTAGGTTGACAAAAGGATCCAAACAAAGTATACTAGCGTTTGCACCAAAAGGGTGCAAAAACATGCTAATAGAAGTGTAGATGAATGTAGAATGATGCAGAGGTAGTGTTTTAGGAAACAAGGATGTGGAAGGCATGAGGAATTAGGAGGCTAGGGGTGGGGTGTAATGGGAAGGAATTGGTAAAGTAGAGGGTTGCGTGTAGGACATGGGTGGGTTATCTAAATCTAGTGACTTTGTCCCGATAATCAAATGCCTTCATAGAAGCAACAAGGATATAGAGATAGCCACAACCTAATAGGGAAGACAATGAATCAAGCAAGTAAAGGCTTAGAAATTAAATTTGCTGAAATAGTGAGACTAAAGTGGAAGAAGACATATATGGAAATGTTGACATGCACCATATCACATTGGTTTTCTATAATTATGCTTTTCTCAATCCATGAGCTCATCATTAAGAGGTGTTTTAGGGTTTATTTTAGCATCTAAATGTATATACAATAACATTTGAAATAGAATGGTTTCTATTGTCTAATTGGAGGTCAGGGTTGACTGGTGATGCAGGAGACTCCGAGTGAAGAGGCGACAACTGGGAGATGTTTTTTATTTTTGTTTTATTTTGACAGATAGAGAGGAAAACACTTCAAGTTTCTGTTTCATTTAGTTTCATTTTGTGTCATTTTAAATTAAGGTGAATCAGCCATTGTTAGTTTTTAAATTAGACAAAATAGGATTAGTTAGGAACTTGTTTAAAGAAACAATTTAGTAACTGAAAAGTAACCGAGGAACAGTTCCTCAAACTGTAAAGGAACTGCTGATAATGTATTGAAAAGGAAAAATTAGAGATGATGGAAGGGCTGCCATCCAGAGAGGAGAGAGAGCCCAGAAGCTGTAACCCAAAATTATTTGAACTTCTATGATAGCTAACAATTCAAAATTTGTCATTTAATAAAGTAGATTAAATTTCATTACGTTCTCTATGCATAGATGTCTCAGGCATCAAAATGAAAGCAAGACAGTGAAACCATTTCTTTTCAATGATTCGAACAAGCATCGACAAGCATACGGTAACAAGCAACGTTTCAAGACTGAGAATCAAATAGAGGTACACCAGCACACAGATTTCATTTATCAACAAAACAAACCCCAGGTACTATTACATTCTACATTTAAAAAAAAAAAAAAAAAAAAAAAAAAAAAAAAACATTTCCTGTACATGGCATTTTCATTTTTTTCGTTCAATAAAAATTCACTCCACAAAATTGTGAAGGGTTCCAAACCCGTGAAACCAAAATACATTGCAGTCCATAGGCTATCCCTAAACATTCTAGCAAGGGCATGAACAACTCAAAGATCACATACAGATACAAAGGACCCAAAACATCAAGGGTATAGTTGAGTCACAAATAAGAGCAAGCGACAGAACAAGTGCTGCAAAACTAGACACACAACAAAGTAAGCAAGAAACCGCTATAGATACAGAAAGACCCTACCCGGGTTTCCCTCAGCTTACAAACAGTCCCCAGGACGAAGCTGTGGAGCAACGCTTCCCTAGAAGGGCCTGCACACCACCATAGAGCAGGGCAACGATCAGTATTGAGCCATGAAAATAAAAAAGATAACAGTGAATAGCTAACTAGAAGGAGAACGAGGACCTTACCTGGAGAAGAAACGTTTCGAGACTAAGGACAAGAGCCAAGACCCACAACAGAGGGTTCCCACCAGTGAATGAGCCATGAACACGTTCTTCCTGCTCACCAAGGAGCTAGAGCGTTAGGACCTTTAAAAACAGGGAGTGAAATTGAAACCGGAAGGAGGAGCTTACCTGAAATTGAGGGTGCTGAGTCGTCCTGTGCAGCAGCCAATCAGGGATCTGAGTTTTGCAGAGCAGAACCATAACCAGACCCAACATCAACAAACAAATCACCACAAACCGAACAGAGATGAGCTTGAAGCAAATAATAGAGACAAATAGACTTGCGAGAGGAAGAGAACCTGAAACCCTCCGAACACCAGAGCAATGAATCGCTACAAAGAACGAGTAGAGGCATAGCACCAATAAACCACAGAGAACCAACAAATCATATTATGCCACCATACGGAGCAAACAGGGCACAATACTTACCATCCATCGTGAATACTAGGCGAGAACACAGAGCACCCACAGAGAAAAACCATCGCACAGGAGAAATGACCTCCAAAACCCCTCGGTGAAAGTGATAACCCTTAGTCGCAAGCCCGAGGTCAGTACAGAGGGCAAGAAGCAAACATTAAACTGCAATAAAGACACACACCAAAAACCCTGCCACCAAACTCAACTTGGAACCGAAGAATTAAATGGTCAATAGCCACGCGTCCCTCCTCGGGATCGCCACCAATTTTTGGTATCAGAGGAGGTTGTCCTTTTCTTTCAGTAAAAAAAGGAGGTAGGAAGAAGGGTTGAGGAAGAGGCATCATAAGAGTAGCAGATGAAGGGCTACAAGAATAAGTTAGGAATTTAACTGCACGTTTGGCAGCAGTGGAAGCAGGAAGGCATAGAGATCCGGAAGGTGGGGATGATAGCGAGGAGGAAAATATAGCCACGAAGAATGGTTCAGATGACGAAGGACCAGAAATTAAACTATTGAGGTCAATTTTGTTGGCTAGCAGCAAGCCAAGACCAGAGCTCTCTAATTATGATGGCAGTTTGTCCACAGAGGCATTGTTAGACTAGATAAGTGAGCTAGATAAATATTTTGAGTATGAAGAAATCAGCGAAGACAAGAGGATCAGGTTTGTTGTCACCAAATTGAAGGGACATGCAGCTCTATGGTGGGACAATGTATAGGCAAAAAGGAGGAGATTAAACAAACCATTGATTAAAAAATGGGATAGGATGGTTGCTAGGATGAAAAGAAAATTTTTGCCTAAAGATTATCAAATTTCCCTTTATAGACAAGTACAGAACCTAAAGCAGAGAATGATGACTGTGAAGGAATATACTGAAGAATTTTATAAAGTTAACCTGAGAGCTAGTTATGTTGAAGATACCCCTGAGAAAACAACGAGGTTTGTGAATGGTCTATGGATTGAGATCCTAGACGAAATTAGTATTCTTTCCCCTAAGATCATAGAGGAAGCTTATCAGAGTGCTTTGAAGACGGAGGAAAATATTGCTAGGAAACAAAATGACAGAAGAGGACGTGGTTCTGGTAGAGGTCGGGGACAAACCTTTGGCAGAGGTAGGACTGCCAACAACAATGAAGAGGGTAGTAGTTCGAAGACTTCAGGATAGAGTGAAAGGGAAGGTAACACCAGAGGAGGAAGGTCATACCAACGAGGAAGAGGTAATGGCAGAGGCAGAGGAAATGCCTATCAATGTTACAAGTGTCACAAGTGGGGACACGGGTCCTTTGAATGTCCTGAAAATGAACAAACTGGGCAGAGGGGAGCATATGTCACTCAACCTGATGAAGCAAAGGCACCACCACAGGAGGTGGAAAATATGCCAGAGACTGGGGAAGCCTTGGTGTTGAACAGGGTATTATTAAAACCAACCAAAGAAGTAGCTCATCAAACATAGAGGAAAGCATTGTTCCAGACTGTATGCAAGTCGCATGGGAAATGCTGCAAATTAATTATAGATAGTGGAAGTACTGATAATTTGGTAGCTACTGAAATGGTGGGAAAATTGGGTTTGAAGAAGTTGAAGCACCCAACTCCATACAGGGTGTCGTGGTTGCAGAAAGGCCACCAACTGCTGGTTGATGAGTAGTGTGAAGTAGAGTTTCATATTGGCAAGTACAAGGACAAGGTGACTTGTGATATAATGCCTATTGACGTGTGCCATATTCTATTGGGTAGACCATGGCAGTATGATAAGAAGGTCATCCATGACAGGGCAACAAATTGTTACAAGTTTGTTAAAGATGGGATAAAGCATACCTTAGTGCCCATGAAGGAAGAGGATGCTACAGAAATCAGTGGGACAAAAGCACTACTGTTAGGCGGAAAAGAGTTTTTTTGAAAAATGGAGGATGATGAGGTGAAGCATGCAGTTGTGTGAAGGCCAAAAATAGTATTGATCAATACTGAAGTCACCGACTTACCTAAAGAAATATAGGACATGCTGCAAGAGTTTAGTGATATTGTGGTAGACGATCTACCAGACAAATTACCACCGAATTGGAGCATTAGTCACCATATTGATTTTATTCCAGGAGCTAGTTTTCCAAACAAGGTTGCCTACCGGATGAGTCCGAAGGATAATGAAGAAATCTGGAAGCAGGTGCAGGAGTAGTTGGATAAAGGACTGATTCAGGAGAGTTGAAGCCCTTGTGCAGTTCCGACTGTTGTAGCTCCCAAGAAAGGAGGTGAGTGGCGAATGTGCACGAATTCCCAGGCCATTAACAAGATTACCATCAGGTACAGGTTCCCTTTACCTCGGATGGATGATATGATGGATTGTTTGAGTGGAGCAGCATACTTTTCAAAGATAGACCTAAAAAGCGGCTACCACAAAATCAGAATTCGAGAAGGTGACGAGTGGAAGACAACTTTCAAGACTAATGAAGGCTTGTACGAATGGCTGGTTATGCCATTTGGATTGAGAAATGCCCCTAGCACATTCATGCAGTTGATGAACGAGATGCTGAAGGAATTCATTGGAAAATTTGTGATTGTATATCTGGATGATATACTTATATTCAGCAAGATGAAGGAAGAACATTTTCGACATGTGAGGTATGTATTGGAAAAATTACAACAGAATAAATTACTGATAAATTTGAAGAAATGTTCTTTTTTCAAGAAAGAATTAATTTATTTGGGATTTGTGATTTCCGAGAATGAACTAAAAATGGATCCAGAAAAGGTTGCAGCCATAGTTAGTTGGCCATCCCCCAAAAGTTTGTTTGAGGTACGGAGTTTCCATGGATTGGCGAGTTTTTATCAGAAATTTATTAAAAATTTTAGTGGGATTTGTGCACCCATGCTGGACACCATTAAGAAGACAAATCAGCCTTTCCATTGGACAGAAATGGCAGAGAAGAGTTTTCAGCTGCTCAAAAGGAAAATTACTAAAAAACTGATTTTGAGGTTACCAGACTTTAACAAACATTTTCAAGTTCATTGTGATGCCAATGGGATAGACATTGGTGCAGTGCTCAATCAAGAGGACAAGCCAGTAGCCTATTTTAGTGAGAAACTATTTCAGTGAGAAACTAAATGAATGTAGGTAGAAGTACACGTCTTATGACAAGGAATTTTACGCAGTGGTTCAAGCACTGAAGTAGTGGATACATTACCTATTGGCCAATGAATTTGTCTTGTTTTCAGACAATTCTGCATTGCAGTCTATTATGCAGCAGCATAAGCTGAACCATAAACATGCGAAGTGGGTGGAGTACTTGCAGAGTTTTACGTGTGTGTTGAAACACATCATCGGTCAAGCCAACAAAGTGGCAGATGCGTTAAGCAAGAGGAATTTGATCCTATAGGAAAGTATGCTACAAATATTAGGATTTGAACATCTTAAGGACTTGTACGAGGTAGACGCAAATTTTAAGGAAGCTTATGAAGCTTGCCAAAATCCGTTGTTGAGAGATAATAGTTCATGGTTGGACTATAATATGCAGGAAGGGTTGTTGTTCAAAGGAGGCCAGTTGTGTATTCCGAAATGTTCTATGAGAGAGAACTTAATCCAGGAAAAGCATAATGGAGGTTTAGCCGAACATTTTGGCTTAGACAAGACCTTGGATCAGTTGAGTCACTTTTACTATTGGCCGAAGATGCGCAGAGATGTACAGAGGTTTGTGACTAGATGCAAAGTGTGTCAGCTTGCAAAGGGACACAACTAGAACACAGGGTTGTATACTCCCTTACCTATTCCAAACAAACCATGGGACTCTGTCAGTTTTGACTTTGTCTTGGGTCTACAGAAGACACAACGGGGATTCGGTTCCATCACGGTGGTGGTGGATAATTTCACCAAAATGGCACATTTCATTCCATGCAGGAAAACCAATGACACCACACATGTAGCACATTTGTTCTTTACCGAGATAGTCAGATTACATGGCTTGCTAAAGTCTATTATTTCGGATCGAGACGTTAAGTTTACAGAACATTTTTGGTGAACCCTATGGAAAAAAATTAGACACCAAACTAAACTTTAGCTCAACTTATCACCTGCAGATTGATGGTGAAAACGAATTGGTGAACCGAAGTCTGGGAAACTTATTGAAGAGTTTGGTTGGAGAAAATTCTCGACAGTGGGATCGTGTGCTTGCATAAGCGGAATTTTCTTATAACGATTTGCCCAACCAAAGAATGGGTAGTAGTCCTTTCCATATCCTATATGGAATGCACCCACGTGGAGTACATGAGTTATGAGATTTGGGACAGTTTGAGTGCATGAGTGCTGATGGGGAAGATTTCGCAAAGGCAATCAACGATCTTCATGAATAGGTGAAATTAAAATTACAAGACAACAGCCAAAGATACGAACAGAAGGCAAATTTGAAAGGCGGGAGGTGAAATTCAATGTAGGAGACCTGGTATTAGCACACCTACACAAGGAAAGGTTTCCTAAAGGCGAATACAACAAGTTGAAATGGAAAAAAATTGGGCCTTGTAGGATTCTTCAAAAGTTTTCGGCGAATGATTACGAATTGCAGTTAACCCCTGGTATTCGAATTTCACCCATTTTCAATGTGGCAGATCTGTACCCCTACACTGTGGCAGATGAAGAAGACAGTTTGGAAAGACGAACATGGGACACCTGGAAAGAGAATGATTCATGGATTAAACAAATGCCCCCAGGAAAGCCTTTAGAGATCGAATAGATCCTAGATACCCAGGTGGCCAGAAGGACTCGAAGGAAGGAATATTTGCAGTACCTAGTCAAGTGGAAGGGTCATCCTATTGAAGATAGTTCTTGGTTAGATGCCGGCTAGATTCAAAGCGTTGGGTACTCTATTGAAGAGTTCATGGACAAGAGCCATGAGTTTAATTTACCTCGGGAGCCTGATGCAGGAGCATCCAAGTGAAGAGGCGATAGCTGGGAGATGTTTTTTATTTTTGTTTTATTTTGACAGATAGAGAGGAAAACACTTCAATTTTCTCTTTCATTTAGTTTCATTTTAAATTAAGGCTGAATCAACCATTTTTAGTTTTTAAATTAGACAAAATAGGATTAGTTAGGAACTTGTTTGAAGAAACTATTTAGTAACTGAAAAGTAACTGAGGAATAGTTCCTCAAACTGTAAAGGAACTGCTGATAATGTATTGGAAAGGAAAAATCAGAGATGATGGAGGGGCTGCCATCCAGAGAAGAGAGAGAGCCCAGAAGCTATGACCCAGAATTATTTGAACTTCTATGATAACTAACAATTCAAAATCTGTCATTGAATAAATCAGATTAAATTTCATTACGTTCTCTGTGCATAGATGTCTCAGGCATCAAAATGAAATCCAGACAGTGAAACCATTTCTTTTCAAAGATTCGAACAAGCATCGACAAGCATACAGTAACAAGGAGCGTTTCAAGATCGAGAATCAAACAGAGGTACACCAGCACACAAATTTCGTTTCTCAAAAAAACAAACCCTAGGTACTATTACATTCTGCATTTAAACCAAAAAAAACATTTCCTGTACATGGAATTTTCATTTTTTCCGTTCAATAAAAATTCACTCCACAAAATCGTGAAGGGTTCCAAACCCATGAAACCAAAATACATTACAGTCCACAGGCTATGCCTAAACCTTCTAGCGAGGGCATGAACACCTCAAAGATCACATACAGATACAAAGGACCCAAAACATCAAGGGTATAGCTGAGTCACAAACAAGAGCAAGTGACAGAACAACTGCTGCAAAACTAGACACACAACAAAGCAAGCAAGAAACCGCTATAGCTACGGAAAGACCCTACCCAGGTTTCCCTAAGCCCACGAACAGTCCCCAGGACGAAGCTGTGGAGCAGCGCTTCCCTGGAAGGGCCTGCACACCACCATAGAGCAGGGCAGCGATCAGTATTGAGCCACGAAAATAAAAAAGATAATAGTGAATAGCTAACTGGAAGGAGAACAAGGACCTTACCTGGAGAAGAACCGTTTTGAGATGAAGGACGAGAGCTGAGACCCACAATAGAGGGTTTCCACCAGTGAATGAGCCATGAACATGTTCTGCTTGCTCACCAAGGAGCCACAACATTAGGACCTTTAAAAACAAGGAGTGAAATTGAAACCGGAAGGAGGAGCTTACCTGAAATTGAGGGCGTTGAGTCATCCTATGTAGTAACCAAGCAGAGACCTGAGATTTACAGAGCCGAACCATAACCAGACCCCACATCAACAAACAAATCACCACAAACTGAACAGAGATGAGCTCGAAGCAAATAACAGAGACAAACAGACTTGCGAGAGGAAGAGAACCTGAAACCCTCTAAACACCAGAGAAATGAGTCGCTACAGAGAATGAGCAGAGGCATAACACTAATAAACCATAGAGAACCAACAAAGCACATTATATCACCATACGAAGCAAACAGGGCACAATACTTACCATCCATCGTGAATACCAGGCTATAACACAGAGCACCTGCAGAGCAAAACCATCGAACAAGAGAAATGACCTCCAAAACCCCTTGGTGAAAGTGATAACCCTTAGTTGCAAGCCTGAGGTTAGTACAGAGGGTGGGTAGCAAAAATTAAATCACAATAAAGACACACACCAAAAACCCTGCCACCAAACTCAACTTGGAACCAAAGACTTAAACGGTCAATAGCCATGCATCCCTCCTCGGGATTGCACCACTGGTCAAAGGGGTTCATAGGTTGGGTATCTCGTCAAAGTATAGTGTGTCAAGGGGCCTGACTATGTGGGATGTCATTTTATAAAAAAAGTTCATATATATATAATTAAAATATTGTAATGCAAATATTTAAAATTTAAAATTTTAATAATATTGAAAAAATATTTGGTTTTGAAAAATAAACATTATAAATTTCATTGGTCAATGAGAAACAAATAGTGGTCGATGGGAAATGTTAATGAGCCTTTTTATAACCTTCATTTCCTATTCTTACGGTTAGTTGGCTACCGGATCATGCTACATGTGCTACCATTGGGAATGTCCTCAAACTATCTTGTCACCCTATTTGAAGTAGAACAAATTTAATATTAACACATAAGAGTCTAAATTATTAAAAAATACAAAGAGAAATTACAAATACACCAAATATAAGTAAGGAAATACCATTCTCAAATATAATAGTAATGATTAGAGATTACATTTGAGACTCCTTAAAAAGGAATATAATAATATACAAATTATATTTTAATTTTTAATACACATATACATTTTTCTTTTTATCTTATAAAACAAAATACATCCTTTATTTATTGCAATACATTTTTATTTATTAAAAATACTTGCTCCATACAATACTCTAAATTAGAAATGAGTTAAATTGACATCACTAAAATTTGGAAAAACTAAATTATATTTTGTTTTGATAGAACAACTAAATTAGCTCAAAAAAGTTCAATCTTAACTTAAATACAAAACCAACAAAACCAAAGGATCAAAGACCCACTAAATCCAACATTAAATGTAAAACCAATTAAACAAGAGGATCAATGAAGCACCAACATATTGTGATCAATGATTTTCCTTTGACCCATTAAATCCTCCCTGATTTTCTAAGATGACTTTTTTGGAGAATAGGCTTCAATCTTTGCACTAAAATTTTGGAGATTATTTTGTATGAGAGGTTGCACAAATAAATTGGCCAAAATCTAGCAAAAGAGGGGAGACTGACCTCCTTGGGAAATAAGGCTAAGAAGGAGCCCTATGCAATTTTTTTGAACTCATAATCTACTATCCTTATTAAATTGAACTTGATCATCTCCCAAAACAATGGATAGAAATGAGCCAGGAAATCATCTAGGCCAAGTGCTTTGTTCCGACATAGGGAAAATATGTTTTGACTTCCTCTTCTGTTATTTGCTTCGAAAAGTCTGTGTTTTCCTCTGTGGATATTTATGGAGTATTTTCCTCTATTATATACGCAGCAACAATCGAATTGGAAACCCATGGGTCATAATAGAGCGTTTTGTAATGGATATCTATGGCGTAATTTCCTCTATTATTTACACAACGACAACCACATTCGGAACTTGTGGGTTACAATAGAGCGTTTTGTAATGGGAGACCACTTCCTTCTTGATTTTTCCAAATTCATTGAGCTAAGTGCCATCTACCAAAATGGTTTCAATGTTATTCTTCCAAGGGTGATCAGAATCTGGATTAGGTGCAAAACTTAGCTCAAAAATCAAAGTGCTCAAAATTGATCGATTCTTAAATGACCGCGTCTATCTCAACGATATGATCCCAACGCAACTTGTTTCACTCAAAAGGAAGTTCGTATGAGGAAGTTAGAGCCCACTGACTGTTTCATTCAATAGTAAAAAAACTTGTAGGTATTGCCCAGTGAGCAGTTCGTACTGCTAACGTGGCAGGTGACTGAGTAGGTCAAAGGTGGTCAATGCCCAATAAGGGCTCACCAAGTGTTGCCTTGTGGTTGGTTTCTAGTTTGGTGATGTGGCATAATTTGATTGGTTTGTTGTGGACCAATAAGAGGGCGCCACGTGGCGAGCTCGTATGCTGCCATGTGTCCCTCCCACTAGTCAAAGGTCAACAACGTGTTTGGACAAAATTTTGGTGGAGGTCAAGTTTGAACCAGCAACCTCCCCTCCACAAACCACAACACTTACCACTACACCAAACCTTAAGACTTGACATGTAATGGAATGCGCACATTGTTAAAGGTTAAGTGAGAAGGTTAGGGGTTAACCACTAGCGGTTAACACTAAATGCACATGTGACCACCTCTACTTAACCACTATCATTAAACTTTAACCACGGAGGATTAGCGCTAATTAAGCCATGATTAGCCCTTAATTAAGCAATTTTTAGTTGGCGGAGATTTTGGAGGATTCTGCCAAATCTAGAACCACCCCCAAATTTAGCGGGATTAACTGAAGTTTTCCAGATTTGGAGGAGATTCCTAGGGAAAAATTGAAAAGACCATAACTTGATGGGATTTCAACCAATTTTTGAAAATGAATAGTCAATTTTGGATGATTTCAACATTCTGAAGACAATGGTTTTAGAGGCAATAGAATAATTCTACAAGTGATTTTTCCACAGGGAAGTTCAGGGAAGCCTAGGGCCACCAGGGAAGGAGGTCATGCCCAGATCAACCAGAGTCAGTTTTCAGAGATCTAATAGTCATTTTTGGGGTTTCTGGGTCCTCTAAACCTAATGGTACAGTCTGAAAAGCCATTTGAGTTGAGAAGAAGCTTGTAATCATACATTTGACCAATAAATCCAAAGAGGACCTAACCATTCAAGGAGGTCCTAGGAGATGTAGCCCAGTACTAGAGGGTGAAATTCTTGATCAGATTTGTCTTATGATTTTATCTGTGTATATTTATCTCCATTTCATTTGTTGTCCATGTTATTTAAGCAGCTAATTAACTCCTAGTTTTCTCACACATGGCACATAAAAGACATATAACTTGACACATAAACCTCTTGCATAACTGGGTAAATGAGACGGTCCTAAACATATGTTTTAACTAATGAGGGAGCTTGCATAGCATTTACAAGTTTTCCCAAGATTTTAGATGAATGGGAAATATTTTACTTGATTATGAAAAGATTGTGTGTTAATATTATCAGCTTGAAGCCGAAGGCTGTAGGATTCAGGATGCTACACTCTTCCTCTTCCTTAAGGGTTTTATGATATTATTCAAACTCATTCTATTCTTGGAGAAGAAATTATTTTGACACAATGTCTCTCTCTATTATCTTTGAAGTTCCTTTCAAGGAGGTTATATGTTGGATAATTATGGATGCATTATCCTCTTTCCTCTCCTTGACCAATTTCTTGATGGTTGTCTTTAAATATTTAATTTTCTACTCCCAGATTGTTATTGGGACCCTATATCCCATCTTCTACAGGAAGCTTTGACCATTTCTATGAAGCCATATTTTTTAATCCAAATGGGAGAAAATTAATACAAAAATGGCCCGTAATCCATGGATTGGATAATTTCAAGAGAAATGGGCTTGTGATCAGACCCTTCCCATAGAGAATTTTGTGAAGACACTAGAAAATCCTACAACAAGAGGGAGAATGCTACCAAAAACATGTTAAGGCGAGTTGCAATGTGTCTATGACATGTCCTTCGATTATTCCAAATGCATTTTTGAGTTGATGGCTTAATATCAATCATATCTAATGTAGAGATCAAGTCCTCCATGTTTTCTTGGAATTGATCTCTTACCACAGAACCTCCTTTATCTTCTCAATGGAAGAGAGCTATGTTGAAATCCCCCTAAGAATGTTGTCTTTTAAGCGTTTTAAAATTTTATTCACTGTGAAATACGTTTAAAAATCCAAAGTATGTTCTTTGGAACACACAAATTCCAGGCCCGCCAATACGTAGTGTGCACATCAATTACAGAAATATCATTTCAATGTTTTCTTCTATTGATTGTCATAATGGATAGAAGAGAGGATCTATTTACGTCACTGGCCACATTAATATTCTTCAACATCAATCAAATTATGGTGCTCATATTGGAAGTTGGACATGGTCGAATGAGTTGTGATAGTAACAAGTTCAGTTACTATATTTTCTCGTTGTTGGAGAACAATTTTCTGTTTGAATATGACTGGGAGAAGGATCTCATCAACAAAAAACCGACCAATGAAAGGTCTGCATTCTGAACATCGATGGCAGGGGATGAAAGGCATTGTCAAGGGATGGACACTGTAGTATATGTAAAAGATATTACATACAAAAACCAACAATCCCGATGCATAATTTTTCGACGTCACAATCAGGACCATCGTAGGAGGTCTCATCACCTCTATGCTCTTCACCAATGACGATGACTATCGACTGCTTTTTTTCAAAAGTGAAGAAACTAAATATGTTACTTGACATTCCAAGACCATCTCGAGAGGTAAAGAAAGTCCAATAATAAGTATCTGGTACTAATACTTATATTATGTCATTTTTTTAGAAATCCATACTTAAAACATCCCACCATGCATAGTGGGGAAAACACAGAAAGTAAATAAAGCCCACCTATTCTATTGAAAGGGGAATCCTAGTGAAGAACACACTGAAACGAAACAATCGTTCAAATCTAATGTTACAAGTGTGCAACAAGGTAATAACATGATAAGATTTTCTATAGGTTGGTTCAATTCTTGCCTACCTCTGATCCGCTTTTGCCTTGTATGGAGCCTCTGAAGGGAAAAAACAAAAAACCAAAAAAAGAGAGGAGACGAATAGAAGCTGCAGTAATGAAGATTACACATGTGACATTTTGTTAATGAGGAGATGCATCGACCACATCTAATTAGATTGGGTTTGCATGTTTCCATGCACTCACTCCAAAGAAATCAGAATCCACTAACTCTACACTTGGGTCTTCATTTTTGAGATTTCTTCTAACAAATACTTGCATTCACCAATCCAATCCACGGGGTTGCATGAACGAACTGTAATGCATTGCCTCATCTCATTCATGTATTCAGACTGTCCTACGCTGATACGAAGGATGTGAGGAACCCACATAGCCTTCTTAAGCTCTATCTGGTATGCCTTTTCATCCGCTTCCTTAGATCTAATAGCTGCAAGCTCATCTTCTGTATACTGAAGGATTTTCTCTACTTGGTCATTGAAAACAGAAATCCAGGCTTCACCACTTATGTCAAATGCCTTTACCACCATAATATACCTTAGGTTTCACTCAGTTTCATGCTTCTCACAACCTTCACACTACTAACCTGAGCCAATCTCTCCACTTACTTTCCGATTGCAAGTATTGCAAGCACAGTACCACATTGGTTGATCAGGCTTAAAAAAGATGATATATACTCTAACATTGAAGTCGTTTGGTTTTACTCACCTACTTAAGGCTCAATGATTTGGGAAAGAAATGCACGCTTAGAATACAAGGACTTGGAACCAACCCTGTTAGTTTGACAACGAATTTGGGTAAATGTAGTTAAACAGTTTTGTAACGAGTAATTTAGTTATGTAACGATAGTTATTCACATGAATATATCGAATGCTCATGTAGAGGTAAATTCATTCTTGAATAAAGCAGATATAAATTCAGTTTTATATTTCTTGGTCTTCTCCCATTTTCTTGCTATTCTTCCTACAATCTCTGCCATTATTTCAGCAAGTGGTATCAGAGCCTGGACGAACCCCTGCTGTGCGAACCTGTGATCAAACCCACCATTGTTAACGCTGTAGAAGAATTCTGCTGTGGACGGCATGAAGAATTCTGCTGTGGATGGCGTGATTTGAACCCCCTGGAGTCTGACGAATTCTGCTGTGGACGGCGTGAAGAATTCTGCTGTGGACGAGGTGATTTGAACCCCCTGGAGTCTGACGAATTCTGCTGTGGACGGCGTGAAGAATTCTGCTGTGTACGGCGTGATTTGAACCCCCTGGAGTCTGACGAATTCTACTGTGGACGGCGTGATTTGAACCCCCTGGAGTCTGACGAATTCTACTGTGGACGGCGTGATTTGAACCCCCTGGAGTCTGACAAATTCTGCTGTGGACGGCGTGATTTGAACCCCCTAGAGTCTAACGAATTCTGCTGTGGACGGCGTGATTTGAACCCCCTGGAGTCTGACGAATTCTGCTATGGACGGCGTGATTTGAACCCCCTGGAGTCTGACGAATTTTGCTGTGGACGGCGTGATTTGAACCCCCTGGAGTCTGACGAAGCTGTTGTGAGAGTGCCTGACAGCGTTGCTGTGGAAACAGTATACCACCGGAGGCTGTGGTTGCAGCGAAGGCTCGATCCCATTGCAGTATCGTGTGAACAGAGCCGCTGTCTCATTACAGTGTCGTGTGAATTGTGCCCAAACGTTGAAGATAAGGCGAATTGGGAGGCTGTCCAGCGAGGCATACGTGCTGTCAGCGTGAGTCCAAGACCTGCGTGAGGGCCTGCATAAAGTTGCAGAGGATTTGTGACAGAGCGTGAAATCCGGGTATTGATCGGAGTTTCCAGACTTGTTTTTTTTTCTTAGCAGAATTTTTTTTTAAAAAACAAAGGCTGAAGATTGAAAAGTTGTGGTTTTTATAAAAATATTGAAAAAAAAAAGGAAGGGTTTGCAGAAATTTTTTTAAAGACAGCAGCAGATTGAAAAGGTTGTTCAGAAATTTTTTTAAGACAGCAGAGATTGAAAAGGTTGTTGTTTTTTTTCCAAATATTGTAGAACAACATATTGAAAAGGTTGTTCAGAATTTTTTTTTTAAAGACAGCAAAGATTGAAAAGGATGTTGTTTTTACAAATATTGTAGAAGAAAAAGTTTGCAAGAGATTTGCAAGAATGTTTTGAAACTAGAAAAACAAAAGGGTTTGCAAGACACAAAGGATTTGAAACTTGTCTTTCTGTTTGAATTGGGGAGGTTATTTGTTTTTTTTAGAAAGACTGAAACCCTAGGAAGGAGGAAAAATGGCCAAGATGTCGAATGCAAGATTCGAGGTGGAGAAATTCACCGGAAAGAGCAATTTTGCTCTTTGGAAACTGAAGGTTAAGGATCTGCTAGTGCAACAAGGGTTGCACAAGGCATTAGATGGAGTAACTAGGAAACCTGCAACCATGACTACTACAGACTGGGAGGACTTGGATGCCCGAGCACTCAGTACCATCCGGTTATGCCTAGCTGATGAAGTTCTCTTCAACATTGTTGATGAGACTATGGCGTCAGGATTGTCGGGAAAACTTGAAAACCTCTATATGACAAAATCATTAACCAACAGAATTTATCTGAAACGACAGTTATACAGTCTTCGAATGAAAGAAGGTTCAAGCGTTGCAGACCATTTGAATGTTTTTAATACACTAATTTGTCAATTAACAGATATGGAAGTTAAAATACAGGAAGAAGATAAAGCCATAACCTTGCTGTGTTCTCTGCCTGAATCATGGGATCACTTCGTAACTTCAATTAGCTTCAGATCTGCTGATTCTTTGAAGTTTGAATCAGTCGTGGGAGCTCTTCTGTCTGAAGAAGTACGAAGGAAATCCAGCACTGAAACAGCTGCATCAGAAGCCATGGTCGCTAGAGGACGCTCAAAGGAAAGAGGAGAAAAACCAAGGGGATCTTCCAGGTCGAAATCGAAGGGCAAGAAGTGTAAGGCAAAATGTTGGAACTGCGTAAAGTTGGACACTTGAAGAAGGACTGTTGGAAATGGAAGGAATCCGAAAACCTGAAGAACGAAGCGAATCAGGCTGATTCAGGTATGGTAGACGAAGTTTTATCTACTGAAGAATTGTGTATGATAGATGAAACTTCACCTGAATGTAATGTCTCTCAGAGTTTTGATAGCTGGCTGTTAGACTCTGGTGCTTCGCATCATATGTGCCCACATAGAAACTGGTTTACTTCGTATGAAAATGTAAACGGTAGTTCTGTGTTTATGGGTAACAATATGTCATGTCAGACTGTTGGGATGGGAGATATCAGGATTAAGATGTATGATAACACAGTTAGGACATTAACTAGTGTTAGACATGTACCTGATTTGAAGAAAAATTTAATCTCTTTGGGAGTGTTGGATTCAGATGGTTATAAGTTTACAGGTCAGGATGGCGTCTTGAAGGTCTTCAAAGGTGCTCTTATGGTTATGAAGGCAGAAAAGGTCGGAAATCTTTACAGGTTAAAAGGAAGTACTCAGGTCGGTGAAGCAGCGGTTGCGTCAGAAAAGGAAGAAGCAGGTACTCGTCTGTGGCATCAACGTTTGGGTCATATGAGCGAGAAAGGTCTTCACATACTGATGAAACGTAAATCTCTTCCCGGTCTGAAATCCTTGAATTTAGATTTCTGTAAACATTGTGTGTATGGAAAACAGTGTAAACAGAGATTTAAAGTTGGCAATCATAATAGTAAAGATGTTTTAGACTACATTCATTCTGATCTGTGGGGGCCTTCCCCTGTTATGTCATATGGAGGTGCATTGTATTTTTTAACGTTCATTGATGATTACTCTCGTAGAGTTTGGGTCTATATGCTAAAAAGGAAAGCTGATGTATTCAATGTCTTTAAACAATTTAAAGTAATGGTAGAGAAAAGAACAGGCAAATCTATTAAATGTCTAAGAACTGACAATGGTGGTGAGTTCACTTCTGTTGAGTTTGAACAATACTGTAAGGATGAGGGCATTGTTAGACACAAAACTGATGTTTATACTCCTCAGCAAAATGGTGTTGCTGAGCGTATGAATCGGACTCTTATGGAATGAGCCAGAAGCATGATCAGCAATGCTAACTTGCAAAAGGAGTTGTGGGCAGAAGCAGTATCTACTGCTTGTTATTTAGTTAACAGATCACCTTCAGTAGCGATTGATTGTAAAATTCCTGAAGAAGTTTGGACAGGTCAGTCTTGTGACTATTCTCATTTGAGGATATTTGGCTGTGATGCTTATTCTCTTATTCCGAAAAATCAACGTTCAAAATTAGATCCAAAGTCAAAATGTTATGTCTTTGTTGGGTATGACTATGCAGTGAAAGGATATAGGTTGTGGGATCCTACATTGCGGAAGATAGTCATTAGTAGAGATGTAACATTTGATGAATCCTCTTTGTTAAAATCAAATGTTGAAAGAGTTGAATAGGAACAGGTATCGCCGTGTCAACGAGTTCAGTTGGAGGCTAGATCTTTCGGTGACAGTCGAAAGGAAGGAGAGACTTCTGGAGACAAAGGTGTTGAAGACACAAAGGAAGCCGTTGAAGCTTCTGAACCAGTGCAAGTTTCTGAACCAGTTCAGCAACCAGTCGCTCTGAGAAGGTCTACAAGGGAAAGGAAAACTCCCAAAAGGTATGAAGATTCTGCTTCATCTTTTGCTTTGGTTACTGAAGATGGGGAACCGTCTTGTTATCAGGAAGCGATAGATGATACAGATAGCGAGAAATGGAAAAAGGCTATGGAAGAAGAAATGGACTCCTTAGCCAAGAACAATACCTAGGATCTGGTAGAGCTTCCTGAAGGGAGAAGTGTTGTTGGATGTAAATGGGTCTTCAAGCTGAAACGGAAAGTTGATGGTAGTATCGAAAGATATAAGGCGAGACTGGTAGCAAAAGGGTATTCTCAGGTTGAAGGTATAGATTTTCATGAGATTTTTTCCCCAGTTGTAAAACTTGTTTCTATACGTACTGTGTTGGCACTAACTGCGTTGCTTAATCTTGAGTTAGAACAGTTAGATGTTAAAACAACTTTTCTACATGGTGATTTGAACGAAGAGATATATATGGAACAACCATAAGGTTTTGTACGAGGTCGCAGCAGAAGATTAGTTTGCAAGCTCAGGAAATCATTGTATGGTCTGAGGCAGTCTCCCAGACAATGGTACAAGAAGTTTGATTCCTTCATGGTGAGCCAGAACTTTATAAGAAGTGAGTATGATCATTGTGTGTACTTCAAAAGTTTCAATGGCATATTCATTATCTTAGCTTTGTATGTTGACGATATGCTTATTGCAAGCAAAAGCATGGAAGAGATCAACAGGTTAAAGGCTCAACTCTCTAGGGCGTTTGATATGAAGGATCTTGGAGCAGCAAAACATATCTTGGGCATGGAGATACACAGAGACAGGAAAAATGGTAAGCTTTGGTTATCACAGCAGAAGTATGTGGAGAAGGGACTTGAAAAGTTCTCTATGAATAATGTGAAACCTGTTAATGTTCCCCTAGCTTCCCATTTTAAGCTTTCTTCGGTTTTGAGTCCTAGAGCTGATGAATAAAAGCAGTATATGTCTCATGTACCATATGCAAATGCGGTAGGCAACTTAATGTATGCGATGGTATCTACAAGACCTGACATTTCACATGCAGTTGGAGTTGTCAGCAGGTTCATGGCGAATCCAGGTAAAGAACATTGGCTAGCAGTGAAATGGGTGCTTCGATATCTAAGAGGCACAAGAGATCATTGCATCGTCTTTAATGGTAGTGAAGGATCAGTCTGCGGATATGTAGATGCTGACTATGCAGGTGATTTGGACAAAAGAAGATCTACTACAGGTTACGTCTTTACTCTTGCAGGTGGAGCAATTAGTTGGATGTCAAAGCTTCAAGACACGGTTGCATTGTCCACTACCGAAGCTGAATATATAGCTGCTTTAGATGCCAGTAAAGAAGCAATCAGGTTAAAGGGTTTGCTCAATGAAATTGGAAGAACGCAGGAGAAAGTGAGTGTACTGTGTGACAGTCAAAGTGCTATTCACTTGGCCACAAACCCTGCCTATCACAGCAGAACCAAGCACATTGATGTGAGATATCATTTTCTGAGACATGTGATCGATGGTGGAAAAGTAGCTCTTAAAAAGGTCCATACACGAGAAAATTGTGGCCAGTTACAGTAGAGAAGTTGCGGTGGTGTTTAGCTTCTCTTGGCTTGCAGGAGAGATGATGAATGGGAAAATTGTTGTCAAGGTGGAGTTTGTTAGTTTGACAACGAATTTGGGTAAATGTAGTTAAACAGTTTTGTAACGAGTAATTTAGTTATGTAACGATAGTTATTCACATGAATATATCGAATGCTCATGTAGAGGTAAATTCATTCTTGAATAAAGCAGATACAAATTCAGTTTTATATTTCTTGGTCTTCTCCCATTTTCTTGCTATTCTTCCTACAATCTCTGCCATTATTTCAGCAAACCCTTGGAGTCCTGTTAGGAAGTGTGGATGCAATAGGTGCCATCGATGAGCCCTTTCCATCTATGTCATACCAGGAACGAAGCTTTTGAGCAACGGGGAGATCTGGGTTTATCATTAGAGTGCTTCTACCTGTAGTAGATAAAGATACTCCTGAGTAATCACTGACTTTAGCTGCCCTTACTACTACTATAGGATCATTTTCAGCATTGTCAAGCAACTCTTGTCCTTCTTTCTTTGCAATATTATTCCAGAGACTCACTACCACTATCTTCTTTCTTTCATCTGCAATTATAATATCACTCTTGGGCATTTCTTCATTTTCTCTCTTCCTCTTAATGCTTAGAATTGGTGATACACTCTGAACAACTCCTATGGCATTAACAAGGTCCCTTGAATTGACATATGGACCAAGCTTGTCAACCTTGACAAAGTTATGCTTATATTATGGAATATGGGTCCCTTCCTCAACTACTTCAACTTCTAAATTTGCATGCAAAGTCATCTCATAATAATTTTCTACTACCTTGAATTGTTTTTTTTCCACTCTAAGGGTTATTTTTAGGATATAATAGACCTTGCCCAATTCAAACTTATTCCAAACTTTTCTGCAACTTAATTAAACATAGTTTCCTGAATTTGAGTGCCATCTTCATCAATAAGCTCTACATTGCAAACACTACCTTCACCCCTAGCATTACAAAATGTGTGCAAAGGCCCCTTGTTGGTGACTTAGACCTTAATAGTCCAGTTGCCTGGATAGGGATTGAGAGAAACTAAAGGATAAATTCTGCATGCCATTCCCAATCATGCAGAAGGTTCAACATTCCCATGTTTCCCATGCACAATATGAGCGGAAGACTTTGAAACGGTTCCATATGTCTTGGATTTTACTTCAGGTTTCATGCACACGTTATTTCCTTGTTTCACTTTTAGTTCACTGATTTTAGCATCAAGTGTAGGTGAAAGAACTTCACACTTTATGACTTTTAATACCCTCTATGGCTGATTCTAAATGGTGTTGTAAGTATAATCAATAATACGAATAAGCCCTAAATTTTAAATCTTCCCAAATTTTACTTCGTCATCCATACTCGTTGGGAGCATTGCCTTGAGTCTCATCTTTCCATCGTTGGCGATAAATGTGACTCTAGTGTTGTTGCTCCCTACGGGCTTGAGATACACGAACTGCACAACTACATTAAATAGCTCAAAGGGTGAAGGATTTGCAATCACAACATCCAGGGTGCTTGGGGTAACCATTTCCTTTGCCATAGTGATTTATTTCTTATAATCTGGCACAAAATGGAGTAGGAACAACGACCGATCAACAATCTGTTGCCGACCGCTTTGCCGGGCGGAGGAAGTGTGGAGGGTGTTGGCAGAGGAGGTGCAGACGATGTTCAAGCCAATGTTGGGGGAATTCTGGATAAAATTCGGCCGAGGATTTTCAAGCCAGTGTCGAGGGAATTATGGCTAAATTCCAGTGCAAGGGAAATCACGCATGTAGTCTGCATTGAATGCTTGATTTTTCGTAGTAGTTGTAAAGGGGACACTGTTGAGATTTACGATCACTATTGAGGACGACAAATCTCAACAGTTTCACCAAGAGCAACCTCACAATAAAATGCATATCGGCATAATTATTAAAAAAAGGATAGATAATCACTTAGAAATAAAAACATGTTTAGTAAACTTGATAGAGATAAATATAAATTGGAAATATTATTCTCAAAGGGAAGATTAGTGACATCACTATAGATTTACTAGAAAATGCATACTTCAACAACACATGAATGTAACCTTATCCTAAGAAGCCATAGCATACATATCTCCTATGGAGTAACATGCCAATTATATGTTGGTGAGGCCTTTAATCACATCAATCAATGTTTAGTCCAACCAATTAGGATGCCCAAAAATATCAATAGAATTGAGAAGATGCCTCCTCTCCTTGATTTGTAATCATAATCCTATGGCCACATGAATCACCAACACAAATTTAATGAATAATAATATAGATTGTAAACATGAAATAACAATAACCTAGTGTGCATAAACAATAACCTAATTTCTTTAATGTCTTTCAACAATATTAAATAATGAGATCATAAATGCCACGAGATATCCTAGAGAAACATGACTTGGAAAAATTGTAGCTACTATATGCCAATATTCCTTTTCTTATTATTACTAGTGTTTTTTAAACAGTTACAAAGATGTATAGTTGTAAACACAAGAAATACAATTTATTATGACAATGTTGAACTAATTATAATAAGATCTCTTCCATGAACCAAAAAATTAGCTATTATCTAAGTCACTTTTTCCAGATTTTATATTTACAAAATATAACATTAACCCAACCTTTGTACAATTTTGGCTTTCTTATGTCCAACTCACTATTTAATCCTCCAACTAGCCTCCTCTAGTTAAAAATTTCCAATCACATTCCCTTTCTTCATTTTTCCTTATTTTATTATTGTGCATTTAAGAAAAGTGGAAGGCCACTGACCTAAAAAATGGGTTTAGCATGGTTCCCAATAAGTAATTATGGTTTCCTTTCATTTCCCACTTTTATGTTGTTTAGTGACAAATAAAAATGCCTTCCCTAGTCTTTGTAGATGACAACATTTTATATAGGAGACAAGAATTTTTTTTTTAGTCTTTGTCCCACCTACCACATGGAAACCTATTATTTGGCATGGAAACATCCATGAGCCCCTTTTTATACCTTTTAAACCTATTCACCCTTGTAAAGTATCATGTGGTTATAAGTAGAAGGTGCTCCCTTTAATCCTTTCGAGTCCCTAGCTCCCCTTTTAGTGGGGTTCCTAAAAGGGTTATCCTTCATAATGGGTTGTGGTAACTCCTATGGAGTCCTTGGTATAATATATATCTCATAGTATCATTGAGCCCTATGAGGGATCATCTCACTATTGTGGCTTCTTCACACAAAAGTTAGAGGGATGGAAGTAACAATTAATCAATTTGTTTCATGTTGGAATGGAGAATTTCCCTCTAGGAAGCCATCAATGAATGCCAAAAATCTCCTTGAGGAAGTGGGATAAGAATCTTTGGTCCTCATAATTTATGATTATTTCGAGAGAACCAAATGAATACTTGAAAAAATAAAATAAATGATCTCAATGTAAATCTATAAGAAGCAAACTCTAAGTTAGGCAAGAGGGACACTTGACTACAATGTAACTAGATTTTATGCTTAAGTAATGTTAGTTTAAAAGAAAATGATGGTCTAAATTAATATGGATTGGAAATAGACTTAAAAAGTTTTAATATAAATATCGTTATTTATGAGAACTCTATTGAGTGTGTTAGTATATTGTTGAGTGCATGTTGTCATTGATGTCATTATTGCATTGATGAGTGTATTATGTCATTGATCGCTAAGTGTAAGTGGTCTATGCTTAATGTCATGGATGAATTCGTAGTTTGAGTAGCCTATCCTTCAAGGCATTATTTATATAGTTTCTTAGTCCAAATGAGCATGAAATATGTATGGTTGGATCGAGTGTTCTGATACCTTTCCAATAATATATTACACTTCTCCTAACTCTATCAGAATGAGGAGAAAAATAAAGTTCAAGTGAAGCAGTTAAATCAAGTTTCAAACTTTGTCAAGGTTATGTAGAATCTAGGTATTTGAGCATCTAGGGATGCAATGAAGTAAGAAAAATTCAAAGAGCCAGATACTGGATACAATTTTACCTTTTTCCTTGCATTCAGACATCTAGGGGTGCAACAAAGAAACACCTAGCCAAAAATCCAGATACCAGATAAATTCAAACTTTTTCCTTGGATCTAGGCATCTAGGCATCTAGGGGTGTAATGTAGAGACACTTACCAAATAGCCATATACCATATTTCATCATCTAAGCATGCAAGTGGACCCCATTACACATGGCATGTGAGGTGGAACATTGTGGTAGGGCCAGTGGACATGGAAACCAAAGGTAGTGACATGTAGCACCCACTTTTGGCATTTTTGGGTGGCCAAGGGGATGTTTGGCATGTGACACATGACACGTGACATGGCAAGGCATGCCACACAAAGATAAGTGTTTCGTTTTGATTGGTCCAAGAAGCATCAACGTGGCAGACTCTGATACCTCAGGATTCACACCAAGAGTATGTTTTGCAAGGCTTTACAATGTTAAAATAGTTTGGAATTTTTAATGTTTTTGGAGTCTAGAAGAAAAGGCCATATCTAGATCTAGTCCAAAGTTGAATGGGTTAAGTGAAAATCCCTTGTGCATACCCATATCTCTACAACAATAGATTCAACAATAGCCAAAGGGGTCGATGAAAAGTTTTAAGCGAGAGGAGGTATCTAGGTAGCTTAGCGTCTAGGTGTGCAATAAGTTAGCTTCCAATGAAAAGCTTGCACACTGGATTCAAGCAGATTCGAGGAGCTTTATTCATGGTTCCAAATAGTACATGGTTATGTGCAAAAAAGTTTATCCATCCTAATCAACATTCGGGGATTAACCAATGCATGCATTTTGGTAAATTGCCAAAAGAGTTGGATGCCAAACATGTGAATTTTTTTTAAGCTTGTAGTTTCTAACCCTAGGTTAGAAGGAGGTTTGGTTCCAAGCCCTCAACGCTAAAGGCATTTGGTAAAGGGAAATTTTTCATTTAGGTATTTTCCTATTTTGGAATGTTGGTTGAAGACAAAAGGCATGGACACCGGAATTTTATATACAAAACTCGTTAAGCCCTCAATTCAAGTAGTTAGTCATATTTTTGATGTGTTTTAGAGCTCGAGTGCTAAGGGAAAAAATTTAATGGTTAAGGCATGCAAACAAGTAAGTCATTAAAAACTAAATATGCTTGATTTTTAGGCCAAAATATTGGAAATTTGTGGGTATAAAGAAAAGTTTAAACAATGTAAATATTGAGAGTTCTCATGCAATAACATCATAAGACTATTTTGGACAAGCAGAGTTGTGTTAGTTCATGAAAGGAAGCAATGTTATAGACAATTAAACCCAGTCAGTATGGTGGCCTCACTAATAAAGATCCCCTATTCAATGGAACAAACTATGCTTTTTGGAAAGTGAGAATCATGACATATTTGATGTCTCTTGGTGCAGATGCTTGACATGTAGTGTTGGATGGTTGTACACAACCAAATCTTTTGATCAATAGATATGACAAGCTAGATTTCATTTATACTACAAAATCCATGAATGAAATACTAAGTGGTATTTCCGAATATCATTTTGTTAAATTCATGCATTGCAAATCAACAAAGGAGATATGGGAAAAATTACAAAACAACCATGAAGGTGATGACAAGGTAAAGAAAGCTAAACTTCAAGTTCATAGAATGAAATTTGAAAGCTTAAAGATGAAGAAGATGAAAATGTAGCTAAATTTTTTCTTCGTATAGATGAAATAGTCAATACCATTAAAGATCTTGAGGAAATGGTTAATGAAGATTCAATAATCCAAAATGTCGTAAGATCTATTCCTTCTATATTTAATGCATATATTTCAACTATAGAATAGATGTAGGATCTAGATAAATTAACCTTGGATGAGCTTCATGGAATCTTGACTACCTATGAGATGAGGACTGCTAAAGAAAGATCAACATCAAAGGAAGTTACCTTCAAGGAAACAAAGAAACCACATGATGATCAAGAAAGTTCAACCTATGAATCTGATGAAGAAGAAGCAAAGTTTGTAAGGAAGTTGAAGAGAGGATTTGGTAAGTACAAAGGTATGTTACCTTTTAAGTGCTTAAATTGTGGTAAAGTTGGTCATTATCCTTCTAAATGTCCCTATAAAAAGGAAGAAAATGAATATGATGATAAAGAAAAGAGGATATCTAGAAAATTCAAGAAGGAGAATAATTACCAGAAGAAGAGTTTTTATTCTAAAGAGGACATTTGCTCCTTGGAAGATGATGATATTGGAAATAGTATGGTTTGGATGACATTGATGTCAACCTTCAAACATTATGGTTTGGATTGTTTGTTGCGGGTGATTAGATAATGCTACAAATGGTTAGAATGGTGTTGCAGGTCTTTGACAAGATGCTTGTAGAAGTGTTGATGCATTGGTTGCAAATCTAGGAGAAAGAAGACAAAATTATGATGATTGAAAACAAACTGAATAAGGTTTCTTCTTCATTCCCACTACACTAGCATAATTGCATAGATATGCTTCATCTCGCCCATGAAAATATGCCTTGTATTGTTGTTATGTGCTCATGGGATTTCCTATAACATTATAGAAATTTCGAGGTCAAAAAAGGGCCTCAAAACAAAAATGTACAACCAGAATCATCTTTATAAGAACCAATAGGATTCAATATGATGATGTCAACCATGGGGGATGATTCACCATTTTTGGAGTAAAAAAATAAAAAGATTAAAAAATATAAAAATTAAAAACTAATTTTTTTTAACTCGTATTTTCAACTTAACTCCCTATCGTTTTGCTCAAATTTTGAAGCGGGATCACTCTTTGGATGAAAAATCTAATTCATCATACAAGGATTACTCATGTAACATACTTTCGATGGACCCTGCTACATGAAAAATGAGAAATACATAAAAAATGTGATTGCAATAATGGTTTTTCATGTATTTCTCACTTTTTATGTAGCAGGTTCCGTCGAAAATATGCAACAACGGTACTCCTTGGATGAAAAATTAAATTCTGCATCTAATGAGTGCTCCCACTCAAAATTAGAGTAAAACGATAGGGAGATAAGTTGAAAATATGAGTTGAAAAAGTTGTTTTTTCTTTTTTCCCTCTAAAATTTAATGATGTAATATAATCTTATTTTATTATTTCCCCTATTATTTTATAATATTCCTTAGGAGGGCCATTTTAGACCTCAAAATTTCTCTAATGGTTGGGAAAGGAAAAACCATAGGCATTCCCATGGTATTTGGTGTGAATGGTGACATGTTGATCAAGTCCTATTTGATATGGTCATCAAGAGAAATGGAATGTAATTAGTGTGTTGATTTGGTCCAATTTGATGAGGAAAAAATTAGTATAAATATATCATGCCATGTTCGAAATTTAGTTTAGCTGCTCTATATAATGAAGATGAATGATATACTTATTGTAGTGATGAGATATGTGGTTAATGTTGTATAGATCTAGTACATCATTTTAGATTCCATGTATAATGAAATTTCCTTATATTACACTACAGTTGATGGTTATTTTGTATGGTCGAGTGAGGGTTTGTACTATTTCCCTTAGTGTATGGATTTATGAGTGTTTGGTGTTGTTGATTGTAAGAAATTGTTGTTGCGTTATTTTTGTAGAAGAGGACCCGGTATGAAAATTAATGAAATATAGTCCATGGTATTTGAGAAGGTTGGGGCCTATGAAAAGTGGTGGCTTGCTAAGATAGGAAGTTGGGGCTTCCTAGCTGGTAATGTCCATCAAGTTGATATTGAGGAGGTTGGGGCCTTTGAAAAGTGGTGACTTACTAAGATAGGGAGTTGAGGCTTCCTAGATAGTAGTGGCCATTAAATTAATATTGAGGAGGTTGGGGCCTTTGACAAGTGGTGGCTTGCTAAGATAGGGAGTTGGGGCTTCCTAGTTGGTAGTGGCCAACAAATAGTTTCAGAGCGAGTTGGGGCTTCCTAGCTTGCAGGGGCCAACTAAACAATGTAAAAATGATTTTTGAATAATAAAACAAGAGAGAAGCAAAGAAGCATGGTGGTTTTCTTCCCCTTGAGGGTTTCCACCTAAAATCCATGGTGTCCATTTGTGTTGTTTCTTATGTCTTGTTTGAAGTTGAATGCATGGTTATATTTGTTGTTTATGTACTATGCTACTAGTTATCTAAGTGTTCAGTTGTTAAATTATTTATTTGGAAAAAAATGGTTATGATGGTTCAATCATTGTTATACTGATTCACCCACCTCCCCTCTCAGTATAACTATGTTTCCAATAGAGGATGAATAACCTCATGATGGAGAAAATACGAATGAATTCATGCTCATGGCCATAGCAACCCAACATTGAAATAAAATGGAACTTGAATAAGATGAGGAAGAGGGTGAAGTAGACCTCAAACAAGAGATGATTAGTGCTCAAGGTGAATTAAAGAAGGCTAGAAGAGAGAACAAAAGAATGGAGGAACAATTGTGAAATGTTGAAAAAGAAATTCATTGTTCTGATAAAGAATCAATGAATCTTCAAAAGGTTCATCTAGAAGAAGAAAAAAGAACTAAAGAAATCCTACTAAAGTAGGTAAAGGATAAGAAAAAGAGCTAAGAAATACTAGAAGATGAGAATGCATCTTTAAGAAAAGATATATTTAAGGAGTATGAAATAAGGGCACATATATGAATATTCATCACTCATTCTTCTTAGGACGAAGTTAGAGGAAGCCAAGAAAATTGAAGATACTCTCCTAGAACAATTGAAAGAGAAGGCAAAGAAATGTGAGAAGCTAGACGAAGAAATAGTGTCCACTAGAAAGGAATTAGAAAAGACCAAGGCTCAACTAAATCAAAATTTAAATATATTAAACAATTTGAAAAATTGAATGAAATTCTAAGTGTTTAGAGATCTCCCTTCATAAGAATTGCCTTGGGTTATGAAGGAGAAACAAGTACCAAGAAATATGAAGATAAAGATCTCAATTCCTATGCTGAAAAGCTCAAGGGATCCAATGGAAATGCAAGTAGAGACACCAACAAATCTCAAATGTAGCAAAAGAGGGTTCACAACAACAATTCAAATGACCTAAAGATGTAGTAAAAAATCAACAAAAGCCACGTCCCCCTCAAAAATAAAGTCAACAAAGAATCATAAGAACTTTTCCTCAATGGTTGTTTTCTTCTAGGTACCAAATTCTATTCCATTGTTATTATTGATATTGTACCAATTATAGTCACAAGGTTGTTGATTGTAGGGAGTATATCATAAATAATCATATCAGAAATAAAAGTAAAGAATTTTATTAGACCTTGAGGAATAGGAATAAAAAATCTGTCAACTCACAAAGGAATAATCCCAAAAGCGAAAATCATTTTGATCCTTTACTAGATCACATTGAATGTTATAATGGTCATAATTATGACATAAAACAATTGGATGCAGAACCAATAAAATCAGATCACCCTCTTAGATCAACCTAACACAAGAAGAGACTAAGATATGGAAGAATAACAAGTTAGAAAATCAAGAAGAAAGTGGCATTGTTCTATATGCTGAGAACCAAGGCAACCAATGGTATGTGGACAATGGGTGCTCAAAGCACATGACCAATGACAAGAGTAAATTCATATCACTAAAACAAGATAAGAGTGGTAGTGTTACCATTGGAAATGATGCACCGGGAAAAATCATGGGTAAAGGAAAAATTAGTTTGGATAATGGAAATGGAAAGGCTCATAATGTTCTCTATGTAGATGGGCTCAAACACAACATAAAATGTGAGTCATATGTGTGACTAGATAATGCTATTACTTTTCACTCTAAAGGTTCCTAGATAAAGAAGGAAAATATAGGGAAAGCAGTTGAAAAGGTAGTAAGAAATGCAAGAAATGTATACATACTTAATGAGGAAAATAAAAAACATTGTTTGGGAAAGCTTAATGAAAGCTAGCTCTAGCATAGAAGGTTGGGACATTTAAATTTTGATTATCTTGTGAAGCTAAGCAAGAAGGAATATGTGAGGGATTTTCCAAAGGTCTTAAAACCCAACAACAAAGTCTACAAATCAATTCAACTTGGAAAACAAGCTCATGTACCTTTCAGGACCAAGGAGCACTCATCAACCATGCTTCTATAGATGAAACCCTAAAGAACTGAAACCCCAAGTAGAGAATGATATTTATGCTGATTATAGATCACTATACCAAGCTAACCTAGATTGCATTTTTGAAGGAGAAATTTGAATTGATTAGTGAGTTTAAATCCCTCAATTCGCTTATTGAAAAGCAAACAAACCTTAAAATTAAATGCCTAATGAATCATAGAGGTGGGAGTTTACCTCATATGAATTTGATGACTTTTATGAAGAACATGGGATAAGGATATAGTTCTCAACTGCAAGTAACTTGTTGTATCTTTTTCTATCACCTGTCGCACAAGTGCTTCAGAAGATATAAAAGCCTCCTAGAGATAACATTTAGGTTGAAAGAAGACCAATTCCTAGGACATCTTAATTAATGTTTTCAGATGTATCTTGAAGACTTACAACACCATAGCTTGTCACAATAAATTCAAATTGGGTTAATTCATAATAATTCATCAAGATACAATATATGAAGCAGCTTATACATAGGAATACATAGGAAATAATCGTCAAATAGTGGTGGCCAAATCATATTTAGAATTTGAAGCAAATTAATTGTTGAGATAGATTTAACGGTAAAAGACAGTAAAGGAAATTTATCATACAAAGCTTAAATGTTAAGAATTCTGTATATCTAGATTTGGAGAGAAGCGAAAGTAAGGAAATGCTTATGGAATGTTGAGATGTATGGAGCATTATTTAAAGACTGAAGTTCCACATTAATATAGGAATTATCCATCAAATAGCTTGATCTACATGAATCTCCATTTAATAGGAAATATATATAGCTGCTACGTGACATCCAATCTAAGAGGAATACATAACATATATGAAAATACGTAGGGATATGAACATAATGCAATCCAATAAGTTGGAATCACTAGAAATATTGTATTAATCTTATGAGAAAAGAGCGTACATCAAGATTCATGCATGTCTTCATGGAACCAGGAAAAGGCCCATTAAGAGAAGTCTTTCCAAAAATTCTGAATTGTTGTTAAGTGTTTCTTCCCTCTATTTATAAGGAGATGGAGAGCTTGAAAAAACTTACAAAAATATCTTAGCCTGAGCTCCAGTTGTCTGATTGACTAGTTGTTGTTGGGTTGTGTTATATTCTTTCCATGACTAGCCCGGTAGTTAACTGAGGGGTTAGAAGGGGGGCGGAGCCTCCCCTTCATTGCGATGATTGCGTAGTGGAGGGGGGTCACAGGGGGTTTGAGGGGTGTAGGTAACCCTACTTTATGGGGTCTGGGGCAGCGCCCTGGAAATTTTTGTTTTTGGACCCTATATTAGGTTGGGCGGACCTACCTATGGTTTTGTGCATGATTTTTCACACATGGTTTTGGACGCGATGATTTTCGGTCCATGGTTTTGGACACGATGGTTTTCATTCCATGGTATTGGATGCTTCGACATGTATAAATATGTATTGTAACATTGAAAGGAATATAATGAAAAATCAAGCTGGTAGTCCTGGTTTTGGGATCCAGGGGAAAATCTCTATGTATATGTGTTTTATGTGTTATGCTCTCGCATTGTTTATTTCCTATGTTTTAGAATTCGTATGCAGGTAATTTCTGTACGTGGTTAAAACCTACATTTGGTATCAGAGTTGTTTTGGCTTCAAGGGGACGCCTTTGTTGCTGAGGGGTGTCGCTTGGGCCTGTGGTAGACCCTGTTTAGTGGGATATCTGCGAGATTGATTCTGGTGGTGAAGGAAGATGGCGAGTAGTGGAAGGATAGAGATCGAGAAATTTAATGGTCATAGTTTTGAGTTATGAAAACTCAAGATGGAGGATCTGTTGGTGGACAACGATCAGTGGATTGCGGTAGATCTGGGTACCAAACCAATGGGAGTGTCTGATGAAGAATGGAAGAAGTTGAATTGGAAGGCCAAAAGCACAATACGATTGTGTGTCTCAGATTTAGTATTGTTGAGTGTATCAGGGGAAGCTAAGGCAAAGGCTTCGTGGGACAAGTTAGGGCCTTTCTACCAATCTAAGTCTCTGGTGAATAAATTGTTCCTATGGAAAAAGCTGTATAACCTGAGGATGAAAGATGTAGATTTGGTGACAGAACATCTGAATGCATTTAATAATGTGGTAAGTCAGTTATTATCTATTGATATTAAAATTTCATATGAAGATAAGTGTATCAATTTGTTGTGTTCTCTACTAGATTCATGGGATATTCTGGTTATTGCAATAGGTAGCAATGCAACGGCTTTGCAGTTTGATGAAATAGTCTCATCCTTGCTGATGGAGGAGATGAGATAGAAAAATATGGATAACCAGAATGGTGATGCCTTGTCTGTACGAGGACGTTCCCAGAACAGAAACAAAAATAAGTCATCGAGTGGGAGATCTAAATCTAGAAGTAGGTCTAAATCTCCAGGAAAGCCTGTAAAGGTGGTGTGCTAGAAATGCAAAAAGGAAGGGAACTACAAAAGGGATTGTAAATCTAAAGCTCCTGAAAAAGGAAAGGGATCTGATGATGCTCCCTCTGCAGAGGTGAAAACCACCTCAGATGAAGGTGGGGATGTGTACTTGGCTTCTTAAAGTACACATGTAGATCATGAGGCATGGTTGATTGACTCAGGGGCATCCTTTCACTTCGCTCCCCATAGGGAGTGGTTCTGCGAGTATGAGAAATATGATCATGGTGATGTCTTCTTGGGGGATGATAGGAAGGCTAGAATCATTGGTCGTGGAAAAGTAAAGTTGAAGTTGCAAGGTGGAAGGGTTAGAACACTTCCAGGTGTTCTACATATTCCTACGTTGGCTAGAAATCTGATTTCTGTAAGGAAGCTGGATGATGCAGGTGTAAGAACAGTGTTCGAGAAGGATACTTGCAAGATGGTTCAGGGAGCACTGGTATTGATGCGGGGAGTTCGGATTGGAACTCTGTACAAGCTACAAGGTAGCACTGTTGTTGATGGGTGAAACACTTATGTGGTTCCTGAAAGTGGAGCAGAAAATCTAGTGGTCTCTGGAGAGAAGACCATGTTGTAGCGTCAAAGGCTTGGAGATATTAGAGAGAAGGGCCTTTGAATACTTCATGGTAAAGGTATGGTAGAAGGTATGAGTAATAGCTCTCTGGATTTCGATTTCTGTGAAAATTGTGTATATGGGAAGTAGAATTAGGTGAGTTTCCCCTTTGGTGGTAAGAGGGCGAAACAGATATTAGAGCTTGTGCATAGTGATGTGTTTGGACCTGTGAAGGTTCCATCACTGGGTAAGTATGTGTACTATGTATCATTTATAGATGACTTCTTAAGGAATACATGGATATATTTCCTTAAGAAGAAATTTGAAGTCTTTAACAGGTTTAAAGAATTTAAGGCCTTGGTGGAAAACCAAACAGAGAAGAAGATAAAGGTGCCAAGGACAGATAATAGTGGAGAGTTTTGCAGTAAGGAATTTGAAGAATTCTATAAGAAGTGTAGTATAGAACGACAGAAGACTACTCCATATACACTTGAGCAAAACGGAGTTGCAGAAAGAAGATGTTGATGGAAAGGAAAAGAAGGATGCTCAATGGTGCCAGGTTAGGACAAGAATTCTGGGCAGAGGCGGTGGAGACTACATGTTACCTGGTCAACAGATCACCTTCATCAACATTGGAAGATAAGACTCCACAAGAGGTATGGACTGGTAAGAAAACTTCTCTTTCACATCTGAAGGTATTTAGATGTGATGCATATGTACATGTTCCAAAGGAGAAAAGAACCAAGTTGGATAGTATATATGAAAAGTGCATCTTTATTGGGTATAAGGATGGTTTAAAGGGTTATAAGCTTTGGAACCCAGTAACAAGGAAGGTTGTGTACAATCGAGATGTGATGTTTAGAGAGGTGAAAGATGTTATTAAACATGAAGTCCAACCAAAGGAACCTGATAAGATAGAGTTTGAGTTAAAGGAGGAAGAATCAAACTCTACAACAGAGGAGGAATCAGAAGATGAAGAGCCACAAACTTCGGGTGTGAGAAGATCAGTTTGAGAAAGAAGGCAGCTAGAAAGGTATAGTCCATTTGCTTTTTGTTCAAATTTTTCTTTATCTATTACTAATGATGATCCCAGAACTGTGAAGGAAGCAGTAGATTTAGAGGATGGAAAAATCTGGAAAGAGGCCATGGTTGATGAAATGGCATCTTTGCACAAAAATGAGGCTTGGGATCTGGTGGAGTTGCCGGCTGGAAGGAAAACCATTGGCAGCAAATGGGTGTTCAAGAAGAAGACAAACGTAGAAGGAAATGTGGAGAAATACAAAGCTCGGTTGGTAGCAAAAGGTTATTCCTAGGTGCTGGGAATTGATTTTGGTAATATTTTTTCTCAAGTTGCCAAGGTAAATTCTATTAGATTACTTTTATATGTTTTTGCTGCTTTTGATTTCGAGGTAGAATAGATGGATGTGAAGACAACATTTCTTCACGGGGATCTGGAAGAGGAGATCTACATGAAGCAACCTAAAGGTTTTGTAGTGAAGGGTAAGAAAGAACTGGTATGCAAGTTAAAGAAGTCTCTGTATGGGTTAAAACAATCACCAAGGATGTGGTATCAGAAATTTGATACATTTATATGGGGACTTGGCTTCACCAAAAGCAACGCAGATCACTGTGTGTATTTTAAATTAATTGTGAGCATGTTATTTATCTGGTCTTGTATGTGGATGATATGTTGCTGGTTGGAAATGACAAAGAAATTATCCAGGGTTTGAAGACCCATTTGTCCTCCAAATTCGACATGAAAGATCTTGGTGCTGCAAACTATATTTTGGGCATGGAAATTAAAAGAGATCGGACAAAGAGGAAGCTCTAGTTAAACCAGAGGAAGTATGTCGAGACAATATTGCAGAGGTTTAATATGCATGATAGTAAATCGGTGAAGGTTCCTATTCCTATAGGTGTAAAGTTATATGCTGAATAGTGTCCCAAGGCAGAAGAAGAGGAAGAGGACATGTCCCGTGTTCCATATGTAAGTGTAGTCGGTAGCCTGATGTATGCGATGGTCTGTACTAGACCAGAAATTGCACATACAGTGGGAGTATTGAGTAGGTTTATGTTAAAACTAAGGAAGGAGCATTGGACAACAGTGAAGAGGGTTTTCAGGTATTTGCATGGCACTAGTGATTATGGTTTATGCTACCAAGGAAGACCAGGATGGGATAGAGTGTTGGATATTCGTGGCTTTGTTGATGTAGAATGGGCTGGAGATCTGGATCAAAGAAGATCTACAAGTGGGTATGTGTTTCACCTATTTGGTGGTGCAGTCAGTTGGATGAGTAAGAAACAATCTGTAGTGGCACTATCAACTACAGAGGCAGAATACATGACAGCCACTCATGCAGGCAAGGAAGTAGCTTGGTTGCAGAGATTGTGTTCAAGTATGGGGTTAGTACAGGGAGCTATAAGGATAGACTGTGACAGCCAAAGTGAAATTTTCTTGGCAAAGAACCCTGCATATCATTCAAGGACAAAGCACATTGATGTTTAGTATCACTTTGTGAGGGATATGATAGAAGACAAAAAGGTGTTTCTAGTAAAGGTGGTCACTTTGAAGAATACTGCAGATGCATTGACAAAATCTGTGATCTCTGAGAAGTTCTTTTGGTGTAGAGAAAAATGGTGGTTGTAGGGCTGGATAAATGACTAAGCTCTCTTGTGGCCCCCTGTGGAAAGAAAACAACAAGTGGGAGAATGTTGGGTTTTGTTATATTCTTTCCACAACTAGCCCACGTAGTTAACTGGGGGTTAGAAGGGGGGTGGAGCCCCCCCTTCATTGCGCCGATTGCATAGCGGGGGTGGGGGGGTCATAGGGGGCTTGACGGGTGCAGGTAATCCCACTCTATGGGGTCTGGGGCAGCACCCCGAAAATTTTTGTTTTTGGACCCTATATTAGGTTGAGTGGACCTACCTATGGTTTTGTGCATGATTTTTCACACATGGTTTTGGATGTGATGGTTTTCGGTCCATGGTTTTGGATGCGATGGTTTTTGGTCCATGGTTTTGGACGCGATGGTTTTTAGTCCATGGTATTAGATGCTTCAGCATGTACAAATATGTATTGTAGCATTGAAAGGAATATAATGAAAAATCAAGCTGGTAGTCCCGGTTTTGGGATCCAGGGGAAAATATTTGTGTATATCTGTTTTATGTGTTATGCTCTGGCATTGTTTATTTTCTATGTTTTAGAATTCATATGCAGGTAATTTTTGTATGGGGTTAAAACCTACAGTTGTCTCGACATGCAAAGGCTTTGTCAACCAAATCATTGCAACAGAATGATTCCTTCTTTAAAATACAATCATAAGAGAATCAAAAAACAATATAACAAAAAACATTGGAAAGATGGAATGATGATTCTAGCTAAATATCTCCATGCCACTTGCTGTGATGGCCTCTAATCAAGCCACGTATCTGCCACAATGTGTCGCTTCCATTGCTCGGTCAGTTCCCCTATCGCTTTTCGCCTGAACTGAATGAATTTTCCCTTTTCTGGAGATAGGAATGATAAATGGTGATGGCTTTTATGTTGCCTGGGAATCATAGCTGTCGACTCATCCATCTCTCTAAACTTCCTGTATTATGCTATCGGAGGCTGATGTGCCTTATAATACTATAGTAATACTATATTGGAGCTTTGCCTCTTAGGGACTTTTACTCTTAAAGAATCATGCAAAAAGAGCGGGTTCTGAGATCCTTTGGATGCCTTTATTTTAGTCCCTTTCTGCATTTCTCGTCATATGACCCAGGGCTATGACCAGATGCTTAGCCTTAAGATGTTAGGACCTTTTGTTCTGGCCTGGGGGATATCTTCCTTTGTAAATGACTTAGCACCCAAAGTTCTCTAATGTCTTATAGACCATGCGCTAACCCAATATATTGAATCCCCTCTCATTGGCGATTCCCAATCGGGGAAATAAGAATGGGGGTTGCGACATGCTCATTCTCTAATCACCGATATTTGATTATGATGTCATCATTTCCATGTGGAACTTCATGAGTACTGACATGTGTCACCTATATTCGCCCCCTTATGCCCCTCAAAGTTCCAAAACTTCCTACCACGTGTTCTTCTGTACCGCCATGCCATCCTAACATCATCTGCCACGTGTCCTTATCAGAGATAATCTCATGCTACCATGCGGCATTATCGGGGCCAATCCTATGCTGCCACATGTAGCGTATTGAGACCAACTAGATGCTGCCACACGTCCTACTAGAGGATAGAGAAAAGGGCCCGTCTGCCCTTGTTTTTGTGTTGAAAACCTTTGTAAATTTATATTTGGGCCCCTCGATGTTTTTACACTATCAGGACATTTTAAAGGTTCATGCTTTCAAGAGTTGTGATACTTTGATTGCCAATGTGCCAATCTTCTTTATTTTTCGATGTACTGACTTCCGATCTCTAATATTGCCTGCTCCATTTGTGATCACTGATATCAGACCTTGCCGATCTGCTTGTCCTCTATTATCCATACCTCCGATGTTATGACCACCGATATATCAGACTTCTGATACACGATACATCATTGTCTTGCAATTCTGATGTGCGATTATCGATCATTGATATGCCCGACTGTTGGGATCTCTGTTTTCCAATTTCCGATATCATACCTTCGATATTCCTTCTTTCCTAGGGCTTTAATCCTTGAAACTTCAGAAGACCATATCTTTTTATCTAGGAGTCCATTTTTGGACTTCCCCATGTCGTTGGAAAGTTTGTTCAGAGAACTTTCCAATGGGGAGGGTCTGATTTAGGCTTTGAGTCCTTTTGAGGCTTGGAAGATGAATGCAAGATCCTCTACCCTTTTCATTCTTTTGACCCCATTTGGCACCATTTGAATAATTTTGCAGTAGGTGATAACATTGGATCTAATTGAGGACAGTGCCTTGCTAGGAAGGTGTTGAGAAACTACAAACTATTAGCCTTCTATCCATTGGGCATGGAGACATTTTATTCAAGTATATAAAAACAAAAATAGAAACGTAAAGAACTGAAAGTATTACTGATATTTATAGTGGCTCACCGGTATGTACAATGGGTGAGAAATGGACCTCTTAGTGCTGGAAGTAAAGATTTAGTAATTGCTCATTTACAGGTAGCTCAAGCATTTCACCCTCCATGTTTTCCAGGAAGAAACTATTGTTTCCCTTTGTCTCAACAATCTTGAAGGGTCCAAACCATAAGGGATAAAATTTGCCATGCTTCCCTTTGTCTTATTTTATAACATCCCACCTCAAAACTAGATCTCCTCGCTGGAGAGGTCTATCTTTAGCTTTCTTATCGAAGAAAGATTTCATTTTTTGCTGGTAGTTGATTAACTTATGGTTTACCTGGAGGTCCACTAGTTGATTTATCCTTCGAGTCAGGGAGTTTGGTTATTCTTCCACATCTTGTGGCATATTGGCAACTGACATAGCAAGTTGTGTAGGGAATATAGTTGCTTTCCCATAGACTAGTTCGAAAGGAGATTTCCCAGTGGATATTTTAAGAGTGACCCTATTAGTCCATAGGGAAAATTTTAATTGGGAGTCCCAATTTCTTTGGCTTTCTGCAATTGTTTTCTTCAGGATCCTCACTACCGTTTTGTTGGAAGACTCAACTAGTCCATTTCCTCGAGGATAGTAGGTAGTAGAGTGGCCAACTATAATGTTCAATTTCTGACAGAAGTTGATAAATTTTTCATACTTAAAATTTTGAGCGTTATCAGTCATAATTTTCATAGGATACCCAAACCTATCTAGGATATTTTCCTCCAAAAAATTTATGACCACAGTGTCAATTGCATTTCGGGCTAGGATTGCTTCCACCCATTTTGTGAAACAGTCTATGGCCACGAGTATCCACTTGTGTTGGCCTCTATAGGGGGGCTATATCTCTTCGTTAAAGTCCAATCCCCATTACCTGAAAGGATCTTCTATAAAAATAGGGATTAAGGGGATTGGGGCTAATTTCTACTTTTCAGTGAACATTTGGCACTATGGGTAGGACCGAACATAAGAGTGAACTTCTACGAATAGTTTATGCCAATAGAATATTTCTTTAAATATATTATGTGTAGTGGTCTTCCATTTATATTATCCCCCACAAACGCCACTATGTAAATCATCAATTACCCTTTGAGTATTTATTTCTACCAAACACAAAAGTAGAATTCCAACTGGGTCTTTCCAGTATAGTTTCCCATTGGATATAATAAACTTCTGAGATTGTAATCTTAATGATGTATACTTGGATTTATCCATATTCATTGGGAAACTCAAGAATAGAATATAATGGATGATATCCTTATACCAGGCAGATATTTCATATTTGATATGAATTTTTTGGATTGATGTCCTGATCATTTGTTTATGTGTCCCCTCTTCATATTCTTCTATTAATAGGTTAATCCCCAAGGCTTGGAAATTAGAATCTAATAAGATTTTGGCCAATCCCTGTCCTTTGATAGGTTTAGTGGGCTTGATATCCATGTCATACTCTTGGATTTTGGAAATCCACTTACCTCTTTTGCCATCACTATCCCCTTGCACCAAGATGTCTTTAACAACTGTTGTTGGACCATTCAAAGCTTTCACCAGTGCATAAGCCTATTTTTCCAAGATATTATATTTCAATTCAGCTTCCCGCAACATTTACCAGAAGAAGGATATAGGATGCTCATGACCTTTAATATTCTTCTGCAATAACATAACGAGTATAGTATGAGGGGAGGCAAAAGAAAATGTGTAAAAGGGCATTGAATAATTTGGTTTGACTAACACAGGTGCCTTTGAAAAACCTCTCTTGACCCTAGAGAAGGATTCCTAGGAATTTGGGATCCACTTTACTTCATTCTCCTTCTTCAACTTCTCTGTGATACCTTTCACTATCTCTGCATAATTGGGTACAAATATTATCAAGAAGTTAATCCTTCCCAATAACACTTCGACCCCTTTTTTATTTCTAGGTAGGGAAATGTGGCTGATGGCTTCCACATGCTTAGGATCCATATTCACCCCCTTCTATGTTAGTATCTGCCCCAACAGATTAGCTTCACTCAAGGAAAACTATGATTTCTTTGGATTTAGAGACAGCCCATACTTCCTGCACTTCTCAAAAGTGAGTTTCAAATGTTCAATATGCTCCTCATCTGGTTTAGATAAAATTGTGATATCATCCAAGTAAACCACTACGAATTTGTCTTTTTCTCCTAGGAATGATATATCCATTTCCCTATGGAATGTTGCTCCTGCATTTATAAGGCCAAATGGCATTCTTGCATACATGAAGGTTCCCCAAGGTGTAGTGAATGCAGTTTTCCTCTAATGATTGGGATGCATTGCTACTTGTTTATACCCTGAAAATCCATCCATCATGGACATCCAAGTTGAGCCAACTACCTTCTATAATATATAATCCATTTTTGGCAATGGGTAATTGTCTTTCAATGAAGCTCTGTTGAGGTTTCTGAAATCTACACACAGTCTTATCTCTCCATTCTTTTTCCTGACAAGAACCAGGTTTGCCACCCACTCTGAGTACCTTAATGGTACAATGATCTTGGCCTGAAGCAACTTCCTCACTTCCTTCTCGATGGATGGGAGTAAAAGGGGATTGATATGTCTGAGTTTCTGCTTACAAGGATTCATTCCATTCTTTAAGGGAATCTTATGTTGAATAACATTTGTATCAAAAGTCTTTAAATATTCATATGACCAAGAAAAAACATCTTTATAGGTTTTTAAGAGATTTAAGTACCTTTGTTTATATTGATGAGGGATCCCTTTTGACAACTTGATCATCCGGGGTTCATTCTCTGAGCCGATGTTGCAATCCTCCACCTATTCATCAACTCCCTGTTCAATAGGTTTTGAAGCCACGTCATTGGATTTGAATAACCTCTCCAAAGGAACTAGACCATGGGGAATGGCATTTCCCTTTAGCTACAGAACTCTATGCCCTACGATAGTTTCCTCCCAGGCAGTTGGTTGTTCCTCTATCACTTCTTCTTCTTCTTGGTCGATCATAGAATTCGAGAATTCCCCAATGACTTCCATGAAACACTTGATTTGTTCATCATATTCGACACCTAGCAATGTTTCACATTTTCAGGCACTAAGGGTCTGTACCTAACTTCAATTTCATATATGAGAAGTGGATTTTGCGGTGGCTTGAAATTACTGGCAGCTATAGCCAAGGAATCAGCCATTCGATTTCCTTCCCTAGGTAAGAATTGGACATTAAAATCTAGGAATAAGTTGTCAATTAAATCCCAAACCTCATTTTTGTAAGCCCTTAGCTGGGGGTGCTTAGTTTGACATTGGTCCTTGATTTTCTTCACCACTAGTTCCGAGTCTCCAAAAACATTCAAGCATTTAATGTTTAAATTCCTTACTACTTGCAGGGCTAGCAGCAATGCCTCATACTCAACCACATTATTGGTTGCCTCAAATTCCAATTTTAATGATATGGGAATCAAGCTACTCTCTATGGATGCCAACAATACTCCTACTCCATTTCCTTCTTTAGAATTTTCTCCATCAAAATACAACTTCCAGACTTTGTTACAATCTCAAAGCTGCTGATCTAGTTTGGCTACTACCTGTACCTGTGTTTCTTCTAAAATAAATCATCTTCTTCGAGCATTAAGCACGAGAGATCCATTTCTTTCCCATACACAGGAGAATTATTTGGGCAACCACCTTTCATGACTGTTCTAATGAACCTTGATTTCCTATAAAGTCACCTTTCTTCTCCAAAAAAGATAGGGATGGTAACATAGGTAAGATCCAGCTTGATGTAACCTCCAACCTTTGATCCCTAAATTCTAGATAAAAGCATACCAAACCTTGTAGGGGTATCAGCTACTACAATGTCCATCACTACAATTTTCACTGGGATCTGGGCCGAATTCACCACCAAGTCCTTTATCATTCACAAGAACTTTACCCTCTTAGAGTCAAAAGAGTAGAGATATTTATATGGCCTGGTTATCTCTAGACCTAGTTGCTCCATTACTAACAGTGGCATCAAATTATGAGAAGCTCCTAAGTCCAACATGAAGTTATGGAGTAGGAGGTCATGTACTACTAGATTAACATAAAAAGGTGTCATGGAGGGATCTTTTTCTTCGACATGGGGTCGAAAGCCAATCATTGGCATTTCTTCTTAGAGGTTTAGACTATCAGGTGGTACTGAGTAGCTAATCACTTTCTAAAGGATATACTAAAACTCTAGGAGGAAAATTAGGGGGATTAATTATGGAATTATGTGAGCTGGATGAGGATGTTTCAATAAAGGAAGAGACAATAGAACCAATATTTTGGGTTTTTTCCTTCCAAATCCTCCTGAATATTATTCTTTCTGGGTCAGATATAGATGGTATTTTTTTTTGAGAGGTATTTGAGAGGGTATGGGGCCTATTAAAATCCAGGGTGATGAAGTTATGATTTTATCAGTGGAGTCACCAAGGTGTTTATAATAAAATTCAGGCAGTGAAGTCGCCAAGGTGAGGGATCTTCAACCCACACTTCCCTTGCTCACTTAAGAGAGGGAATGTAAATATTTGTCGTACGGAGGGGAAAAATTCTCTAATCCGCTCCCAGGAAACGACAAAAAAAAGATGTTGTAGCTTTTTCTATCACCTATTGCACAAGTTCTTCAGAAGATATAGAAGCCTCCTAGAGATAACATCTGGGTTGAAAGAAGACTAGTGCCTAGGACATCTTAATTAATGTTGCCAGATTTATGTGGAAGACTTACAACACCATAGTTTGTCACAACAAATTCAAATTGGGTTGATTCATAATCATTCATAAAGATACAATATATGAAGCAGCTTATACACAAGAATACACAGGAAATAATCCTCAACTAGTGGTCGCCAAATCATATTAAGAATTTGCAGCAAATTAATTGTTGAGACAGATGTAATGGTAGAAGACAGTAAAGGAGAAATCTATCATACATAGCTTAAATGTTAAGAATTTTGTATATATAGATTTGGAGAGAAGCGAAAGTAAGGAAATGCTTATGGAATGCTGAGATGGATGGAGCATTGTTTAAAGAATGAATTTCCACATTAATATAGGCATTATCCACAAAATAGCTTGATCTAAATGAATCTTTATTTAAATGGAAATATATCTAGCTGCTACGTGACATGCAATCTGGGAGGAATACATAACATATATGAAAATACAAAGGGATATGAACATACTACAATCTAATAAGTTAGAATCACCAGAAATCTTGTATTAATATTTTGAGAAAAGAGTGTACATCAAGATTCATACGTGCCTTCATGAAACCAAGAAAGGTCCTTTAAGAGAAGTCTTTCCAAAAATTCTGAACCTTTGTTAAGTTTTTCTTCCCTCTATTTATAAGGAGAGTGATAGCTTGAAAACAGTTACAAAAATATCTTAGCTTGAGCTCTAACTATCTGATTGACTAGCTGTCTCGGCGTGCAAAGGCTATGTTGCCCAAATCATTGCAACAAAATGGTTCCTTATTTAAAATACAATCATAACAGAATAGAAAAAACACCAAAATAAAAAACATGGGAAAAACTGAATGATGATTCTAAATAAATATCTCCATGCCACTTCATGTGATGGCCTTTGATCAAGCCACGTATCTAACACAGTGTGGCTCTTTCACTAGTCTGTCAGTTCCCCCATCACTTTCCACCTGAACTGAATGAATTTTCCCTTTTATGGAGCTAGGAGTGATCAATGGTGATGGCCTCTATGTTTCCTGGGAATCATAGCTACCGAATCATCCATCTCTCTAAACTTCCTGTATTACACTATCAGAGCCTGATATGCCTAGTAATACTGCAGTAATGCTATACCAGAGCATCGCCTCTTCAGGACTTTTACTCTTAAAGAATCATGCGAAAATAGCAGGTTCTGAGATCCTTTGGACCCCTTTGTTTTAGCCCCTTTCTGCATTTATTGTCATATAAGTGGGGGCTATGATCAGGTGCTTAGCCTTAGGGCCTTTTGTTCTATACCTAGGGCTATTTTCCTTTGTAAGCTTCTTAGCGCCCAAAGTTCTATAACGTCTTATAGACCATGCGCTAACCTAATATATCGGATCCCCTCTCAATGGCGGTTCCCTATCAGGGAAATAACAATGGGTGTTGCGACATGCTCATTCTCCGATCATCGATATCTGATTATGACATCATCATTGCCACATGGCACTTCCTGAGTCGTGAAATGTGTCACCCAGATTCCCCCCCTTAGGCCCCTCAAAATGCCAAAACTTCCTCCCACGTGTCCTCCTGTTCTGCCACATTATGCTGTCATCATCTGCCATGTGTCCTTATTAGATCCAATCCTATGCCACCATGCGTCATTATCAGAGCCAATCCTATGGTGCCACATGTAGCTTATTGGGACCAAATAGATGCTACCACACATCCTACTGGAGGAGAGAGAAAAGGGCTCGTTTGCCCTTGGTTTTGCGATGAAATCCTTTGTAAATTTATATTTGGGTCCCCCAACAATTTTACACTATCGACACAATTTAAAGGTTCAAAATTTCAAGAGTTGTGATCCTATGATTTCTAATGTGCCAAGCTACTTGATGTTGCAATGTGCTGACCGTCGATCTCCGATATTGTCTTCTCCATTATGATCGCCGATCTTCTTGTTCTTTGTTATCCAGACCTCTGATGTTGTGAAGTCGACATAACATAATTCTGATATGTGATATGCCGATGTTCTTTCAGTTCTAATTTGTGATCACCAATTGCCAATATGCGCAATTTCTGGGACCTCCAATTTCTGATCTCTGATATCGGACCTCCAATATTCTTCTTTCCTAAGGCTTGAATCTGTGAAACTTTAGAAGACCGTATTGTTTGATCCAAGAATCCATTTTTCGACTTCCACATATCATTGGAAATATTGTTCAAAGAACTTTCTAATGGAGAGGGTCTGATTTGGGATTTGAGTCCTTTTGGGGGTTGGAAGATGACTACAATCTCCTCTGCTCTTTTGCATTCTTTTGACCTCATTTGGCACCATTTGGACAATTTTGTAGTAGCTGATAACAGAACCCATAGTAGAATGGTGTCATTGAAATGAAAAATAGAATTGTCCAGTAGATGGCTAAAGTGATGTTAGATGAATAAATATTTCCAAACACTTTTTAGGTTGAATTTGTTCATAGAATGGTCCACATCTTAAATAAATCTCACTACGAACCAAATAATGACGAAACTCCTTTTGAGCTTTGGTATGGAAAGCCAAAATCCGTAAAGAACTTCAAATTCTTTCGCAACATATGCTATATTAAAATTATAAAGACAACATTGGAAAATTCAATTCTAGAGCTGATGAAGGTATATTTTTAGGTGATGTAGCGAAGGGTAAAGTTTATAGATGTTACAATAAGATACTATGTAAGATTGTTGAATGCATTGATGTGAAAGTTGATAATTTTTTACCTCACAAGGAGAAGTAGCCTAAATGTATCAGTCAAGCTGATCAAACCAACAATGAATATGAAGAGGGACATAATGAGGAATCAAAAGAGGAAGAGGAAGAAGAAGAAAGATGTTGACATCCAAAGACCCCATCTAGGGATGTGCAAAATATCACCCTAAAAGTCAAATTATTAGTGATAATGAAGTATGAGTTCAGACTAGAAGAAAGTTTGTAGGCACTCCTAGTCATGCACATATTTCCCTATTGTCCATGATAGAACCCAAATATTTTTCTCAAGAAAATCGAGATGAACATTGGATAAAATTCGTGAATGAAGAGTTGGATCAGATAGAGAAAAATCATACCTAGAAAAGTCAAACATGGGAAGTTGTTCATAGACCAAGAAATAAAAATGTCAATGGCACTAAATGGGTCTTTAGGAATAGGTTAAATGAGGATGGTCAAGTTGGCAAGAATAAGTCTAGATTAAAGTGTAAAGGATATGCACAGGTTGAAGGATTTTACTTTGAAGAGATCTTTGCCCATATTGCAAGAATAGAATCAAAAGGAATGTTTTTAGTGTTTACATATCATAATAAATGTAAATTTTATACGCTAGATGTGAAATAAACATTTCTAAATGGAGAGCTTAAGGAACTAGTGTAGATAAAGCAACAAGAATGACTACATTTGTTATATAATGAAGAGGATGTGTCCATATTGAGAAAATATTTGTATGGATTAAAAAAATCACCAAAGGCATGGTAATGTAGATTGGAAAAGTACCTACAATAACAAGGTTTCGAAAGAGGGACAACATATAGTAATTTGTATATAAAATATGAAAATGAACTTCTGGTAATTATTTTTTATGTTGATGACATTGTCTTTGGAAGTGATGCAAATTTGTTAAGCTAAAATTTTAGAAATACAATGCAAGACGTGTTTGAGATGTCAATGTTAGTTCAATTATCCTTCCTTATTAGTTTTCAAATTGTACAATCATAAAAATACATGTTCATATCGCAATGTAAATACCTCAAGGAGATGTTAAAGAAGTTTGGAATGGAGCAATGTTCACCTCTTACTACCACTATGGTCACTAGATGAAAATTGAGTAAAGATGATGAATCAACATAAGTCACAATAGATCGTGTTAAGATTACTGATTAGGAGCCTCTTGTAGCTCACAACATCTAGACTAGACGTAATGTAGATTGTTGTTTTAGTAGAAAGGTTCCAATCTACTCCAAAAGAGAACCATTTATTAGCTACAAAAGGAATAGTCAGATATCTAAAGAGCACCATGGATTTTGGTTTATGGTATGCCAATGGTTGAAGCTTCTTCTTGACTACATAGACATATGTTGATTAGGCCAGAAGTGTAGATGATAGGAAGAGAACACGTGGTGGTGCATTCTTTCTAGATAATTGTTTGGTGGCATGGATGAGTAAAATGTAGACTTCAATCTCCCTATCTACAACTGAAGTAGAGTACATAGTAGTTGCTTCTTTTTGTACTCAAATACCATGGATGAAGCAAAACTTGCAAGACATGAAGGTAACATATGATCAACCAATATCCATTATGTGTGATAGCATAAGTGCCATTAGTATGTCTAAGTACCATGTTTGGTATTAAGAAAATAAAAAATATCCCTATAAAGTATCATTTCCTCAATGAAAAAGTGGTTGATGAGATTGTTTGGTTGGAATACATAGCTAGAAAGTAAAAAATTGACATATTCACTAAGCATCTTGCAAAATATCCCTTTGAGTATTTAAGGTATAATTCGGGAGTGATGTCTCCCTCATCTCTTCAATAAATCCCTTCAGAAGGAGACAAGGAAACTATCAAATTTCTATCAGGGGTAGTTGTATGCCAGGATGTCGAAGATAAGAACATAGTACGAGCTAAGGGGAAATTTCAAGAAGGGAAATACATGATCAACAACAATAGCATATAAATAGGGGAGTTTGATTGCATAGGAATGATGATGAAATTGAAAGTATGAATATATTATGTTTTTTATTGATATAATTTCATTTGGTATAAGTGGTAGAAACAGTTAGTTTCAACAACCATTGGTGTCAGAAGTCCTATTAGATTGACTCAAGGAGATAATTTAACCTTTGAAACAACCATTGATGTGTTGGTGTATTGTTGCATTGGTACAATCGTATAAGACTTGGTATTAATGTTTAGAGCACATGAAAAAATAGGTACAAAACAAAACTAATAGAGATGGGCCTAGGTACAACTTATTCTATTGGTATCATACCTTTGTAACCAATTAGTATAGATGGCACAATTTTTATAAAGCACAACTTGAGAGGATAAGCTGCCCCACATTACTTGGTAACATGAATCAAAATGGGGATAGGTTACTATAACCTCTCGCCATTATCATCAAAGGAGGAGAATGAATATCCATGAAAGCTAATGAGAAAAATTTAAAAGGATGAAAATCAATAGACCGAAAGGGAGAGCCAAGCCTAAGACCATTAATGACTAGTATTGTTTGATGTTCTTTCGATCAATGCCAAAGGGGAAGATTGTTGATTGTGTTGGAAGAATGTTGAGTGTATCTTGTCATTGATTGCTAAGCTTATGTGGTCAAAGCTTAATTTCATGGATGAAGTTGTAATTTGAGTAGCCTATCTTTGAATGAATTTCTTCTCTAGTTTCTAGTCCAAATGAGCATGGAATATGTATGGTTAGATCGAGTGTTTTGATACCTTTCCAACGATATATGGAATTCCTCCTAATTCCATCAGAATGATGAGAAAAAAAGTTCAAGTGAAGTAGATAAAGCAAGGTTCCAACTTGGTGAAGTTTCCATGGAATCTGGGCATTTGGGAATTTAGTGGTGCAACAAAGTAGCACTTAGCCAAATAGCTAGATATCAGATACAATTTAACCATTTTCTTTACATGTGGGCATTCATGGGTGCAACAAAGAAGAACTTAGCAAAAGATATAGATACCATATAGAATTCGAACTTTTTCCTTGCATTCAGACATTCGAGGGTGCAATGAAGAAACACTTAATAAAATATCTGGATATTAGATTTCATCATCTAAGTTTGCAAGTGGTATATGAAGTGGCACCAAGTGGTAGATCTAGTTTATATGGAATCCATAGGTAATGACATGTGGCTCCTAATTTTGGCATTTTTGGGTGGCCAAATGGATGTTTGGTGTGTGAAATGTGGTATGTGACATGGAAGGGCATGTGGCACAATGATAGGTGGCATGTTTTGCATTGTCCACGAATCATCAATGTGGCATACTCTGATGTCTCAGGATTCATGCTAGGAGGATGTTGTGCTAGGCTTATAGTGTTGAAATATTTTGGCATTTTTCATGTTTTTGGAGTTAAGATGAAAAGGAAATATCTACATTTGGTCCAATGTGGAATAGGTTAAGTGGAAAACACTTGTGCATACTCGGATCTCTAGAGCACCAGATTCAATAACAATTAAAGGGCTTACTGAAAAGGCTTAAGCGAGAGGAGGCATCGAGGTATTTGGGCATGTGTATCAAGTTAGATACTAATGAAAGGATTGGATGGTAGATTGAAGTGAATTCAAGAAACAATGTTCACGAGTCTAAATAATACATGGTTTCATGTTGAAAAGGTTATGCATACTATTTAGCATCTAGGGGTTCACCAGTGCATAAGTTTTGGTTGATTACTAAAAGAGACATATATCAGATACGTGAAAAGTATTTTAAGCCTATGGTTTCTAGCCCCAAGTCACAAGGAGGCTCAGTTCTAAGTCCTTAATGTTAAAGGCATTTAGAAAAGGGAAATGTGACATTCAGGTATTCACCTATTATGGAGTGTTAGTCTAAGCCAAAAGGCCTAGACACCACATTTACATATATAACAACTATTGAGTGCTCGGTTCAAGCCCTCAATCATATTATTCGATGTGTTTCAGGGATCAAGTGCTAAGGCCAAAAATTTTATGGTTCAGGTGTGCAAACAATTAAGTTGTTAAAAATTAGAGATGCCCAATTTTGGGGCCAAAATATTTGAAATTTGTGGGTGTAAAGTAGAGTTTAAATGATGTGTACAATGAGAGTTCTCATGCAGTGACAGAGTAAGACTGCTATGGACAAGAAAAGTTATGGTAGTTCTTGAGAGTGAGTGTTGTTATTGTCAAAGAAAATTAATATTAAATGAAATTAGTAAGAACTAGTTTCTTGAGAATGGTATCCATCTTCACAATATCTATATTATGTTCCCCTTTGTCAATCACCTACTCCAAATATACTAATGGTTACTAATAAAAATCTCATTTCTTAAGGCTCAATACTAGTTGATATTTTTCTTAGATTTTCTAACACCTACATGAGATGTGATATATGCTCCTCTTGGATAGAGAGGTAAAACATTATATCATCCAAATACTCTATCATAAATGAATCTAGAAAGTGATTCAATACGTCGTTGGTCAAATCCATAATATAGTTATTGCATTACATAAACCAAAAGGAATTACCATCCATTTATATAGACCTTGCCTTGTCTTAAATGAAGCATTATAGGTGTATTATTATTTAACTCATACCTAGTGGTATTCCTATTCGAGATCCAACTTGGGGAAGTGTTTGGAATATTGTAACTAATTTAACAAATCATCAATTTTTGGTAGAGCGTATAGATTCTTAAAAGTGATGTCTTTCAAAGGTATCTAGTCAATACACATTTTCGAAGTCCTATCCTTTTTGGGTACTATCATGGTAGGTGACCGACATGGTGAGTTCCTTGTTCAAATTATTTCCTACTCCAATAGTATTCGCTTGATCTAATTCTAAGATACATTATTTGTATCATCCAATATGTAGCAATTGGGAGTTAAGAAACAACTGTATCACATGCTCCACTTCCATTTTAGGTGGTAACCCTTTAAACAATTGAAACACTTGTCTATATGCCTACAAAATCTCCTCCAACTAACATTTATTCTCTTTAGTGCATTCCTTTAAATATGCCTTTAATTTTACCAAATCATAAAGTCTTGGTCGATTCTCTCTTAAAAAAAGTAATATAAATTTCCTATTCTAATTGATAAATTTCTTGGGTTGGTTATAACTTACCACAAATATATTAGATTTACCTTTCTATGCATTCATGATGAAAGACTTCATATCCTTTATCAAATAGTAATAGTTTACTCTCCTCATGAAGATTTCATCCGAAATATACATGTGGGGGCTTCTAAATACTACACCACTCACATCAAGTGGTAATATATCTACCTCAAATACACCAAGATAATCTTCACTTACAACAAATTTAATTTTACACTATTGAGTGACCTTGAGATTTGCATCCTTATTTACTCACCTCAATGGATATCAGTTAGGATGATGATGAACTTGCAATCTAAGCTTGCTAACCAAATATAAGTACTCATTGTAGAAGGTGTTACTATGAGGATGGAAGATGTAATACTAAGTTGCTTCTCTTTTTGTTTCAATAGTGTTTCCACATTAGCTTCCATCTTCTAAATTTGGACGTTTTGATCGACTATCAACTTGAACATATTTTCCTTTTCCTTTTCTAGTCGACCTACTTCCTTAGCTTGTGGAATCTATGTAGTAGGAAGTTTAGGTTGCTTCCTCAATGCTTGAATGTCAACATTTTTATTCTTTACCATCTCTTCTGCTGCTTTAATATCACTAGGATCATATCCTAGTTTGACCACCAAATCTTCAATTGCGTTGATTCTGGTATCTTTAGCTAAGGATGACGTTCTCTATATTTTTAACTATGCATGAATATTATTAAAGGAATATTGTAGCTTAGAGGCTTCCATGGTTGAACTTGTCAATGTAGAATATATCATTTCTTATGAAGGTCAATTTGATCAATTAGATGAATTTTCTTAGTATCAAAAGAAAAAATGGATGTTTTATATTCTTCTGCACTTTTAGGGACTGGAACCTTAACTTCTAAGAAGGATAATTGAAACTGTCCCTTTTCAGTATCAAGGGCAGAGAAAAGTCTATGCTGGGTAGTAGAAGTCTCCTTCCAAAATTTAGAATAAGTGGAGGCCTTTAATGTTTCATTCTCCCTTTTTATTTCTCTATATCTAGCAAAAATATTTTGTTGCATTGTATCTTGAGATACAGATGACATAGGAAAATCTATTATGATCTCTTCAGTTTGTGGAAAGGAAGTCGTAGGAAATTCTGATAGCACTACTGTAGCATGCTCCTGTGAATTATTTCCTTCTGAGGACTCTTCATTAGTGTTTGTTTTCTTTCTCCTTTTGAAGACTATGAAACTTGTAGCTTGAGTTTCTGAATTTGTAGGAGATATAATTTCTCTTGATCTTTTGGTTTCCTTTTCTTGGGGAACTAGAGTTTGTGAAGTTGTTTGACTAAAAATATCTTCCTTGGCTTCATGTAATGTATTTTCCTACCATTATTCTGGATATGCATTGTTCTATCTCTAGTCGGCTATATGTGCATAAGGTGTTGTTTTCTTCTCAACTCTCAACCTTGAAATAAATCCAAAGGGATCATACGACCATGTAAAAATCAACTTGAATTTCATCCTCTTTAACAAATTATCTACCTCCTTCACTGCTGCTCTGGTATTAACAATGAAAGGATCAATTTGTGCCTCTATCTTGAATTGTGCTTTCTTCTTCCTGGATACGAAATGAAAATCATCCATATTCATCATTTTCCTTATGTATTCTAAGCAAAATATCCTTATTGGCACAAACGCTTGTAACTTGTAGGGAGGGAGTTCACAAACATATATTCTGATCTCTGTATAATTCTGGTAAAGGTAGCAATCTCCAACTTTAGCTTGCTTAGTAAGGTGCAGAATTATTCTGACTTCAAGTGAAATCCTTGGTATTACATCACTGTTGAGAAGACATAAGGACATATGAAAAAAATGGTTTACAAAGTCACTGAATGAGTACTCTTTTGTATTCTTCCTTACCAAGGAAGTCCATTGAATAACATATTGAGGCTTTCCTTGTGCATCTAACTTCTGCAATGGTAATTTAAACCTTTATTATTGATGAAATAAAAGCAAATATATAAGAACCAATTGATGTTTGAATGAAGCTTCAACATAAAACTTTATAAATTTATCATGAATAATATTTGAAAGAAATTGCCTGTAATTAAAAATCAATGAAGGCTTATTACCCACAGAGAAAACTGACAAAAATCCTAGTATCACTTCATATGCCCACTGATCGGTAGGATAACCTAACAAATAGGTGACCATGGAAATAACATGCCTTGACATTTCTAGAAAAATTGCAGTGGAATAGGGCAGATTAGTTCTAGCAAATTCAAAATTTTCAAGTAGGAATGACTCAAAAATATGAGCTCACTAGGGAAATATAAGTTTATGATAGATCTCCATGAGGGAATCAGTAGAAAATGGGTGCATAGGAGCTTGGAAATGGATTTGTAGTGCTTGGCATATAGATTCAGATGTAATGGCAAACAAAACTTCATTTTTTGTGCAATTACAACTCTTTGACTGGGAAGATACTTGAGATGGCACCAGGTGACATATTCTAGGAAGGGATGAGTCCGGGGAAAGGCAATTTGGGGCAATAAAGACTCCCAAATATTCAATTCATCACTAACATCTTGGAATTTCTTATTTTCCCAGTTGTGGAGTTCATACAGATCAAACTTGTATTGGGTCTCAGAGATTTTATATTGGGTATGGACCCGAGGGAGCTCGTCTAGATTAATAACATAGGGTAATGTAGGGCTTTCTACAACTACTTTAGATTTGCCTTTGTGAGAATACATTTTAAACAACAAATTACCAGTTAGGGTTGAAAATTACCAAGCTATTGATAATCACTAGCATAGGAAGATAGCTATGCAATTGTGAAATTTTGGGCCACGCTTATGCTGCTGAAAGGAGAAATGGTGAAAAAGGAGTATGCAGGGTAATGGGACTTTTTTTTAAAAGAGGATATTTAAATAGATGGTGATTATAACTATTTTGGCACGTCTAATTAATAAAAATAGACATTGGTGAGAGCCATTTGATTATTTAATGGTCATATAATTGTTTGGCAGGAGCGAATAACAGTAAGACAATTAGCAGCGTATGAGCGAGAATGGGAGTGAAGGAAGGAAGGAAAATTCATTTGTGGAGGGGCGGGTAGGTGGTTAATGGTATTAGAGTGGGGGGTCCCAAACTTTATGTGATGCTGCCACATATGGTTCGGCGGTATTGTCAAATCAACTTTTCAGACACATACCCCCCCCACCCCATTTACCTTCGAAAGTGTGAGGGTGTCCCAAATATATCCTTTGTCGTTGATCTGGGTGGGGACAATCTCTTCGATCTCTTTGAAATCAATCATTATCTCTATGTGACAAGAGTGTCAAATCACTTATTTACAATTTAATAATCCTAGGAAAAATACAAAGGATTAAAATAATAACAATAAAAGCAAATTAATTTGGCATTTTAACTAGCACGCCAACTTAGGGAGATATTTATTCTATTTTTTCATATATATATTTTTAATTCCCTCTTTCTTTATTTTATTTTGATTTTTTGATTTATTTATTTTTCTCATTTTTCTTTTCATTTCTTTCTTTCTTTTTTTATTCTCTTTTCTGTTTTTATTTTTTATTTTTATTTTTTCAACATAAAGGGAAAATTAGAAAACAAACTAGCGTGAAAATAAGTTATAACATCAACTCCATCTGGGGATTGATTCCCTCTGTGGGATGCAAAGAACATGCAAATCCATATGCCTTCTCCTGAGGATATGGAGTATTTTCTATGAAAAACACACTTTGATGCTGAAATTTAAAGAAAAATGAAAATTTACAATGAACATGGTTGCAAGCATTTAGTACTGAATATAGTGCTTGAGGTATTACCCATTGACTAGAAATGAAGAATATTTTCCTTCCAGGTTGCACAGAATGAAAGTATTATTGCCCTTTACTTCTGTAATGTTGAAAGGTCCCAACCACAAATTATCAAACTTTCCATGCTTGCCTCTTTCCTCTCTTCTGGCATCCCATCTTATAACTAAATCACCTTGTCTAAAATCTCTTTCTCTAGCCTTCCTGTCAAACAAACTTTTCATTTTGTTTTGATATTGACAAATTTTGTGTTGAAATTCATCTCTGTCTTGGTTTAACTCAATAATTTGATTGATTCTCCTTGAAAAATCATCAGCTTCTTCATATGATTCTTGTAAAAATTTCATGATTTGAAATGCTAACTATGTAGGGAAAATTGCTTCAATTCCATATACAAGTTGGAAAGGGGATTTTCCAGTAGATCTTTTGGGTGATACTCTTTTTTCCCAAATTGCATATTTGAGATGACTATCCCAACTTCTTTTTTGATCTGCCAATATTTTCTTAATAACCTTAACCAGAATTTTATTTGATGATTCTGCTAACCCATTACCTTATGGGTAATATGGTGTAGAATGATGCAATGAAATCTGATATTTCTGACAAAATTCTATCATTTTAATACTTCTAAAATCCCGTGCATGGTCTATAACTATTTTCTTTGGAAACCCAAATCTAGACAATATATTTTCTTCAATGAATCTCATGACTACTGTATCAGTTGCATTCTTAACATGGATTGCTTCTACCCACTTGGTGAAGTAATCATTCGCAGTTAAAATCCATCTATGTTGGATATTGGAAGATGGGACTATTCTACCTATAAAATATAATCCCCATTGTCAGAAAGGAGCTTCAATTAATATTGGGACAAGGGGAAGTGATGCTAACCTCTATTTTCCAGCAAATATCTGACATGGGATACAACTTCTTACCTTTACTCCAACTTGTGCAAACAATTTGGACCAATAGAAACCTACTCTCAAAATTTTGTATGGAGTTTCCTTCCAAGCATAATGTCCTCCACAAATGCCTTCATGAAATTGTTCGATTACTCATTCAGTTTCACTTTCAGTCGAACATAATAAAAGGATATTTAAAGGATCCTTCTAATACAAATTGGCATCTATGATACAATATTTCATAGCCTTGATTCTAAGAGATCTGGGTTAATTCTTTGTGAATTTAGGAGGACACTCTAAATCTCGAAGAAAATGCACTATGTCTTTATACCAATCTGAAAGTAAAAAAAATTGTCATCAATATGTAAAGGAAGAGGAACAGAATATGAATTGGAAGAAGGTTCTTGTGGATTCTTCTCACCTGAAATCTGAGAAGGTTCTTGTGGATTCTTCTCTCCTGAAATCTGCAAAATGGTGTTGATACCAAGAATATTACAATTTGATTTAGCCAAAACTTTAGCTAAACCATGTCCTTTCACCAATTTGGTAGGTCTGATATCTAGATCAAACTTAAGTATTAGCAATCCATCTTCCTCTCTTTCCACCTGTATTAGGTTGAGTTAGAATTATTTTTACTGCATTATTGGGGACATAAGAAATTATAGGAGAATGTAAAACATAAATCCTAAATGATTTTAAAGCTTGTACAAGGGTATATGCTTGTTTCTATATGATATCATATCTCAGTTCAACATCTCTCATCACCTTAGTGAAAAAGGAAAGTGGCTGATCATATCCATCATCATTCATTTGTAGTAAAACAACTGTTATGGTAGCATCAGAGGCAAAGGAGAAGATACTAAAAAGTTTTGAGTAATCTATACTAGCTAGTACCGGGGCTTCTGAAATGGCTTTTTTGATCTGTGAAAAAGAATATCTAGCATTTACTTTCCATTTGCATTCATGATCCCTTTTAAGCATATCAGTAATATCTTTGACTATCTCAACATAATTAGGTATGAATCTTCTTAAGAAATTTAATTTTCCTAAAAATGATTGAATTTCCTTTTTGTTTCTAGGTAAACTGATTACCTCTATTGTTGAGCCTCTTTTGTATTAACGACAATTCCTTCCTTTGAAATTATATGTCCCAAAAAATTTCCTTCTTTCATTGCAAAAGGTGATTTTTTGGGATTAAGAGAATCCCATATTTCCTACATCCTTACAAAAAATTCTCAAGTGTTTCAGGTGTTTATCTTTAGAATCATAAAATACAGTTAAATCATCAAGATAAATGAAATAAATAAATTTATCTTACCAACAAATGTGAGATCCATTGCTCTTTGAAATGTTGTTCCAACGTTGATTAAACCAAATGGAATCTTGACATACATAAATGTACCCCATGGAGTTGTAAATGTTGTATTTTCTCTATCTTCTGGTCTAAACAAAATTTGGTTATATCCAGAAAATCCATCTAACATTGAAATCCTATTTGAACCTAAAACTCTCTGAAGTAATTGGTCCATTTTTGGTAATGGATAATTATCCTTTAAAGACAATTTGTTCAGATTCCTAAAGTCAACACACAATCTTATTTCACCATTTTTCTTCCTAACAGGTACTAGGTTGGCTATCCATTCAAAATATCTTAAGGGAACAATTATTTTTGCATCCAATAGCTTTTTAATTTCTTTCTCAATGATTGGAAGCAAGACTGGATTTATTCTTCTTAATTTCTACTGAAATGGTTTAGCTTCTGGTTTGAGAGGAATTTTATGCTCAATAATGGCTATATCATAGGTTTTCAATTCTTCATATGACCATGCAAATACATCTATATAATCTTTGAAAATATTAATATATTTGTATTTGATTTCTTGAGGCAATGATGCTAAATTTTAACATTTCTAATTTCTTCAGAAGTACCAATATTATAGTCCTGAACATCTTCTTGTTGTGAATTTAATAATGAAGTTTTTGAGACATCATTATGATCAAAAAGTTTTTCAAGGGGAACTAATCCTTTTGGAATGTAATTATTTGATAATTGAATGATATCATGATCAACAATTTTCTGTTCTAAATGTGAATTTTGATCATCCTCATTTGATTTGATTTCATCAATGTGTTCTTCTTCAACATGTAAAGAAGAAAATTCATCTATTGCTTGTAAAACATTTTTTAATTGTTCATCATCTTCAAAAACCTGCCAATGTTTAATATTGTCAGGAATGGAAGGTCTATATTTTACTTCAATTTGATAATGCAATTGCAAAGGATCGGGTATTTTAAAAGAACTAGCAGAAATTGCCAAAGCATTAACATGGATATTTTCTTCTCTTGGGATTGATGTGATATTGAAGGCTTGAAAATAATTATCTACATAGTCCCAAACTTCATTCCTATAAGCTCTAAGCCTAGGATGCTTAGTTTGACAAAGGTTTCTGATTTGTTTTACAATCAACTCTGAATCACCATATACTGCAAAGTTTTCAACTTTCAAACTCTTAGCTAACTCCAATCCTAAAATTAGGGCTTCATATTCTGCCACATTGTTTGTGACTTCAAAATCTAATTTAAAAGATTGGGTTATATTTTTCTTATTAGGAGAGATGAGTACAATTCCAACCCCAGCCCCATCTTTGGAAAATTCCCCATCAAAATACATTTTCCAAATGTCAGTGTTTAAAATTTGAGGGGTATTGACAGTTTCTTGAATGTTGATTTGAGGATTTGGAAGATCATTAGCAGCTAAAGTAAAGCATCCAAAATCTTGATCAATTGCATAAATGGGATGATTAATTGTTTGATTTTCTTTACAAACTATATTGATGAATCTTACTTCTTTGTATAGTCTTAAATTTTCACCTCCATAAAATGGGATTGTTGCATAAGACATGTCCATTTGTAGACTTCCCCCTAGCTTGGCACAACAAGATATTGACAATAACATTCCAAATTTTGGGGGAATATATGTAACAACAATGTCCAAGACTACACTCTTGATAGGGATCTGAGCAACTTTTACAACTAAATCCTTAATTAATCTGAGGTAAGGTACTTTCTTGGAATCAAAAGTATACAGATCATGATATGGTCTAGTGTTTTGTAATTTAAGATGATCCATGATTACCTTCAGCTTTACATTATGGGAAGCACCAGAATCTAACATGCAATTATATAAATGTAATCATGAATTTTGAAGGTGACATAAAAAGGAGGTACACTTTAATCAATCATATCTGAACTAGGACCAAAAAAATTGAGGTTTTTCATCTTGTAAACTAATGGCATCCCCCTCTGCATAAACACTTGAAGATAGAATCCATTTAGAGACTTGATGTTTATAACCTAGATTTTTGCACAGTTTAGATAATGGGATTGGAATTTTAACTCTCTCTAACTCTTTTTCGACATTAAAAACAGTTGGAATGGATTTTTCAGCAATATTATGTTCTTGTAACTAATTTTGTGGTTGAATTGATGATGTTTGTGTTTCAGCTAATTTTACTTGAAGTTCATCAAAGGTAACCTTTTTTACTAGTCTACCAGGTCTGGGTCTTGGTCTAAGGTCATACCTTTTAATTCAACAATGAGGAATTCATAAAAAACTTGATACTTGGAAATTTGAGAATTTTCTTGATTTTGAATCAGAGACTGATCTTGACTGATTGGAGCAATAACATTTTGTGATGATGGATATTCAAAATAATTGATATCATTTGTATTGATAGGAACAATTTCTTCAAGATCTTGATCAACAATCATTAAGGGAGGTTGAATTTGTTGATCAGTGTTTGGTCTTTGCAAAATTTGAGGTTGAAAAGGTATTTTGTATTGAACTTGTGGTCTATTTGTGTTAGGCCCCTATAATACTAGTGTATTCCCTTATTATTATTTTCATTGTAGCCCCTTATTGTTATCTTTGTGCCCATGTTCCCATATTGTTATTATTTTTCCCCATAGAAGCCCATTATTGTTATTGTTGTGCCCTTACATTATTATTGTTATGTCAACTTTGACTATATTATGACCCCTTATACTCTTATATATAGAAAGGAGGTCTTGTCATTTCTATCATAGAAGAATTTTTCATTTCTGTAATGTAATAGACGTTTTCCCCTCAAAGAGGCTGATTTTGAAGTTGTTGCTCTATCTTTTCTTCTATTTTGTGAACTGGTTGCATAACAATTGGTATCAGAGCTTTGGATTCTAGGGTTTCGCTACTTCAAACAGGTCATTGTGGAATTTTCGCTATAATGTTTTTTCTACAAATTTCCAGAAGCTAAAATTAAAAACCATTGAGCCAAAATCTTGATGAACCTCGAGTACAAATTTCAAATCTTGTTTCACTATATTTTCGGAGATATGATCCAAGGAAGTTAGGGTTTTTTTAGGCTCCCGAATTATATCGCAAACAGGTGACTTGGGGAAAATTGTTATAACTTTCTCTCTGAGCATCAGATTGAAATTTCGTAAAACATTTCAGAAAGAGGACATAATGTAGTTTTTTTTGCATTGGTTTCAGATTTGAAGGTCGAAATAGGGACACGTGGAACTTCGTACAATTTCTCTCTACTAAACCAATCTATAATTAGGTCATCATGGGAGATTTGGAATGAATATTTCATGGAGAATCCAATATTGATCAGACTTGTGGGGTTAGAACTAGGACTCAGAGGGCTACGACAGGATGAAATTTTAGACCTTGGAGATCCGCAATTACAGAGATACAATCGATTCAATATCGAGCTCCTACAAAGCCAAAAAAGAAAATGGAAACACCTAGTAAGCAACCTGAAAGCTCTAGCATGACTCATGAAGAAGAGGAAGAAATGCAACATGATATATCAAAATTACGAGAACAAGTGCAACAAAATTCACTCTCACAAAAAGTAATAGAATCTAAGATGAATGTCATGGAATCTAAGATGGATGGCATGGAAGCTAATATGGATGGCATGGAAGTTAAGATGGATGGTATAAAGGCAAAAATTAAAGGCAACTTCGAAGATTTGAATATAGATTTTACAAGGTTTCCACAAGAAATGCTTACTAATGGCGAAAGGGTAGTAAAGGAAACATGTGATGGGAACAAAATAAATGTTAACTATGATCTCATAGACTCTAACATTGGATTGAAGACCCACCATGCTCCAAATATTGATATGAGGAAGTTTGATGGAAATGATCATGTAACATGGATATTATAGATTGAACAATATTTCAATCTCCATAATGTGAAAAACACATAAAAGGTACACATTGCAACTTTATATTTGGAACCTCATTAGTTTTTATGGTATCGATGGCATTTCTATCGTAAACAAATTGTCACTTGGGAAATTTTTACGGAAGAAATGATAGCACATTATGAGGATACAAAAAGCAATACCTTTTTTAGCCAATTGATAAATGTCAAACAAAAAGGTTCAATGGTGGAGCACATTGAGGACTTCCAAAAATTGAATATAAGGGTAAAAGATATTCCAGAGGACCATAGGATTGATTTGTTCATAGGGACATTAAGGGATAACATCCAACATGAGGTTCGCATTTGGGAATCTGATTCATTAGAGAAGGCATTCAAGTTCGCAAGAAAATTTGAAAGAAAAATTATGGCAACAAGGAAGCCTACCAATCGCAACTATACATATGGAAGTCTTGTTGCCCCTAGCCTTCCACAACCTACAAGGTTGACACCACAACAATTGGAAGAAAAAAGAGGAAAATGGCTTTGTTATAGTTGTGATAAAAAATACACTAAAGGTCATAAGTGTGATGAGAAGAAATTAGTTTACATAGATTGTGAAGAGGAAGAAGAAAAGGATTAAGAAACATCAAAAGAAGAGGATACACACCAAAAACAAATCCTAAAGAAAAAAGAAATGAATCCGACCATATCTTGTAATGCATTAGCCGGAATAACCACTCCTCAAACTATCAAGATAGAAGGACATATCAAGAAGAAAAAGGTAATAGTGTTGACTGATTCAGGAAGTACCCATAATTTTATTCATTGTAAGATACTGAAGAAATTTAATTTCTTCCTATATCCAGCACCAGAGTGTCAAGTGATGGTTGCAAATGGAAGAACCATAAATTGCTTTGGAAAGTGCCATAATATCAAGCTATCCATGGGAGAATATGTGTTGAATAGGACAATGATTTCCATTCCAATGGGTGGTGCTGATGTTGTACTAGGAGTCCAATGGCTACAATCTTTGCATACGATAGTTTTTAATTTTCAAGAACTTATCTTGAAGTTTTTTCAGAAGGAAAGTAAGTTGAATTAATGGGTATCACAAGGAAACCGGGAAAGATAATCAACTATAATGGAATGAAAAATCTTCTAAATAAATAACAACGTGGCGTAATTGCACAATTATGTTCACTAGAGGTTCCCACATCGAAATCATCTATTTCTCCAGATCTCCAAAAAGTATTGGACAATCATTCCAAGGTATTTGAGACTCTCAAAGGTCTCCCACATATTTGTGATCATGATCATGCTATTCATTTGATTCTAGGAAGTGTTCCTCCAAACATCAGGCCTTACAGATATCTCCATGCCCAAAAGAGTGAAATTGAGCATATGGTTTGTTGAGTTCCAAAACTGCCTCTTTCTTAAGCAATTTCTTCATCCTTCTTCCTTTTCTTTTCCATGAAAATGCATCCTAAATCATCAGAAGCCATTATATGTTGCCTCAAGGAGTACATTTCAGTGATTTTCAAGTTGTATTGTTATGTTTGTTATTTGGATAGGTTTTTGTTTTTCAACTACGGAACACAGCCACATTCCACAGCTAACCGACTGTTCCGCAACCATCTCCATGCTTTTGTAGGTTACAGGTGTCAAGAGAGGAAATGAATCATATGAGTAGCTGGGAAAACGTCTGAACATGGATGGTGTCCTATCCATTTGATCAAAATCGATAAGGAGAACCCCGGTCAAAGGGGAGTCAATAGAAGAAACCTACAACAAGTAGAACTCTATTTTTGCACGTTTCTTAGTAAATGAATCCGAGGCAGTCTCCTGAAGCCAAAAATGTCGTTTGCCACCTGCATAACTAGTATCCAACAACCATTATTAGGAGATCTACTTTTCAAGCCAACTGAAGACTAAATTTCCGAATACACTACTTGTCTACGTGTTTGTTGTAGATAATTCCTCTCTTCAAACAGTTGTGTATTTTTTTCCCATAAATATCAACGTTCAGAATGCAGAAGATGTTAATGTTTTACCGATGTAAACAGTGCAATCTCTGCTTGTAGATTGAAGACTTCAGTACTCTATTTTTAATATAAAAACTATGTTTTTTTATGGATACCTGAAGCGTGTGAAGTGTCAATTCTGTGTTGCTAATCCTAGACCTTGCAGAGGGCCCCTGCGTGGTCAAGGGTACATTTCGTTTCTGTACATTTTCATTTGTTGTCTTTCCTCATTTAATTGTACATTTACTGTGTTTTTCATCATGTTCATAATCGTTTCCTAACACTGTGTTTTGCAGCTTGTGTCATTTGTTTCCACTAACTTAGGATAGTTTTATGCCAGCATAGAGTAGTTCTAGTTTCCATTATTTTCTAGCCTCTTAACTGTAGTTTTTAAATTGATGTCAGTAGCATAACTAGATTTATTTCATCTGCTGTCTCTTAGTTCTTAGTTTTTAAGTTTAAGTTGTTTAATGCCTTTTGTTGATTAGAGTAGTCACTCATGACATAAATGAATATTTCCAAAGCCTTTCGTTGATGGTTAATCCTCAAACTAAATGGTGAAATGTTGTGTTTATGAATGAGATTTCTTATTGTTCATTAGTTTTTGATTCAAGATGTTTAATGTCTTCTTCTCATTAGTGTAGTTACTCATATTATAAATGAATGTTTCCAAAGCCTCTCGTTGATGGTCAATCCTCAAACTAAATGGTGAAATGTTATGTTTATGAATGAGATTTCTTGTTGTTCATTAGTTTTGAGTTAAATAGTTTAATGCCATTTTCTTATCAGTTTAGTAACTCAAGATATAAATGGATGTTTCCAAAAGCCCTTCGTTGATGGTTAATCCTAAGACTGAGTGGTGAAATGTCTTATTTATGACTGAGTTTTGCCTTGCATTTTCATGTTTATTTCTTCCTTAGAATGATGAAGAATGAAATCTCTCAAATATTGCTATCATAAGGAGGTAGTTCTCCTTGAATTATGTAGCACCATGACAAAAATACTTCATTTAGTTTTTCTTTCATAAATAGAATAGTTTCAATTTTCCTTTCACTTAGTTTAGCCGCAATTTCATATTCAGTTGTTCATCAAGCTTTAATTTTGCAAATAGATCAGACAACAGAAGTAATTTTGTTTCCAATATTTCATAGGTAGCTACAATTCCATTGTCTCATTTAAGTTTTGGTTTTGTAATTAAAGTAGATAGTAGTTTTAAGAGTCCTTTCAGCTCATGTTTTGGAAACAGTTACAATAGCAAGAAGAGAAGCTTTTTTTTTCACTTTCTTGTTTAAAAATCTTACTTCCAAATTTGGCCTAAAAAGTACTTTTATCTCTCTAGGCTCTTAGCAGCAGTAGATTAAGATTTCAATTACATTGCAGAACATTAGGAATCAAAAGAAAAAAAACCCAAAACAAACATAAAATTGAAAATAGTGAGGTAAGGAAGGGTCATCTAGCACATATAGTGCACTACACTTCATCAGTTTACGACACCCGGATTGATAATTTATGTAGCAATTTAGGACACTAAATTGACTAAAAATTTTGGCGCCGTTTCTGAGGAAGTGTAACTAGGTAGCCTTACTTCTTAAATTCATAAGAAAAGAAAAAAAGAAAAAAACAACAACAAAACAAAACAATGACATGCATAGAGAAAGAGATTCTAGGGGTAGGTTTATAGCTAGGGGCAGAAGTTCGATTTCCACAACTCCACCTACTCTACCAAGGGTTAGAAAGGACACACCTCCATCCCATACTCATACTCCCAGCCTTAGGATTCCTGGAATTCAAGGGGCAACAACTCAGTCGGAAGATTCTCCCACTTCATCTACTAAACCAGACCTAGGAGAGGAACCCTTTTTCACCTCTACAGGGGGACCTATTGTAGTTGAAGAAGTAGGAATACCTAGTGAGGAAGAAGAAGTGGAAACTCTCTCTCATCAACCATTAATAAAAGAACCAAAAGATTCTGAAGAAACTATCATGGCAAAAGAGGAACAAGATGGAGAATTTTCACTATTTGGAGGAGGGGATAGAGGGAGAGGTAGAGGAAACAATGGAGGAGGTAGAGGTAATAATGGAGGAGGTAGAGGAAATAGGGAAGGAGATAACACATTTGGATTCCCTATAGTAGATGAGGAAACACATACAACAATGAAAAACTTTTCACCATCTTTCCTCCCAAACTTTTATGGGTTGAGAAGTGAGGATCCTGAAACATTTTTTTTTGAATTTGAAGTCTTATGCAGAACCTATGACTATCTAGAAGACTCTCAAAAACTCAAATTGCTCCCTTCAACACTAAAAGGGGCTACTTTGAAATGGTTTATGGGGTTAGTAACTCAATCCATTAGGACTTGGAATGATATGAAATAGGCATTTTTGGATAGATACTTGGATTATTGTATGCCTACCAACCATAAGGATGAAGTGTTCAAAATGATGCAAAAGGAAGATGAAAACTTAGAAGATTTTCTTGAGAGGTTTAACTACAATTTGAAAAGAGAAAAAATGAACAACTTAGATGAAGAAACTTTGAAAGCTCTTTTTTTGAAGGCCATTAGAGATGAATGGATGAATATCCTTAACATGATGGGAAAGGGAGACATCTCTCAACTTCCATTGAGTGACATAGCAGAACTATGTGTCCATCTCTCAAGAGGGAAATCTAAAACTGGGAAAGGACCAAGAGATCCTTCTCTTATTAGAGCAAACAAATATGCAATTGGATCTGTAAGTAGGGCAGAAATTGGCAATATGCTTGATGATTTTAAAACTGATATCTTAAGGAGCCTTAGTGAGCAGCTAGACATCCTCAAAATCCAAAACAAGCAGAAAACAGAAGCTGATGCTTTAGCCATCTTTTGTCCAAAATGCAGAAAAAAACATGCTATAAGCGAATGCCCTTTAGATGCAAAAATTGTAGAAACTTGTATGATTTGTTCAGAAAGTCATGAGACCAAGGGTTGTCCTTCAATCCCAGGTCTTAAGGTTGTCTTTCAAGAGGAAGTAGTCCCAAATTCTGTAGAACCTCTTTGTTTTGTTGCAAGAAGACCTTGGCAAGGGCCACAAAATCAAGGATTTAACAATCCAATGAATTTTCAGCCCCCACCAAACTGGAATTCTTGGCAACAACCTTGGCCTCAACCTCAAAATTAGTATCAATCTCAACCATGGGCACAAGGGGTACAAAATCCTTATGGGAGATTTGCTCAATATTATCAATATCCTCCATCTTATCAGAGCTATCCTCCCCCACAAAATCAACAGCAAAATCAACAATCACAACTTCCAAATCAAAGCCCTCACCTTTCATTGCCATTTCCACAAAAACCTCCACAACAAAGTCAAAATCCTCAACTCTTACTTCCATTTCAACAAAAACCAAATCAACTACCAGCCCAATCATTGCCAAACCCCAATAATAAAAACCCTTAGAATTATTACATGGTAGAAGGACAACAATTTCCTACTTACATGATTGTTCCTCTGGATCTTAATGATGTTCAACTTAGATCTAGTAGGATATTAGAAAAGGAAAAACCTTCTATAGATATTCAAAAACAAGATGCTTCTAAGAAGGATTCTCTGAGGGTGATGGAACATCCCTTCAAAACTAAAACATTCAAAAAGAAAAACAAAAAGAGTCAATAAACACAACTCCTATAATTGAACAACATGCATCTAGTTCTACACCTCCTTTTCGTGAGAGATTACAAATTGATATAGGAGTGGAAAAGAAGATCTTGTTGCCCAATTATGACTTCCTAGATGAATTGAAAAATGTTTGTATCAAGATTCCTTTATTACAAGCCATTAGATAAATTCTTATTCTAGCAAAAACAATAAAGGAGTTTAGCATCAAAAGACCAGGAACAAAACCAAGAGACACAAAAAGAATTCACCTGGTAGGAAAAATAGTAGATATAATGATGGGAAAGATTGCATGCACAAATATGGGGATCCAGGAAGCCCAATTGTCAAGACACACATAAATGGGATTGAAATTCCAAACAGATTGATTGATTTAGGGGCAGGCATAAACATTATGAGTAGACAGACTATGGAGCAGCTTAAACTTCCTAACCTTCTTTACACACCTACCTTACTGCAACTTGCAGATAGATCAATAATCAAACCAGATGGTGTGTTAGAAGACATTTCATTCTCCTTAGATTCTTGGGAATATCCTGTTGATTTCATGATTTTAACTCCCAAGAATAACCTAGGAGGACACCCACTCATTTTAGGAAGACCTTGGCTAGCCACAACTGATGCTTTTATTAGTTGTAGATCTGGTGACATGTATATTTCTGATGGTAGTTCAACAAAGAAATTTACTTTGTATCCTCCAGCAAAAGCAATCACAGAAATAGATGACAAGGAATGGATCAATGATGAAGATGTTATTCAGCCTATCTTTACTATATCAGAAATTAGTGAATATAGTCAAATTTTGAATACATTGGAAAATATTGAAACATCTTCAGAATATGATCATGTACAATTTCAGGAAAAATCTAATGTTGAATACTTGTCATCTAGGCAGATGTCTCTCTATTCTATCGAAGATTTTGGGAGCTCTACAGTTGAAATTTTTCTAGGTAGGACATTGAACATAAAAAAAAAACTTGGAAAAACTACAACAAGAAGAGCTAACCAAGATATTACAGAAACATTCTGCTGCATTTGCATGGGAGTATACTGATATGAAAGGTATTGACCCTAAGACTTGTATCCATCATATCTATATTGAGGAAAACAGTAGACCAATCAGACAACCTCAGAGAAGAATGAATCCAAATCTTAGGGATATTGTGAAAGAAGAGCTCCAAAAACTACTCAATGTAAACTTTATTTACCCAATCTCAGATAGCCAATGGGTTTCTCCTTTGGTAATTGTACCTAAAAAGAATGGTAAATGGAGGGTGTGTATTGATTACAGAGAATTGAATAAAGAAACATTGAAAGATCACTTTCCTTTGCCCTTTATAGATCAAGTATTAGATACATTAGCAGGTAAAAAGTACTTTTCATTTTTAGATGGTTTTAGTGGTTATAATCAAATTCAGGTAGCACCTGAGGATCAGGATAAGACCACATTTACTTGTCCACGAGGAACTTTTGCCTACCAAGTACTTCCTTTTGGGTTATGTAATGCACCCACAACATTCCAAAGAGTAGTACTAGGAATTTTTTCTGATCTAATACATGATTGTGTAGAGGTATATATGGATGATTTTACAGTCTATGGTAACACATTTAAAGAAGCCTTGGAAAATTTTGAAAAAGTCCTTAAAATATGTAAAAAAACAAACCTTTCACTAAGCCACGAAAAATGCTTTATGATGTTTACAAAAGGTATTGTTTTAGGACATCACATTTCAGGAGATGGGATTAAAGTAGACAAATCAAAAGTTGAAGTCATCTCAAAGTTACCAATTGCAAATTCCCAAAAAGATGTTAGGAGTTTTCTAGGATTTACAGGATATTATAGAAGGTTTATAGAAAACTTTACCAAAGTAACATCTTCACTCTTCAAATTGCTTACAAAAGATTGTGAATTCAAGTGGAATCCTATTTCCAACTAGCATTTGAAACCTTGAAAGCAAAAATATCTAAAGCACCTATCTTAAGAGGGCCAAATTGGAAACTTCCTTTCCATATTTCTACAGATGCTTCAGATACAGCTCTAGGTGCTGTAATGGGACAAAAAGACTTGATTCCTTATGCCATTTACTACACATGTAAAAATTTGACTCCCACTGAATTGAATTATACTGTCTGAAAAAGAGTTCTTAGTTGTTGTTCATGCAATTAACAAGTTTAGACACTATATAACAGGTTATGAAACTTTTGTTCATACAGATCACTCTACAATTAGATATTTGATGAATAAACCTATTACTAATGGAAGGGTTACAAGATGGCTTTTAATTTTGCAAGAATTCAATATTACTGTGTTAGATAGACCTGGAAAACAAAACACAGTTGCTGATTTCTTGTCTAGGATTCAGAATATCAAAGAAGACTCTCCGGTTGAAGATAAGTTCCCTGATGAATATCTATTTGCAGTAACTACTCAAACTCCTTAGTTTGCAGATGTTGCTAACTATTTGGTTACAGGGAAGTTACCTTCACATTTATTTCCTAGAGAGAAAAGAAAGATTGTTCAAAATAGTGCAAGATATTCATGGATATCTAACAAATTGTATAAAACAGGGCCAGATCTTATGATCAGAAGGTGTTTCAGGGAAGATGAAATGCCTGATATTCTCAAAGCATGTCATGATGAGCCATGTGGTGGACACTTTTCTGACAAGAGGACAGCCTATAAAATCCTTTCTTTAGGATATTATTGGCCATCCATCTTCAAAGATGCTAAAGAATATGTTAGAAGGCGTGACAGCTACCAAAGGGTAGGGAAACCTGCTCCCTCAAATGAAATACCATTACAACCTCAGGCACTTATCGAACCCTTTGAAAAATGGGCTTTAGACTTTAATGGACCTATTAATACTCCATCCAAACAGAAAAGTATATATTGGTATGTACTGATTATGTCACCAAATGGGTAGAAGCCAGAGCGTTACCTTTTTCTAACGAAAAATATGTAGTTAGTTTTCTTTTTGATTTTACTCGCTTTAGTGTTCCAAGAGAAATCCTGACAGATCAGGGATCTCAATTCACATCCAAAATGATGGAGAGGGTTATGGAAGAGAACAAGATCAAGCATAGGAAATCCACTCCCTATCATCCACAAGCAAATGGTCAAGTGGAGTCCACAAATAAAGTGATTGAAGGAATCCTCACCAAGACTGTGCATCTACATAGAAGAGACTGGGCAGAAAGGCTTCCTGAAGCCTTGTGGGCCTATAGAATTACATGGAGGAACACAACAGGACATACACTTTATGAACTTGTTTATGGAAAGCCAGTCCTGTTCCCCATAGAGTTTCAAGTTAAAACTTGCAAGATGGCAATCAAGTTGGGGATGGATCTATCAGAAGCTCAAAAGCATAGACTGGAGTAGTTGAATGAACTTGATGAAATCAGACAAGAAGTTGTTGAAAGGACTTGTCTAGTTCAGCAGCAGAGAGCTAAGTGGCATGACAAGTACATCAAGAACAAAAGGTTTAAAGAAGGAGATTGGGCATTGCTATTTGATTCAAAGTTCAAGGATTTTCAAGGGAAGTTTCAAAGTCATTGGCTTGGGCCATATGAGATTGAAATTTTTTTTAGTAATGGAGCAGTAAGAATCAGAACAATAGATGAGCATCAAACTCCTCTCCTTGTGAATGGTCATAGGTTGAAGATTTATCAAAAGCCAATCTCAAAGGAGGAGTTTATCAAGATCTTTCAAAATAATTCTGAAATGAAGTTGGTGAAGAAGAATCCTTCTTCTCCACCAACTTAGTCTTTGTTCTTTTCATTAGAAAAAAAAAATGTATAAGGATGAAAACCAATCACTGATTGGCATCCTTATACAGAAAATACAAGGTGAAAATTAGAAGACTCTGACACCCTATATTTTCCAAAAATGGTGACTCATTATGCATTCTGAAAATTCATGGTTTACTTCATTTCATTCCATTTTATTTCTGCAAAATATCACTCCATTTCACCACCATATTCCATCAATAATTTTTTCTTCTTCAGCATTTCTTCCATATCCATTTTTCATTTCCATTTTGCCATATTTCATCCACACAGTGATTTCCATTTTCATTCATTCATCAAGTCATATTTTATTCACTGTTTTACATTCCGCAGCTGTTCTCCAGTTCCGCAGCTAATCCTGTTCTGCAGCCAATCTGACTCTGCAGTAACAATTTGATCATTAGCTCAAAAGAATAAAAAGGATAGTTCATAATAACTGTCATATGCAAGTATCAGAGAAGAAAACTTTTGAAGACACAACAGCATCTAAGCACCTGAACAAGCAAACAACAAAAGGTTAGCAAGTGGAAAGGTATGGTTCTAAAGGTGAGAATAAAAACCTATTTCAAATAGCAATATAAAACATAAGTTGTACAATTTGGATAATCAAATTACTCCTTGACTTGTCATCATGTGATTTGATTGCCATAATTACTCCACCATGCCTTCCGATTTAATGCTTAACGGTCTCATGATTTAATCTTCGACTTTAACTCATACTTCACTGTATTTCTCTACTCCACCTATTTAACAGCTAATTATATAACTTGACCCAGTTGGATACGACTCTTTTACATCCCTATCGTTCCTTTAATATACCGAGTTTCTCGTTTTTACCTCCGCAACCTTCCTATGTATACGAGCACTCAGATTGATCATTCATTTTTTGGTTCTCTTTGTGTATAAGCAACGCTCTATTTTCATACAGTCTACGTATGCAGCACTTGCATTGCTTACATCCTCTGCACTATTTCATGCATACGGTTTCCATACTTCATATACTCACTACGATTCACTCCCATATCCATTGTTTTCTTTCCACATACCCTGACATTTCATTTTCGTCTCTGTAATTGTTTTTACTCCTAGATACCACTACTGTTTACAGAGTCTTCTACATGAAGATAGTGAAAAAGTAGAGAAAAGGAGTAATGGGTCCCATTGTAAGAACAAAACCTATAGGACTGAAATATATGGAGGGATACCCTCAGTTGAAAGGGATGTTGAATAAGGCCAGCTGGCTGAAGTTTATTGAGAAATTTGATGGACATCACAAAGAAATCACCAAGTCATTTGATAGATCGTTTGATGGGGTGTTTGTGGAGATTGGTGACATAAAGTTTTCAGTGACCAAGTCTTTCATTGCATCTGCAACCGAACTACCAAAAGTTGGAGACAGGTGGTTCAAGAATAAAGAATTCCACGATGAAACTTGGAAAGTCATTCTCCAAAACCCAGGTATGGATACTTCAATTTTCAATAGAGGAATTCCCATCTCTGCACTTAAGGATAAATGGAGTAGCATGCTATTGATTTTGCAGAAATTTATCACATGTGAAGGAAGATATGGTTCAATGTATGTGTATCACATAAGATTATTGATGAATTTCCTTGAAAACGGAACAATCAATCTCCCATTCTTTCTATTGAATAGCTTAAGGAGGATGTCCACTACTGTGCAAAAGAAAATAGAAGACATAGAACCTCACCTCTGTCACCATGGTCTCATAAAAATTCTAGTTGAATATTACTTGAAGAATGTAGGGGACACATGGGCAAACTCTCTGATCGAAAACTTTTTCCAAGATCCACCCGAGTTAACTGAAGGAAGTTTAGTAAAAAAGAGTAGGAGGAGAAGAACAAGTCTGACAATTCAAAACACTCCTACAACTTCAGCAAAAGAAAATAGTGAAGAAGGGTCTCTCTCTAAAACTCTAACAGAGATCATAAAACAAACAAAAAAGAGACGAAAAATGAAAAGAAAAGTTAAGGAAATCTATCAACATACTCCTGAACCTTCATTAGAGGAGGAGTAATTACTTTCTGAGAAATTAATCCACATCAAGGAACAATCCAAGAAAGAGAAAGAAAAAGGGAAAAGAAGATAGGTCATAGGGGAAGAAAACAGAGGCTCACAAAGTTTGAGGAGAAGCTCTAGGTTTAAGGGCATAATGAAGAAAACAAAGACAAAAGAGGCCCAGTTCATAGATTTGGGAGAGGAGACTCCGACTCAATCCCAAGACAACATCCCATTTGAGCAAAGTCCACAACATTCTCCTCAACAAGACTTTGAAAGTAATCCAAGGAGAATCTCTCCAGCGATTGACCCAGTTCAACAACAAATTTATGATTATATTGAGTCATTACAGTAGAAGAACACATCAGTGGATCAGGGGACCTCATCCAACCCTGAGCAGCCAGCTACATCACAAGAGACTCTGATTAGCTCACTTAAGCAAAAAATCTATGAGCTAGAGGTCTTAAATAGGCATATTCAGAAGGAAAATGAAGCTTTAAAAGAACAAAAAAAGCTGGACAAGATCATTCATGATAATACAATGCTTCATTTGGGTCTGTGGCGTAAGAAGAACATAAAATTGAAGAGGAAAAACAGGAAGCCAAGTAGGGCTCTCATTAACCTTAAATATAGATTCCTCATGAGAAAGCCTAAAATGGTAGTTGTAGCAAAGAGAAGCAAGAAAAGGTGATGTTCTAGCTGAAGTTTCAGAGTAGATGTAGCAGGAGGAGGGTGTTACAATTTTGATTGCATGGGGACATGCAATAGTCTCATAGTGGGGGTATATTGAGTTCCAAAACTGCCTCTTTCTTAAGCAATTTCTTCATCCTTCTTCCTTTTCTTTTCCATGAAAATGCATCCTAAATCATCAAAAGCCATTGCATGTTGCCTCAAGGAGTACATTTTAGTGATTTTCAAGTTATATTGTTATGTTTTTTATTTGGATAGGTTTTTGTTTTTCAGTTACGAAACGTAGCCACATTTCGCAGCTAACCGGCTGTTTCGCAACCATCTCCATGATTTTGTAGGTTACAAGTGTCAAGAGAGGAAACAAATCATATGGGTAACTAGGAAAACGTCTGAACATGAAAGGTGTCATATCCATTTGATCAAAATTGATAAGGAGAACCCCAGTTAAAGGGGAGTCAACGGAAGAAACCTACAATAAATAGAACTTTGTTTTTGCACGTTTCTTAGTAAATGAATCCGAGGCAGTCTCTTGAAGCCAAGGATGTCGTTTTCCAGCTGCATAACCAGTATCCAACAACCACTATCTGGAGATTTACTTTTCAAGCCAACTGAAGACTAAATTTCCAGATACACTACCTGTCTACGTGTTTGCTGTAGATAATTCCTCTCTTCAAACAGTTGTGTATTTTTTTCCTATAAATATCAGCGTTCAGAATGCAGAAGATGTTAATGTTTTACCAATGTAAGTAGTGCAATCTCCGCTTGTAGCTTGAAGACTTCAGTACTCTATTTTTAATATAAAAACTATGGTTTTTTATGGGTACCTGAAGCGTGTGAAGTGTTGATTCTGCATTGCTAATCCTAGACCTTGCAGAGGGCCACTGTGTGGTCAAGGGTACATTTTGTTTCTGTACATTTTCATTTGTTGTCTTTCCTCATTTAATTTTACATTTACTGTGTTTTTCATCATGTTCATAATTGTTTGCTAACACAGTGTTTTGCAGCTTGTGTCATTTGTTTCCACTAACTCAGGATAGTTTTATGCCAGCATAGAGTAGTTCTAGTTTCCATTATTTTCTAGCCTCTTAACTGTAGTTTTTAAATTGATGTCAGTAGCATAACTAGATTTATTTCATCTGCTGTCTCTTAGTTCTTAGTTTTTAAATTTAAGTTGTTTAATGCCTTTTGTTGATTAGAGTAGTCACTCATGACATAAATGAATATTTCCAAAGCCTTTCGTTGATGGTTAATCCTCAAACTAAATGGTGAAATGTTGTGTTTATGAATGAGATTTCTTGTTGTTCATTGGTTTTTGAGTCATTTAAGTTTAATGTATTTTTCTCATTAGTGTAGTTACTCATATTATAAATGAATGTTTCCAAAGCCTTTCGTTGATGGTCAATCCTCAAACTAAATGGTGAAATGTTGTGTTTATGAATGAGATTTTTTGTTGTTCATTAGTTTTGAGTTAGATAGTTTAAATCCATTTTCTTATTAGTTTAGTAACTCATGATTTAAATGGATGTTTCCAAAAGCCCATCGTTGATGGTTAAGCTTAAGACTAAGTGGTGCAATGTCTTATTTATGACTGAGTTTTGCCTTGCATTTTCATGTTTATTTCTTCCTTAGAATGATGAAGAATGAAATCTCTCAAATATTGCTATCATAAGGAGGTAGTTCTCCCTGAATTATGTAGCAGAGTGACAACAATACTTCATTTAGTTTTTCTTTCATAAATAGAATAGTTGCAATTTTCCTTTCACTTAGTTTAGCTTCAGTTTCATATTTACTTGTTCATCAAGCTTTAATTTTGCAAATAGATCAGACAACAGAAGTAATTTTGTTTCCAGTATTTCATAGGTAGCTGAAATTCCATTGTATCATTTAAGTTTTGGTTTTTTAATTAAAGTAGATAGTAGTTTTAAGATTCCTTTCAGCTCATGTTTTGGAAGCAGTTACAATAGCAAGAAGAGAAGCTCTGTTTTTCACTTTCTTGTTTAAAAATCTTACTTCCAAATTTGGCCTAAAAAGTACTTTTAGCTCTCATTTCATCTCTCTAGGCTCTTAGCAGCAGTAGATTAAGATTTCAATTACATTGCAGAACATTAGGAATCAAAAGAACAAAACCCCAAAACAAACATAAACTTGAAAATAGTGAGGTAAGGAAGGGTCATCTAGCACATATAGTGCACTACACTTCATCAGTTTATGACACCAGGATTGATAATTTATGTAGCAATTTAGGACACTAAATTGACTAAACATGGTTTCAGAAATGCTAGAGGCTGGTATAATTCAACCTAGTCAAAGTTCTTTCTCTGCTCTAGTAGTATTGGTGTACAAGAAGGATGGATCATGGCGCATGTGTCTAGATTATAGGGAGCTCAACAAACTCACTATTAAAGATAAATTTCCCATTCCTATCATTGATGAATTATTGGATGGATTTCATGGAGAAATTTACTTCAAGTTGGACCTTCGTTCAGGATATCATCAAATCAGAATAAAGACTGGAAACATTTTGAAAACAACATCTAGAACTCATGAGGGTCATTATGAATTTTTGTTCATGCCTTTTGGCCTTACCAATGCACCTTCTACATTTCAAGGTTTGATGAATTCCATTTTCAAACCCTTCCTTTGAAAATTTGTGTTAGTATTTTTTGATGATATACTAATCTACAACAAGTCTTGGAAGGATTATGTTCAACATGTTGATAGAGTGCTCAAACTATTGGAGGAGAAACAATTATATGCAAAAACCTCCAAATGTTTCTTTGGAGTACAAGAGGTGGAATATTTGGGTCATATTTTATCTCATGAAGGTGTTAACGTATACCCTAGAAAAAATAAAGCCATTAAGGAATGGAAAATCCCCACATCCATAAAGCATGTGCGAGGATTTCTCGGGTTGACAGGGTATTATCGCAAGTTTGTTAAGAGTTATGGGAGAATAGTAGCACCTTTAACAACATTGATGAAGAAAGATGCATTTTCATGGACTCCGGAAGCAACGGAAGCCTTTGAACATCTTAAAGAGGTAATGTGCCAAGCACCAATCTTAGCTACACGAGACTTCACAAAAAACTTTATTATGGAATGTGATGCCTCAAGAAATGGAATTGGTGTTGTTTTAATGCAAGAAGAAAGACCCATTGCTTTCGAAAGTTGTCCAATCAAAGGAGAGGATTTACACAAAGCTATTTATGAGAAGGAAATGTTGGCAATACTACATGCACTTAAGAAATGGAGACCTTACCTAATGGGAAGACAATTCATGATATCCTTAAACACTTTTTAGAACAAAGATTATCTTCAGAAGAGCAAAAAAAATGGGTCACAAAGATGTTGGGTTATGATTTTGAAATCATCTGCAAAAAAGGGAAGAAAAATGTTATTGTAGATGCACTCTCAAGGAAGGATGAGGATGTGGAAGCATTGCTTTGTGCCATTTCTATTATCCAACCAGATTGGATAAATGAAGCAAAGGATGAATCGAGGAATGACGAAGAAGTGTGGGCACTCATTCAAAAGCTACAACAAGACCCTAGTACATCTAATACATTTAGCTGGAAAAAGGATTCATTATGGTACAAAGATCGCTTATACCCCAATAAGAATTTCCAGCTCAAACAAAAGATTCTTATCGAATTGCACACCTCTCCCTTAGCAGGGCACTCAGGATTTTTTAAAAATTACCACAAGGTTAAGAAGGATTTTTTTTGGATGGCCTTAAATATGATATTCAGAAGTTTGTGGTGAAATTTTTGGTTTTCCAACAAAATAAAGTTGAAACAATTAAGACCCAGGTATATTACAACCTTTATCCATTCCAAGTCAACTTTGGGGGGAGGTTTCAATGGATTTTATGACAAGTTTACCCAATTCTGAAGGAAAGAGTGTCATCATGGTGGTAGTTGATAGGCTTACCAAGTGTGCACAATTTTGTGCATTATCTCATCCCTTTAAAGCTAGTAAAATTACTACTGCATTTATGGAAACAATTCAAAAGCTACAAGGAAACCCAAATATTATTGTAAGTGACAAAGATCCCATTGTCACAGGAAATTTTTGGACATAATTATTTTCTTGTCTAGGTACTCAGTTAGCCCATAGTTCATTGTATCATCCTCAATTTTATGGGCAAACTGAGATAGTGAGCAAATGTTTGGAAGAATATCTTCGTTGTTTTGTATCTGATAAATAGACATAATGGGTCAAATGGTTTCCTCTAGCCGAATGGTGGTATAACACTTCCTTCCATACTACAGCAAAAATGACCCCATTTATGGCACCTTATGGATGTCATCCACCATCCATCACATCATATTTAAGAGAAAATTATAAGGTTCAAGTAGTGGAAGAGCACATTGATCATCAACAACAAGTTCTCCAACTCTTAAAGGATAACCTCACTTTGGCACATAATAGAATGAAACAACAGGCAGATCAACATCGCAACGAAAGAAGGTTTGATGTAGGTGACTGGGTATTTCTACGGATACAACCATACAAACAAATGTCCCTCAAGCAAGCTAAGAAGGATAACAAATTACCACCAAAATATTATGGTTCGTACAAGGTGTTGCAAAATATTGTTACTATGGCATACAAATTGGAGCTTCCTACAACTTCTTGAGTGCACCCAGTTTTCCATGTTTCATGCTTAAAGAAGGTTTTAGGTGACAAGCTTCTAGTTCAAACAATATTTCCAGAACCTGATGAGGAAGGAAAAATCATATTGGAACCTGAAGCAATCAAAGAAAGAACACAATAACTACGATCAATTTCAGAGTATCTCATCAACTGGAAAAACTTACCCATTGAAGATTCCACATGGGAGGATGAGAATTTTATATAGAAGCATCCAAAACTACTCAATCGTTGAGGAAAACACTTTTCTAAAGGAGAGGGGCATGTTAAGCCCCTATAATACTAGTGTATTCCCTTATTATTATTGTCATTGCAGCCCCTTATTGTTATTGTTGTGCCCATGTTCCCATATTGTTATTATTGTGCCCCATAGAAGCCCACTATTGTTATTGTTGTGCCCTGACATTATTATTTTTATGTCGGCTTTGACTATATTGTGGCCCCTTAGACTCCTATATATAGAAAGGAGGTCTTGTAATTTGCATCATCCAACAATTGTTCATTTGTTTAATGTAAACGAGGTTTCCCCCTCAAAGAGGTTGATTTTGAAGTCGTTGCTCTATCTTTTCTTCTATTTTGTGTGCTGGTTGCATAACAATTTGCAACTTTTTAGGTTACTGTAGGCTGAGTTTCCTTTCTTGAGATTTTGTTAGACAAATTTCTAAGTAGAGAGGTTATTTCATCAATTTTATGTTCTTCATATTTAGTTTTTTATGATGAGGTACCTTCTTCTCTATATTTCATCCTCTTTTCATCCTTTTCTTCCTTAGATTTTATTTTAGGTTAGCAGATGTTGATCTATTAGCTTTAACCTTGATTGCATTAGTTTTCCTGTTTGCTAAAGTTTTGGATTTTCTCTCCCTAAGAATTACAACAAAGTCATCTTCAAATTATTTGGAAAACCTAACCTTAACAACAGTCACTGGAGGTTTACAATATGGAGGCATCTTGTTATAAATTTTATTGAATCTCTTAATGAAATTAGCTACATGTTCACTAGAGTTTATTTTCAAGTCTTCAAACTCTTAATGAAATTAGCTACAGGTTCACCAGGGTTTCTTTTCAAGTCTTCAAATTCTGTTAAGCAGTAAACATCATCCTTTTTTATTCCCCATTGATTTTTGAAAATGTTGAGTAGTTCAGCCCATGAATTAATGGAATTATATTGAAGTTGTCTGAAATATATTCTAACATTTCCTTCAAGTGATTGAACAAAAAGTATTTTGTAGACATCTTCATGCTCAATATTCATATTATTAGCAAAGTCTAGGAATGCAACTAAGTGATCTTCAACAGATGCCCCTATCTCTCCATTAAATATAGGTAAATGTTTTAAATACCCATCAGGAAAAGCATGAAGTTGGATTGTTTGTGAAAGGACTAACGTTGCATAATGTGTTGCCACAATTGGTTGAATACCAACCATTTGATGTTTGATGGAGTTGTATTTTTATGAGAAATGACTTTACTAGAAGAAGGACGTAATGAAGGTTTGGGTTTCTGGAAGAATTGAGGATTAATAACTAACTTTTGAACTAACTTCTGAACTTTAGGTAAAACATTTTCAAGATCCTCAAAATCTAGAGGATTAGTATAGATAATAAGCTCCTCTTTAGATTTAGTAGAAGTGGATGGATAAGTATGTACAAAAGAAGATTTAAAATCAAGTGGTTTAAACTTAGAAAGAGAAATTTTAGGATATTATTCATTGTCAGAAGGTTCGAAATGGAATGGGAATAAGGAAGTTCAAAAACCTCAGGTTGATGGACTAAAAGTGAAATTTGAAGATCTACTCCTCTAGAAAGGAGTTCTAAAACTTTTGGAGGAAGATATGATAATTCAGCAGGTGTTGGAGTTGATTGTAAAGGGTCAGATTGTGAAGGTACTTCAGATAGAACATAGGTAGAAGCAACAAGAGAGGCTTCTAACTTACGTCTAATATATGCAATTCTAACTAATCTCTTTCGATCTGATAAAGGAGATAAAAGATCTAGATCTGGCTGTGCTCTCGTATGCTTGCGTGAAGCTAGATTTAATATGTAGAGTCGTATGGTGAAGGATTTTACCCTACTAACCCTTATTCACTGTTAAGAGGCAAGCATAATCATTGTCCCAGGGAAGCAAGCTTCAATCTTCGTTCCCCAGCAATGGAGCCAATTTGATGGTGTCCTTTGTAGAGAGTAATAGGCTAAGGAACCATGCCAAGGCATCTAAAGTAAGGTTTTGATTTTGAATGGTTGACCAATGCTTTAAAATTTTAAATATATGCAAATCCTAAGTATTTGTGAGAAAATAGAAGGGTTGATTCTTCATTCTTAACAGAATTAAGCCTTAAAATGACTTTGAAAGTAGAATTTAAGAAGATATATAATTCCTTAAACATTCATATTGAAAATCTAATTTTATATATATGTCAAATGCGGATAGTAGTTTTCTATAACCAAATGGTACATGTGCAAGAGATGACCTAAGGAAACACTTAAAAAATTTAGTGGAATTAACTAAGACAGACAGTTTCAATTAATCAATCTCTTTTAATCATGCTAACATTGTAGGGGATTTCAGAGAGATTGACATTCAATCTAATCTTCCCCAGACTTCTATGTTAACTTGAACATGTACAGAAAAAATAAAAATGGAAACATAATTGAATAACTAGAAGAAATCACTAAGATACACAAGATACTTAGAATGAATCTAGAATCCTTCTATTAGCTTCAAAAATAGCTTAGAAAGTTACAAACATGTCCACTGGTTCATCAAAAGGGTTCAACCCTTTCTTCTTTGAATTACAAAATACTTATAGAGTTCGACTCAAAATATCTAGACTTGAATTAAAATTTATTACAAAATATAATATCATCCAAAATAATTGTGATATTACAAAAATAGTACTAAAAAAAAGTAAATCTAAACTGATTTGAACACTCTGCACATATTTCAAGGGTTGTTGTTTGATGACTGTAGCTAGAAATCTGCTTTTTTATTCACTTCTCCTTTTAATATGTTGTCTGCTCCTAAAATTTAGCATTTTTTTCTATTCGATGAGCTCACATAATTTATCCAATCCCTTTATATCAGCGATAGAAAAATTTAGCAATTTTCTGTATGACTCATCAACCTCAATATATTTTTCAAAAGTAAGCCTAGTTAGAAACAAATTCTTAATTTCATGATGAATGAGAAAATCATAACTTAAACCTTCGATGAAATCTTTTCCAATTATAATTCCTCTAATTTTGGAAAACTTAGTCTTGTCCACTTCTATCTCATGTAACATGTGTTGATAATCTTCAAGTGGAATCAATCTGCCACCTATACCCTGCAAACCTAGGAGTCCTTTATGATGTAGAGGATTGAATTTTCTATGATTTTTTTTTATCTGAACCTCTAAATTCAGGAACTTATTCTCAAGTTGTAACATCAAATTCCTCTTGGATTAAAAATGTCTCACCACCAAGACAACTTCAGTTTTGTGTTTAATCCTAAATTCTTCAATTTCATACTCCATTTTGGAGTTTAAGACATTAATTATCCTTGTGGCATCTCTTGGTTCGTGGTCTAGGTCTTCTTTTATTTTTGCTACTGTTGCTTTTGATCTCTGTAATAAATATTCTTGTTCAAAAATAATCTTAATGGAAGGCCATAACTCAGTCACTGATGCATTAATATCAATCTAGATATTTTCTTTGGCTTGAGTAATAGTTTGTGCAATCAATGATTCACTCTCATAAAATTCTAATGGCGAGTTAACTTATAATTCTTTTAAATCTCAGCTAAATATGCATTATCAATATTGATTTTATGTTCTTGAATATTTGGAGTTTCATCTTGAATTTTTCAATTTCTTGATGCTTCAAAGATAAGTCTCCCATGGTCTCTAACAATTGTTCTATTGAATTAGTATATTGTGTTTCTACTGTGATTGATGTCGGTGTAGATGTCCCGAATGTTGAAGTACCTATTGTAGAAGGTGTCACTATGGGGATGACAACTGTAATACCGAGTTGCTACTCTTTTTCTTTCAAGAGTGTTTCCATGTCAGCTTCCATCTTTTGAATTTGGACATTTTGTTTGACTATCAAATTTAACATATTTACCTTTTCCTTTTTAGTTGACCTACTTCCTTAGCTTTTGTATACTCTGTAGTAGGAAGTTTAAGTTTCTTCCTAAATGCTTGAATGTTAGCATTTTTATTGTTTATCATCCCTTTTTCTGCTTTGATATCACTAGGATCATATCCTAGTTTGATCACAAAATCTGCAAGTGCTTTGATTTTGTTATCTTTAGCTAAGGATGATATTCTCTCTATTTTTAATTATGTGTGAATATTATTCAACAAAGCGTGCACCTTAGCGGCTTCCATGGCTGAAATTGTCAATGTAGAATATATCATTTCACCTGCTTGCTTATGAAGGCCAATTTGATCAATTGGATGAATTTTCTTAGTATCAAAAGAAAAAATGGATGTTTTATAATCTTCTACACTTTTATTGATTGGAACTTTAAGTTATCAGAAGGGTAATTGAAACTCTCCCTTTTTAGTATCAAGTTCAGACAAAAGTCTACGTAGGGAAGTCGAAGGTTGTTTATGAAATTCAGAATAAACAGAGACCTTTAATGCTTCATTATTCCTTTTTATTTCTCTATATCCAGAAAAATATATTGTTGCACTGTATCTTGAGAGACAAATGACACAGGAAAATATGTTGTGTTCTCTTCAATTTGTGGAAAGGAAGTGGTAGGAAATCCTGACACCATTACTATAACCTTCTCCTATGAATTATTTCATTTTGAGGACTCTTCATTAGTGTTTGTTTTCATTCTCCTTTTGAAGAATATGAAACCTGTAGCTTGAGTTTTTGAACCTGTAGGAGATAGAATTTCTCTTGATCTTTTGGTTTCTTTTTTTTGGGGAATTGGAATTTCTGACGTTGTTTGACTAACAATTTATTCCTTAGCTTCCTGTAATGTATTTTCCTATCATTCTTCTTGATTTCATATTGTTCTATCTTTGGCTTGGTTGTATGTGCATAAGGTGTTATTTTGTGCTCAACTCTCAACCTTGAAATAATTCCCAAGGGATCATAGGACCAAGTATAATCAACTCCAATCTCATCTACTTTAACAAATTATCTACCTCCTTTGTTGCTGCTCTAGTATTAACAATGAAAGGGCCAATCTGTGCCTTCAACTTGAATTGTGCTTTCTGCTTCCTAGATACAAAATGAAAATCATCCATATTCATCATTTTCCTTATGTATTCTAAGGGAGAGATCCTTATGGGAACAAGCACTGCTGACCTGTAGGGAGGGAGTTCACAACCATATACTCTAATCTCTGTATAATTCTGGTAAAGGTACCAGTCTCCAACTTTAGCTTGCTCAGTAAGGTACAAAATTCTTCTGATTTCAGGTGAAATCCTTGGTATTACATCACTGCTGAGAAGACATAAGGACATATGAAAAAACTAGTTTACAAAGTCACTAAAGGAAAAATCTTTTGTATTCTTCCTTACCAAGGAATTTCAGTGAATAATAGATTGAGGCTTTCCTTATGCATATAACTTATGCAATGGGAATTTAAACCTTCATGCTTGATGAAATGAAAGAAAATATACAAGAACTAATTGATGGTTGAATGAACCTTCAGCAAAAAACTTTATAAATTGATCATGAATAATATCTAACAGAAATTGACTGTAATTAAAAATCAATGAAGGATTATTACCCATAGAGAAAACTAACAAAAATCCTAGTATCACTTCATCTGCCCATTGATCGGTATGATAACCTAACAAACAAGCGACTGTGGAAATAATATGTCTTGACATTTCTGGAAAAATTGCAATGGAATACAGCAAATTAGTTCTAGGAAATTCAGAATTTTCAAGTAGGAATGACTCAAAAATACGAGCTCACTGGGGAAATGTAAGTTTTTTATAGATCTCCATGAGGGATTTAGTAGAAAAGGGGTGTAGAGGAGCTTGGAAATGGATTTGTAGTGCTTGGCATATGGATTCAGGTGTAATGGTGAATAAAAGTTCATTGTTTTGGGCAATTATAGCCCTCTGACTGGGAAGATACCTGAGATGGCACCAGATGACAAATTTTGAGAAGGGTTGAGTTTGGGGATAGACAACTTAGGGCAAGAAACACTCCCAAATATTCAATTCATCACTAACTTCTTGGAATTTCTGGTTTTCCCAGTTGTGGAGTTCATACAAATCGAAATCGCACTTGGTTTCTAATATTTTATATTGGGTATTGACCAGAGGAAGCTTGTCTAAGTTAATGAAAAATGGTAATGTAGGTATTTTTACAGCTACTTTAGATTTTCCTTTGTGAAAAGACATTTTAAACAACAAATTACCAGTTAGGGTGGAAAATTACCAGACTATTGATGATCACTAGCATAGGAAGATGGTTGTGCAATTTTGAAATTCTGGGCCACGCTTGTGCTACTAAAAGGAGAAATGGTGAAAAAGGAGTATGCAAGGTAATGGGGTTTTTTTATTAAAAGAGGGGATTTAGACGAATGGAAATTATAACCCTTTTGGCGCATCTAATTAATAAAAATAGACGCTGGTGAGAGTGATTTAATTATTTAGCATTAATATAACTATTTGGCAAGAGTGAATAGCAGAAAGACAAGTGGCAATGTATGAGTGGGAGTGGGAGTGAAGGGGGGAAGGAAAAGTGGTTTGCAGATGAGGGGTATCTAGTTAATGGTATTAGAGCGGGGGTTCCTAAAATTTATGTGAAGTTGCCACGTATGGTTTGGCGTATTGTCAAGTCAACTTTTCGGACCCCCCCCCCTCGTTAACCTTCAAAAGTGTGGGTGGGTCCCGAATCTATCCTTTATCATTGATTCGAGTGGGGACGATCTCGTCCATCGCTTTCACAACAATCATTATCGTTATGTGACAAGAGTGTCAAATCACTTATTTACAATTTAATAATCCTCCGAAAATACAAAGGATTAAAATAATAACAATAAAAACAAATTAATGCGGAATTTTAACTAGCGACCCAACTTAGGGATATATTTATTCTGTTATATATATTTAATCCCTTTTTCTTTCTTTTCTTTTGATTTATTTGTTTTTCTCATTTTTCTTTTAATTTATTTCTTTCTTTTTTATTTTTATTCTCTTTTCTATTTTTTTTTTTTCAACATAAAGGCAAAAGTAGAAAACAAACTAGGGTAAAAATAAGTTACAACACCACGACCTCCACAAACCAAATCAATCTACATAACCAACTCACATGTGCAATGATTTGTAGAGGAGTATTAACAACAACATTGAAAAAGTTGTCATATTAACCATTATCAAAATTGACCTTCATATAAAGCAAAATCATATGTTAATGAGGATCGATCCTTTGACCAACCAACTACAATATTTTGACAAATGAATCTCCACCACTAGCTCATGAAGCTTCCTGGTGATTTGTTCCTTTAATAGTTGTGCTAAATAATGTACTCATCACAAGCTTTGAAAAGGATCCCGGTGGGGAATCAAACCTCTGAAACAATGATCAATTCATTGCCACTAACACACTAAGCCTCCACCATTATAACTTGGTTGCACTTAGCTTTTAGAGCTTTCATTGGACCTTGTCGCAGGTTTCCAAAATAATCCTTGTGTGGATTCAATGGAAAAATCAAATATTTCCACAATTTTAAACACTCCATAATATCGGCCTTCTATTCATTGTCACATATAAAATGTTTTGAATTGACTCTTGGCTTGGTGGCCATGGACTTTGGGCCATGATTCTTCAATGTAGATGTGGCCTTTAGACTATGATTCTTCTCTACTATAAATCTTGAAACATGAACCACATCTTTGACCTCACCATTTTTTTTCACACATACCATGTCCCCAACTTACCACCATTTTAGCTTGTCAATGAATCTCTTCTATCTTGGCTTGTCTTGGCATTACAATTAACAAACCATGTCTTGACATCTTCAAGTTTCATTGACTTAGCTTGTTGTGATCTAGGTTCTTCAAGACACCTCTTGATAAGAAATATATGTCCACTTGTTTCAGATAAACAAGTCACCATTGCTTCGACTCTAGTTGCAGGCCTTTGGACCATGACTTACATCCACTATCTCAGATAAACAAGTCACCACTTCTTCGACTTTGTTCGCAGGATTTCGGGCCATGACTTACGTCCACTATCTTAGAAAATCAAGTAGACACTACTTCAACATCACATACTATCATCACAAGCCTTTAGGACATGACTTGATGAGCAATATACATCCACTGTCACAAACAAACAAGTCTATTGTTGTATTAGACAAATCAACCTCAAATTTGGCTTTCCGTATTCACCATTTCCTCATGTCAGCTTCCATGTATTTTATGGTGTTAAAGCCACATATGTGAATTCTTAAACCATCTTCAATTAAAACTAAATAGGCCACTGTTGCTAAACAAAAATTTCCTCGAGTGAAACCACAACGAAACATACAAAAGTTGATAGAAATATCTTCAATCAATGTTCCATTCTCAAACTGAGTCGAGGGATGGTATATATATACAATTTTATTTGGTCAACTATTTACATGAGTCGACATCTGATCATCTCTGCCTAAGGCTTAACCATATACTTGTTTCCTTAAACCCTGTATTGTGACCCTTTGGGGTTGGTCATGGGACTGTGACATGGAGTTATGGACTTATTTTCCATGCTTAGCTATAATAGACACCTCTATCCTTGGTTCAACATCCTTTGTGGAATAGGTGTATTCCATATGACTGAACTCATGATTGGATTTTTAACTTTTTCTCTATGAGAAATTGGGCCACTGATGTCACCTACCCTAGGTCACCAGGTCTATGCATTCCAAGTGTCATAGTATGATTCAATGGGACCAAACTAGTTAACGATTGCACATGTTGGTGTGAATCCACTCCTAGATATTCCAAAAGTTTCACATTATTTAATGTATTAATGTTGGGGGCATTTTCCCTATAGTTTTGGGTCTCCAATTGGTGTTGATCTTCAAATGGCCATAACTTCTCATCCGGGAGGAGATTCTTAGAGAAGAATATATTATTGGAAAGGTATCAAAGATACCTATACAACCATGTTGTTTTTAGGATATTTTGGACAACATAACTACATAAAAAACTTAAATAACTTCAAGCACCTCCAACTGCTCTTGATGAGAACATATAAGATATCCAACTGTCATATTACTTCTTAGAGGGTCCTACTACTTCTTTGGTCATGATAGGTAGTACTGCTACTATATCATACATCCCTTTTGACATCAATGACATGTTTTTTCATTAAATAAAACACTATGTGCAATAATCTCCCCCTTTTTCATTGATGGAAACACCATCAGACATTGATGGTCATTGATGTCATCCAATCACAAACCTCCCATGCGTAAAGGCCTTCCTTGGTCAATGTCAATATCTGCAATCTCTCTTTTCTTAAATGCCTTCCTTGGTCAATGTCAGTGGCTACATAAATGCCTACAATCTCTCCCCCTTTGACATCAATGGAAAAGGTTCATGGTTATTTGTTAAGAACCACCATATTGATGATCTTGTATAAGTATCTATGCATAACCTATTACTTTATGATCTCGCATACCTGATTGGCCCATGATTCCTTCCTACTGCTATAATGATAAATTTTCCTTTTGAAATGATGTTTTACTATGAAAGTATCCCCCTGATATTATGTTATGAAACTAGCTCACAGAAAGATAGAAAAGATAGATAAATGCCTTAGAAATAAGCCTCTTCGAGGGGGAAACCTCCTTTTACATTACACAAATGAAGAATTCTTGGATGATACAAATGAAAAGACCTCCTTTCTTTATATAGGAGTCTAAGGGGTCATAATATAATCAGAGCCGACATAACAATAATAATGTAAGGGCACAATAATAACAATAGTGGGCTTCTATGGGGCACAACAATAACAATATGGGGACAACATGGGCACAATAATATAATAAGGGGGTTATACTAATAACAATAAGGGGTTACACTAGTAGTATAGGGACCTAACATGCCCCTCTCCTTCAAAAAGTGTTGTCCTCAACTTTTGAGTAGTTCTTGATGCTTCTGTATAAAATTCTTGTCCTCCCATGTGGAACCTTCAACGGGTAAGTTATTCCACTTGATGAGATACTTTGAAATTGATTGGTTTCATAGCTATCGGGTTCTTATTTCTGTGACTGCTCCAGGTTCCAATGTGATTTTTCCTTCCTCGTCAAGTTCTGGCAATATTGTTTGAATTGGAATCTTCTGCAACTTTTGAATGAGTGGCCACACTTCTTCATCCTTCTTCCATTCATCCCTTGCTTCATTTATCCGATCTAGTTGGATAATAGAAATAGCACAAAACAATGCTTCCACATCCTCATCCTTTCTTGAGAGTGCATCTGCAACAATATTTTGCTTCCCTTTTCTATAGATGATTTCGAAGTCATAACCCAACATATTTGTGACCCATTTTTTCTGTTCTTCTAAAGATAATCTTTGTTCTAAAAAGTATTTAAGACTATTATGATCCATTTTTACCTTGAAGTGTCTTCCCATTAGGTAAGGTCGGAATTTCTTAAGTGCATGTCGTATTGCCAACATTTCCTTCTTATAAATAGCTTGCTTGAGATGTAGCCATAAAAATACCCAATCGCTTACATCAAAACTTCTTTCACTATGATGTTGATCTACCTGTTGTTTCACTCGATTCTGCACCAAAGTGGCATTATCCTTTAAAAGTTGGAGAACTTGTTGTTGATTCTTGATGTGATATTTCACTGCTTGAACCTTTTTCTTCTTGATATGTCCTTCTATCTTGAGAGTTTGAGGAGCCGTAATTTCTTCCAATGCATTACAAGATATGGTTGGTTTCATTTCTGGTTGCTTGATGTGATCGTTCACTTCTTGAACATTTTTCTTCTTAATATGTCCTTCTATCTTGATAGTTTGAGGAGTGGAAATTCCAGCCAATGCATTACAAGATATGGTTGGATTCATTTCTTCCTTATTGATGTGATGTTTCACTTCTTGAACCTTCTTATTCTTAATATGTCCTTCTATCTTGCAAGTTTGAGGAGTGGTAATTATTGCCAATGCTTTACAAGATATGGTCAGATTCATTTCTTCTTTCTCTGGGGTTGGTTCCTGGTGTATATCCTCCTCTTTTGATGTTTCTTGATCCTCTTCTTCCTCCTCTTCATACTCTATGTAAAATAATTTCTTCTCGGCACACTTATGACCTTTAATGCATTTGCTATCACAATTGTAACAAAGCCATTTTTCTCTTTTTTCTTCCAATTGTTGTGATGTAAACCTTGTAGGTTGTGGAAAGCTAGGAGAAGAAACACCTCCATAATTATAGTCATGAGTGGTGGGATTCCTTATTTCCATAATTTCGCTTTCAATTTTTCTTGCCCACCTGAATGCCTTCTCCAATGAATCAGGTTCCCAAATACGAACCTCATGTTGAATGTTATCCTTTAAAGTACCTATGAAGACATCAATACTTTGTTTCTCTGGAATATCATTTACCTTTATATTCAATTTTTGAAAGTCCTCAATGTGCTCTACCATTGAACACTTTTGTTTGAGATTTATCAATTGGCTAAAGAAGGTGTTTCTCTTTGTGTCCTCATAATGTGCTATCATTTCCTCCATGAAAATTGACCATGTAACAAGTGGTTTACGAGAACAAAGCCCTTTATACCATAAAAATTGATCTGCTTCTAAATATGAATATGCAATATGTACCTTTTGTAACAGTTGCACCTCATGTAGATCAAAATATTTCTCCATCTGTAGTATCCAATTTACCAGATCCTTGCCATCAAACTTCCTCATATCACCTTTTCTTGATTTTAGGAACTCGATCTTGAAACGACTATAACTCTGTAATTTCGGATATTTAAGTTCTGAAATTTTGTCCTATAGTAGCCCTATGAATCCTCTTTCTAACCCCGAAAGTCTGATCAAGATTGGATTCTGTAAGGAAGCGTTATGTCAAATCTCCCACGATGACCTGATTATAGACTAGTTCATTAGAATAAACTTGTATGAAGTGCCACGTGTCACTGTTTCAACCTTAGGACTTAAAACTGATACACAGAAAACTACAGCTTGTCTTCTTTCTAAAACTTCTTATGAAATTTCAATTTGATGCTCAAAGAGGAATTTATGATGATTTTCCCAAGGTCATTGGTTTGGAATGTAATTTGGGGGTCTGCAAAAACCCTAACTTCCTCATATTATATCTCCGAAAACATAGTGAGACAGGATCTGAAATTTTGAGCCAAGGTTCAGACCAATTTCGTCTCAAATGTATTTTTTTTTTATTTTTTTAGCTTATGCAACTTTGTAATGAAATAGTTATAGCGCAAATTACATAATTACCTATTTTAGATGAAATTCTGTAGCTTGCCAAAACTCTAAATTTCTTAGATGCTATATCCGAACATATAGTGTGAAAAGATTTGAAATTCGGATGCAAGCTTTAGGCACATTTCTTCTCAAATTGGTTTTTTTTGTAGCTTCTGAAACTTCGTAGCGAAAAAGTTATAGCGAAAATTTCACGATGACCTGTTTGGGGCAGCAAAACCCTAGAATCCACAGCTCTGATACCAAATGTTATGAAACCAGCTCACAAAAAGATAGAAAAGATAGATAAACACCTTAGAAATAAGCCTCTTCGAGGGGGCAACCTCCTTTACATTACACAAATGAACAATTCTTGGATGATACAAATGACAAGACCTCCTTTCTATATATAGGAGTCTAAGGGGTCATAATATAATCAAAGCCGACATAACAATAATAATGTAAGGACATAATAATAACGATAGTGGGCTTCTATGGGGCACAATAATAACAATATGGGGACACCATGGGCACAACAATATAATAAGGGGGTTGTACTAATAACAATACGGGGTTACACTAGTAGTATAGGGATAACCTATTACTTTATGATCTCACATACCTGATTGACCCATGATTCCTTCCTACTGCTATAATGATAAATTTTCCCTTTGAAATGATGTTGTACTATGAAAGTATCCCCCTGATATTATGCTTCCATTGCTACTCATAGTTTCTCTTGTATGCATTAGGAGACTTTTGAGGGCTAAAATGGGCCTCCTAAGAAAAATGTACAACCAAAATAAGCTTTATAAGAACCAATAGGATTCAATATGATGATGTCAACCATGGGGGATGATTCACCATTTTTGGATTAAAAAAGTAAAAATATTAAAAAATAATGAAATAATCATTCTACTTTTTCAACTCATTTTTTAACTTATCTCCCTAAGGTTTGAATCAAATTTCAAGTGGGAGTACTCGTTGGATGAAAAATTTAATTTGTCATCCAAGGATTACCCATGTTGCATACTTTCGATGGACCCTACTACATGAAAAATGAGAAATACATTAAAAAATGAGATTGCAATCATGTTTTTTCATGTATTTCTCATTTTTCGTGTAGTAGGGTCCATCGAAAGTATGCAACATGGGTACTCCTTGGATGAGGAATCAAATTTTTTATCCAACGAGTGTTTTCACTCAAAATTTGAAAATACAAGTTGAAAAAATAGTTTTTTTTCTTTTTTCCCTCTAAAATTTGATGATGTAATCTAATCTTATTTTATTATTTCCACTATTATTTTATAATTTCTTTAGGCAGCCGATTTTAGACCTCAAAATTCCCCTAATGTCTAAAGTCTCCCCCTCAGACCATGCACTTTCCCGATCTAATTCTTCTGTTGTCATGATTGATATTGAAAGTCTCCTAAGACCATACTTATGTCATCCACAATATCATAGTATTTCTTCTTCAAATTTTGAAGAAGCCATTTTTAATTCTTGTATTGCTAATGAGATAACCCTTTTAGTGAGGAAGAGACCACTCTCATATTTTGTTAAAGATATTTGAAATTTTCCCTTGTTACCAATTTGGTAGAGATATCAACAATATGTTCCTTGGTTGGAGTATATTCTAGTCTAACTGAGTTCTCCACATATTTTTCTCTGAAGAAATGATGCTTAATTGAGATATGATTTTCTTTTTAGTGCATGACTAGATTTTTCAAAATATCAATTGCACTAGTGTTATCACACATGATAGCTATAGGTTGACCATTATGTTATTGAAGTCTTTTAGAATTTTATTGATCCATATCACTTGAGTACAGCATGTAGTTGGAGCAATGTACTATTCTTCTGTATTGGAGAAAGATGATAGAATATTATCTCTTGTTACGCCATGGAACCAAATATTTTCCAAGAATGAATGTTCTTCCAATAGTGGTCTTCCTATCATCCATGCTTTCATCCCAATTTTCATCAGTGTAATATTTAAGAGTAATATCAGTTCCCTAGGGATACCATAAGCCATAATCTGGAATACCTTGTAGATATCTAAATATTATTTTAACCAAATTGACATGAGATTCCTTACAAGGGGATGATTGAAATATTCCTACCAATCCCACTACCTGCATAATGTTGGGTCTTGATGTTGTCAAATAGAGAAGGTTTACAATCATTGATCTATACATGGTTTGATATAATTTTGAAAATTCGTCATATTTTCTAACTTTAAATCTTATAACCATAGGGGTTCTTACCAGGGCACAAGTTTCCATTCCAAACTTCTTCAACATTTCTTTAAGATATTTATATTGGGATATGAATATGCCTAAATTTGATTGATTGACTTGTATTCTATGAAAAAAGGTTAATTCACCTAGCATGGACATCTCAAATTCCTTCTTCATGTTGTTTGCAATCTTCTTGCTCAAGGAATCATCATCACTACCAAATATAATATCATCCACATAAATAACAATGATTAGAATGTTTACCTTCTTCATTTTTTATATCGAGATTACTATCAATTGAGCCTCTTTTGAAGCCTTGTTATGAAGAGAAGCATCCAATCTAGAGTACCATGACCTGGGAAACCGAATTAGACCATATAATGCCTTATTTAGTTTACATGTGAAATATTTGTCTTCTATTAAATGAAATCATTTTGGTTATTCCACATAGACCTCTTCCTTGATTCTCCATTTAGGATTGTTGAATTTACATCCATTTGATATACTTTGAACCCTTTGAAACAAACAAAAGATAAGAACATTTTGATGGCCTCTAGATGGGCCACATGGGAAAATGTTTCAATGAAATCAATGCCTTCCACTTGTGCATAACTTTTGCAGACAAGTCTTGCTTTATTTCTTACTACCTTTCCATGTTCATCAAGCTTTTTCTTGTATACCCATTTGGTTCCAATTTCATTTTTTTCCTTTAGTCTTGGGACATATTCCCAAGTTTGTTTCTTTTCAATCTAATTCAGTTCTTCATTCATGGCTTTGACCTAGTGCTCATCCTTGCTAACTTGAGAAAAATTTCATGGTCCCATTAATGAAAAAAATGCTATGTTTTCTTGAGATGATGTATCTGCAATTTTTCTTCTATTTTGAACACCTAAGTCTTTATTTCCCAAAATCCAATCATTCAAATTATTTCTTTGAACATAACTAGATCGATTCTTTGTGTTTATAGGCTCATGTTCTTCTCTCTATACTTCAAATTCTTCATCTTCTTGTTCCTCCAATGGGGATCCTTGAAAGATATTGGGATTAAGCTGAGCTTGAGGGAGAACTTCATTATGAGGAACTAATTCATCTACCTTTACATCGATACTCTCAATAACTTTGCATGTTATTTTTTTGTAACATTTGTAACCATTACTTCTATAGGCATATCCTAGAAAGATGCATTCATTAGCTCTAGCTTCAAATTCCCAAGTTTTTCTTCGTTCACCTTTATGTAACACTTGCTTCTAAATACTTTGAAATCTTTAACAATGTATGGCCTTCCTTTCCATAGCTCATAAGGGGTTTTATAGATTTTAGTTCTTACTTGAACCATGTTTAAAATATATACATATGTTTTTATTTCTTTTCCCTGTAATTGATCTGGGGGTTGAGCTTCAAAAAGAAGAATCCTTGCGATATCCTGAACTATTCTATTTTTCCTTTCATCTACACCATTTTTCTGAGGTGTTAATGCAATAATGAAGTGTCTTGTAATTCCATGATGTTCACAGAATTGATTACATTCATGGGAGGTAAATTATGCCCCTCTATCTGTCCTTAAGCATTTGATCTTCAAGTCCATTTCATTTTTTACAAGTCTAGCTTTGAAATTATTATTTTTTTCAAATGCTTCAAATTTTTGTTTAAAAAATCTAACCCATGTCATCCTTGTGAAATAATCAACAAATAGCATAACATATATATCACCTTTGAGAGTGGATGTCCTAGCTGGTCAAAATAGATCTGTGTGAATAATTTCTAGTGGTCAACATGTTGAGTACTCTTTTTCTTTGAACAAGACTCTAGTTTTCTTCTCAAGTTGACATGCTTTGTTCAGTTCATCCTGAGGTTTCAAAATCCTATGCATATCTCTAGCAACTTTTGTTCTTGAAATCTTCACCAAGTAGTCGAAACAAGTATGTCCCAATCTTTTATGCCACAACCAACATTCATCTAATTTTCAAAGGAAACCTTTTTTAATGTTTGATTGATCTAGTATATATATGTTTCCATCTTTTCTAATAACCCTTGTTACCAACTTACCAATATCTACATTCCTGATTGCATATGTTTTGGAGTTAAATATTACGTCAACGCCTTGATCACATATATGACTAACGCTTAACAAATTATGTTTCAATCCTTCTATACATGGCACATCTTGAGCTTTGGTTCTTCCATTATCAATTTTGATTGTTCCATTTCCAATAATACAATTATATTCATTGTTACCAAAATTTACTTTACCTTTATCTATTTCCTTGATGTTGATGTATTTTGTTTGATCCCCTGTCATGTGTCTTAAACAACCACTATCTACATACCATTTGCTCTCTTACTTCTTGGTGTATAGCATGAGTCCAAAATTTTCTTCCATTTTTTTCCATACTTTGAGAGAAATTCTTCTCCCACTTTGATTTAGTTTATAATCCCTAGCTATGTGTCCAAATTTATGACATAGAAAGCATTTGATGTGACATTTCAAACAATTTCTATCATAGCCACAATCAGTTGCCTTTTGACCAAATGCATAATATAGAAAACAATAACCATAAAAGAACCTATGGTACCTAAATGTTTTCATTTTTATTCTTTTTTTTCTTTTTTTATCTAAGCATCTTCCTAAATTTCCCTAGTTTACTTCGTTACTACATCTGCTTCTTTCTTGAGATGGGAAATTATGTCATTTTTCTCCTTTATCATATTTTCTGTTTATACTAGATTTTTTTTTAACTTCATCAACCTACTTTGCCAGATTCCATAACCATAAAATATGTTGCATATAAGTCCATATTTCCAAAATTCCTTAATCAATATTCTAGTAGTTAATTGTTCTTGAAGATGTCCAATTTTGATACCACTTTTTGGCCCAAATTTCACACTAAGAGAGCGGGGGCGAGGGTGAATCATTGTGAAATAAATTTTACTTTTTCACAACTTTTCATAATTAAACTCATAAGGGGTTTTATAGATTTTAGTTCTTACTTGAGCCATGTCTAAAATATATACATATGTTTTTATTGCTTTTCCCTGTAATTGATCTAGTGGTTGAGCTTCAAAAAGAAGAATCCTTGTGATATCCTGAACTATTCTATTTTTCCTTTCATCTGCACCATTTTTCTGAGGTGTTAATGAAATAATGAAGCGTCTTGTAATTCCATGATGTTCACAAAATTGATTACATTCATGGGAGGTAAATTATGCCCCTCTATTTGTCCTTAAGCATTTGATCTTCAAGTCCATTTCATTTTTTACAAGTCTAGCTTTGAAATTATTAATTTTTTCAAATTCTTCAAATTTTTGTTTAAAAAATCTAACCCACGTCATCCTTGTGAAATCACCAAAAAATAGCATAACATATATATCACCTTTGAGAGTGAATGTCTTGGCTGGTCAAAATAGATCTGTGTGAATAATTTCTAGTGGTCAACATGTTGAGTACTCTTTTTCTTTGAACAAGACTCTGGTTTTCTTCTCAAGTTGACATGCTTTGTTCAGTTCATCCTGAGGTTTCAAAATCCTATGCATATCTCTGGAAACTTTTGTTCTTGAAATCTTCACCCAGTAGTCGAAACAAGTATGAACAATGTAAAATTTGAAACGGGAACTATAAACTCAAAACGGGAACTTTGGCCAAAAAACCCCAAAAAAACATCAAAAACAGTGCTAAAAACGAAAAGTGTGTATACTGGAACGATGTTTTTATTTTTTAGGCGTCAATTTTGAACATGTTTTAAAAATGGCAGTGACTACGAAATTTACTATGAAATTTTCGTGCAAAATATAGCTTCAAAATGAAAGTGATGATACTGGAACAATGATTTTTTTTTTAGGGTCAATTTTCAAAATTTTTAAAAAATGCTAATAAAACCAAATTTTTATGTCTCAAACAAAGTTGTTTATGAGGAAAAAACACATTAATGTTTTTGGTAGAATATCATTTTTCTTTCCTAAGTATAAATTTAACATGTTTTCAACCATAACATGCTAGATACAAAAGAAATTGAAATTTTTTCAACTATAAAATTAAAAAACCATGACATTATGAACAAATTACATCACTAAATGAATTCAAAAGTCATTATTTGTATACTGAATAAAACATACATTATATCTCTAATTTAATATTGCATTGTAGATATTTTAAACAATAAAATTTATCATAATTAAGACATATAATCCAACAACATAAAAATGCCTCATAACTTCTCATTTAACACCATATGGAAAACATTAATTTTATTTGAAGATACGATGCATACATCAGTTATATAAATTGTCTTAAACAATTATTCAAAATCACTCATATTTTCTTGCACACCATCAGAATTCACATCTTCAGATGAGTGACTGGATGCTGACGAAGATGTTCCATATTCTTCTCTTTCATCAACTAGTGCCCCATCTGAGTCCACATGCATGCCCAACATTTCAGGTTTCAAAATTCTTCTAGATCTACGACTGGTTTCAGCAGACTCCCATGTCAACACTGTTCCTTCTGGTAACAACCTTTTCAGAATCTCTATCGTCTTGAAGCAAAGAGTTCCTCTCTTTGTTAAATTGAATTCATAAATAAGTATGTCAACATCCTCCAATTGTAATATGTCTGTGTGGCGGCGATTTATATTTGTACCCTTTCTTTTTCTTTTTCCACCATTTTTTTTTTCAACTACCATCTCTGGCTTATACGCACCATTGAATGGGTGTGTATTTGTGGCATACCAATGTACTTCAACACCTGTAACATCCTCATTTTCTGTAAAGACCTTTATAACTTTAGCAACCCAAAATGGATAGCCATTGGGATTTCCATCTGTTAGCACTGCAATCATGCAACCCTCCTTAATATCCTGTACTGAACCCCTATAAAGGTCTTCCATGGCTTCACGTTGTGCATGAGATCTTCTGGAACCAATATACATCTCTCTTTCCGTTGCCCGTGAAGAATTAATAATACCTTGACTTTGTTGTTGTTCAACAATGTTTACTTCCTCATGTTCATTCGACACATTTTATGGCCAAATAAATGGATTTTTCAAAGGTATATCTTCATTTGTTGTTGTTGAAATGATATCACTTTGATTACTGAAAAATGACTCCCACCAAACTGAATCAACAATGTCAAAGTACTCATATGTATATCTAATACATTTTTTAATTTCTTCCAGGCAATCAGAATAATTTATATCTCTATTCTATCTGCGTGCATTCTGAACTTCACCAACTGATTGTAATAACAATATTTTTGATGCAAATATTGGATGATCTGGAATGAACTTCAAAAATTGCAAACCTGATGACGGTGCTCATTCTGTAGTAGTTGAAAACTTCTTGCCCCATATTAGTGTTTTCCCATCAATTTTTTTGATACGAAATTGATGTCTGAAGCTAATGTCATTAAGTTGTTCAATGCATTTCCCCTCACCATATGATCCCAGAATAAACCTTCGCATGTCAACAGTTTCTTCCAACACATCAAAAGTAGGCTCTGGCATGTATGATTTCTTAATACATTCAATTAGTGATGGCAAGCTTCCAACTTCCTTCCTCCTCAATGTGACTGAAAAACGATTGAACATCTGATCAATATGGTCATGAGTGTGCCCAACAAGAAGGAAACCAACCTTTACCTTTTGAAAAATTCTCAATTCAACAAGCATGTTTAGATATCTAAAAACAACCTGATTTTTGTTTTCACGGCAAGTGTTGTCCAATTGTAGATACAAAACTTCAGGAAGATTACCAGACCAATGAGAAATCACATCATGAATTATGGTTATGGTCAGATTTGCATCATTATGAATATTTGGAGCTGTGAAGTACACCCTTGGCAACATTTTCCCATTGAAGACCATACAACCAACCAATTGAAACTGAATAAAATTTTCCTCTTGTAAATGTGTGGGTGTGCGAACAAAATGTGGTAAAAGTGTTTTCTTCTGGTCCATACCATCAATTATCAAACCAAAATATTTATTTGGATTATCATAACACTTCTTTCGATGCTTGTAAACTTATTCCTTTCATTTGTTTGTTGTTCGCAATGCTCCTGAAGTTCTTTGACAATTAAATCTACACAACATAAAAGAAATTCATTACCTCTTTCTGAGCCTTCACATTTGTCCCTTTTTTATTTAAGAGAAGCACATGTACTGCAAATCCCCATCGTTGTCTTCTTAGGAATATGGACATTATTGAATTCTTTCTTCCATATCTTCACAAAATATTGATATGTAATAAATTGGCCATGTCCCTCAGCACCTTCTGCATATTCTTTGTATAAGTTGTAGATTTCTCATCTTGAAAAATTATCTGGAATATGTATTGTCTCTCTATTTGGCATACACTCTCCATGCTTTGAAAAGAAATCTTTCATCCATGACATTGCAGTATTTGATAATGGCCCAAACTGTCTTTTATGACGTACTTCTGAATAAAATGTGGGATCCTTTTCCAAATTTTCTTGAATTCTCGAGAGACGAAAATTCCCAATCAAATGAAACATTTTGAAAGCTTTTCTACACAATAATAAATTCCTAATATGATAATCATAACCTGAAAATGTAGATTGCATGCAGCCAACTAAATATGAATTTTGCATGCTTTTATTCATTGACAAATATCTCTTCCTGCTTTCTAATGCAAATGTGAAATCCATATGTTTCAAGCAATTTTTTTGGCAACATTCACTTGAAATGAGAGCGCTGATAGAACTTCTTCTCGTCAAATATTCTGCTCTACCCCTTGTATAACTAGAACAACTTGCATTGATATGAAAAGGTTTGCTCCTACTCCTCGATACAATATTTCTTGGCAACATATCCATCATTGGATCATCATTTTTATAAGGATTTTCATCATCATTAAGAGGAATGTTATCCACACTATGATCAGCTCTACTTTTCAAATATTGACTTAGAGGATACTCTTCATCTTCCCCTTCTTCAGTGCTACTATCATAGTCCTTAGAATTCGGACTGAATGGAAAATTTGACTCGATGTTTAATGGATATTCTTCCTCATGTGCATTGTCAGTGCTACTCTCATAGTCCATAGAATTAGGACTACATTGAAAATGTGACTGTTTACTTATTGAATATGCTACATCCTGTCCTTTGTCACTGCTACCTTTATACTCATTAGAATTAGGACTAACTGCATCATCCTGTCCTTCATCACTGCTGCTCTCATAGTCCTTAGAATTAGGACTAAGAGGACACTATGACACTCCATTCTTTTGAAATTCATCATCATGCTCTTCATAATTGTTTCTCTCATAGTCCTTAGAATTAGGACTAAGTGGACACCGTGACACTCCAATCTTTTGAAATTCATCATCCCATGCTTCATCACTGCTGCTCTCATAGTCCTTAGAATTAGGACTAACTGGACACTGTGACACTCCATACTTTTGAAATTCATCATCATGTGCTTCATCACTACTGCTCTCATAGTCCTTAGAATTAGGACTAACTGGACACCGTGACACTCCATACTTTTGAAATTCATCATCATGCTCTTCATCACTACTGCTCTCATAGTCCTTAGAATTAGGACTAAGTGGACACTTTGACACTCCATTCTTTTGAAATTCATTATCACACTCTTCATCACTGCTGCTCTCATAGTCCTTAGAATTAGGACTAAGTGGACACCGTGACACTCCATTCTTTGAAATTCACCATCAAGCACTTCAAAACTGCTGCTCTCATAGTACTCAGAATTAGGACTAAGTGGACACCGTGACACTCCATTATTTTGAACTTCACCATCATGCTCTTCAAAACTGCTACTCTCATAGTCCTCAGAATTAGGGCTAAGTGGACATCGTGACACTCCATTCTTTTGAACTTCACCATCATGCTCTTCATCATCGCTGCTTTCATAGTCCTTAGAATTAGGACTAAGTGGAATCTGTGACTCTTTATTAATTTGAAATTCTCCATCCCGTCTTTCATCAGTGCTGCTCTCATAGTCTTTAGAATGAGGACTAAGTGGAAGAATTGACTTTCTATTCATAGTGGAAGAATTCCCGCTATATTCATCAATATGAATAGAGTTGTTACGCGATGAAGATGTTGATGGTGTATAAATCGAAACTTCACTATCAGAACAATCCATCCATTTCAAACAGAAGATGTTGAATGATACAAATGGAGTCTCCTAAGGATATTATATAGCTTAAAGAATGAAATATTCCCTCCAAAAAGTTTCGCGAAAATATTTCCCTCCAAAAATTTTCGCGAAAATATTTCCCTCCAAAAAGTTTGTTAGATTTATTTACCTTCATTATTTTATTCTACAATTTATTGAAAAACGTAAAGTAAATTTTTTTATGAAATAAATCACTAAAATTAAAATTGTAAACTACAACTTGTACATTAATTATTCTAATAGTTAAAGTATATAATATTTACTAAACAATTGAATTTTTTTTTTTTAATTTTTATAATATATTCTAAAACAAATTAATCCCACATTCAATCCGTTGTAAAACAATTCTACAATATTCGCTCTATAATATTTTAAAACAAATTATCCCACATTAATCGTACGGAAAAAAATATCCGTAATTTCACTTATATATTAAATTTCATTATCACTATTACTCACGTCACATCCAGGTTTTCTGGAGTTCATTTAAAGACTCGTGAATTTGTGGAGCAGCTATATTGCTATCAACAACATATTCAACGAAGAATTCTTGCAATTGAAAGGTAAGTTCAATTTTTTTCCTTCAAAATTTTCATATTAAATTAATTTAATGAAGAAGATTTTTTTTTTTAAATTAATAATTTTTCTGAGCCAAAATAACAATTACGTCCATCGTGAGCATGGTGGGCCCGATCAAACTCAATCGCCCAATAGCCGTGGGTGGGCCGTCGTGGTGTCACGCGGTGGGCAGGGAGGTCGGGCGGGGTAGGTGGACGGGGGGTAGAGGGAGGACGCTGCAACCCGACTCGCCCCCTATCACCAACCCCCCACTCTCGACACTCTGACCTCCTTCAACCACACCCTGTGCCCCTGCCTCCTTACCCCCTCTCCACATCCCCACATGACTCGTCAACACTCCCATCCCTACCCGCACCTGCCCCCTCACCCGCACGCCCTCCCCGTTATCCACCACGTCACCTCACGCGCCCTCCCCACGTGGCGACCCTCTGCACCCCCTCACACTCCTCCCTCTACCCCCCATCCACCTACCCCACGTCAACCCGCCCGCCCCTCAAACTCCCCCCTCTCGTTCTACCCCAACCCCCCCTCAAAAACCCGTTCCCCCTCTACCCTCCTCACTTCACTTCCCCCATGCGCCATACCCCCCCCTTTCCCCATGCTCCATCCGCCCCTCACCTCTCGCCCACCTCCCCCAAACCTCTCTGACACTCCCCCCAACCTCCCTCACCTCTCGGCCCTCCCCCCATGTTGCACCCCCCTCACCTCTCGTGCCCCCCATGTCCGTTCCCACCCCCCTATGATCCAACCCTCCCCCAACCCATGCGCCCTCCCCGCCTCACCTCTCAGCCTCCCCCCCAACCCATTACCAACCTCTCCCCCTTACCCATGCCCCCTTCCCCCTCCTACCCAACCCATGCGCCCCCTCACCCTCTAACCCGCCCCCCCACTACACCCCACACCCATGTGGTCCCCCCTACCCACGCCCCTACCCCCTACCCATGCACCCCACCCCCCTCCCCCCCCATGCCCCTCGCCCAACCCCACCCCCCCAACCCATGCGCCACCCCATCCCCCCCCCACCCACGCTTCCCCCCAACCCCCCTCCCTAACCCACGACCCCCACCCATGCGCCCCCACCCCATCCCACGCCCCACCCCCATGCACGCGCCAACCCCACCTCCACCCCGATCCACGCGCCACCCCAACCCCCTCACCTCTCGACCGTCCACTCCAACCCGCCCCCTCACCTCTCAGTCCCCCCCCCCACCACTACCCCACCGCCCCCCGCTTCTCCCCTCCCCTCCCCTCTCCTCCCCTCCCCCTCTCCCCCACTCCCCTCCCCCTCTCCCCTGGCCTCCTCCGGCCGACGGCCTCCTTTGCCATGCCTGGCCACCCACACGGCCCTCCGCCCCGCCCGACCGGCGACTGGTCAATTCCGAGGCCAGCACCACCCCTGTGGCCCTCCGCCCCGCTCGACCGAGGCCAGCGCCACCCCCTCAGCCCTCCGCCCCGCTCGACCGGCGGCCGGTCGATTCTTGGAACCGATCGGCCGCCAATCGGGTGGGGCGGAGGGCCGTGGGGGTGGCCAGGCATGGCAGAGGAGGCCGTCGGCCGGGCGGGCGAAGGAGGCCAGGGGATAGGGGGAGGGGAGTGGGGGAGAGGGGGAGGGGAGGAGAGGGGAGGGGGAGGGGAGCGGCGGGGGGGTGGGGGGGTGTGGGGTAGTGGTGGGCAGGGGGGCTGAGAGGTGAGGGGGCGGGTTCGAGTGGAGGGCTGAGAGGTGAGGGAGTTGGGGTGGCGCGTGGGTTGGGGTGGAGATGGGGTTGTCACGTGCGTGGGGGTGGCGCGTGGGATGGGGGGGGTGCATGGGTGGGGCGTGGGATTGGGGGGGTGCGTGGATGGGGGTCGTGGGGTTGGGGGGGAGCGTGGGTAGGGGGGGTGGGGGGGCGCGTGGGAGGGGGGGGTTGTGGGGTAGTGGGGGGGGCATGGGTAGGGGGTCGTGGGGTTGGGGGGGGGGTAGGGGTGTGGGTGTGGGTAGGGAGTTTTGGGAGGGGTGGGGTTGGGAGGGGGGGCGCATGGGTAGGGGGCAGGTTGGGTGTGGGGTGGGGCATGGGTAAGGGCTGTTAGAGTGGTGGGTCATGGGTAGCGGGGGTAGGGGGTTGTGGGGGTAGGAGAGGGGGCATGGGTAAGGGGGTTGGAGGGGCGGCATGGGTAAGGGGGTTAAGGGGAGGGGGCATGGGTAAGGGGCTTGGGGGGTCGGTTGGGTAGAGGGCGGGGCATGGGTAAGCGGGTTATGGGGGGTAGAGGGGGGGGCATGGGTAGGGGGAGGGGGGCATGGGTAGGGGGACGGGGTCGGTTGGGTAGGGGGTTGTGGGGGCCGCGTGGGTAGGGGGGGTAGGGGGCTTGCCCTCACTTACCCAGCTATCCACCTAGCCCTGTCGTCCGTCGTCCCTAATTTATGTGTTTTTATTTTTTAGGAAAATGGCATCAAAGAAAATTTTTGTGAATCTTTCTGGACCAAAGTCTCTTAAAGGTGCATCTTCAAAACACATTGGTGAATGAACTCCACCTGAGCCCATGGCTACAAATCTTTCAAGTGCCTTAAGTGATAAGAAGATAATTTCAGACTGGAAAAATTCAAAAGAGGTGAAATTTCCATCAAGATTCTGGTATGTGAAAGAAAGAGAAAGCAAAAATGTGAATATATATCTATATATTGATATACCCCATAATAATGGAAATTTGAAGGTGATGGGAAGAGTCATAGATATGTGTTCGGTATCAAAAACTGAAGTTGTTTACGTACTTACAAAAGCTCCCAAGTCACATGAAAGGATTAAATACCGACTATCATATTCATTATATGACATGAGAGAGGTATCTACAAAGTTGTGTAAACAAATCATAATTGAGATGACACAAAACATCGTAAGTATTGTTATTTGTATTTGTATTTTGCATTCTTGAAAGTGTTTCGCTATATTTTTTTAACTTTGCTTTTATTGACATATGATATTTTGTTTGGCAGAATTTTGTTGAAAGTTGTTCAATTAGGTTGGGAGGCATTCATGTCATAAAGCATGATATCATGAAAGTTGTCAGCAATTTTTACTCAGTGTCAGAAGAAGATATGGAAAAGATGAAAAATGTAGTAATTGATGATGCTACAAAACTACATCCAAAGAATCAGAAAAAAAGGCCTCTAATGGATAAATCTAGCAAGGGTAAACATGTTACTTTTGAGGACGATGAAGTTGAAACTGACAGTGAAGCATATGTTGCCATTACTGAAGATGACATTGGAACTGAGAAAAGTCGTAAAAGACCAAAAGTAACAATGCCCAAGAATAAATCTGTTGAGAATGTTATGACGAAGAAAAGTAAAGTTGAAGATCTTGAAGTAGTCATTACCAGCAGTCAAGAACCTAGTGAAACTTCAAAAGAAAGTAGAGAAATCATTACACCAGGAGCTGATTTAGATGATGGAATTATCAAAACAAAACAAAATGCCATTCGACAGAATTTGACAAAGAGAAACTTAATTGATGGTGGTCGTACATTTCAGCTAAATGTCAGACAAACCTATAAGGCAAGTGAAGGACAATGCCAATATCAAGTCAGAAAGCCACATCATCTGCATGTTCACAACTTGAAGACATTGATGAGGTACAATCCATATGCTCATGTGGTTAGTTATGTGCTTCTTGTTGATCCACTTCAAGTTCCCAACAAAGAAGCATTTGATAAGTCAAAATGTTTTGAATACAATTATTATGTGCTTGGGGGGAACCATTCTGTAGAAGCTCAAAGACAATTGATGGAGGAATATCCTAATAACCCACATTTTGAAACAATGAAATGTATCATTTATGCTGGTTTAAATGAAACAGAAGCAAAGTTAGTGGCATGGGATCATAATTCAGATAATGAATATAGGATGTCTATGACTTTCATCCAAAGGGTTAGATTTATTCATAGTGAATTTCAAGAAAAATGTGGTGGGGATAGGATAAATGTTACTGCATATTTCCGAAAGGAATGTTGTATGGAAATAGGCTATCAAATTGAAGAGAAAACCAATTCAAAAGGTGGAAAAGACAACAGAAATAGTGATTTATTCAGAGGTGTTGATAACATTTTCCAATTGGCATTTAGAACTGGATATGTTTGGAAGTTGATTGATGAGATTTTTAGCATGTGGGAAGACATTGGCATTAAAAACCAGAGGGTCAAAAAGTCTAAGCCATTGATATGTAGCAACAGTAAATCAGCTCCTGAACTGAAGCAACCTCCAGACAATATGACCATAACACCTTGGAGGGCGATGCAAGGAGTGAAAGATGAAAAAAATGTCAAAAGAATATTATCTTGTGTGAGGTCATGGGAATTATCATTGGAAGAAATGTCTGAAGAATTTTAAAAGTAAGTTTGCTAAATTATTTTTATTTATTTCTAGATTATAGTTATCTTTTAAATAAAACATGTTGTTCTTGGTAGTATTTGTTATACATGTCATTATATTAACTTTTTCTTACTTTATCTATGCAGTCACAAAGTTTACATCAAAATTCAGGAACAAATGGTTAGATTGTTGAATGAAGATAGTTGGGATGATGTTGTACACAACTATCCAGATTCAAGTTCTATAGCAACATTAAAAGCTTTTTATCTTGCATTTAAAAAGGTATCTTGATTTATACATTCAGTTTTATTCATCTGTGTACTATTTTTAATTTAAAACTTACACATATATTTGTTTATTTGATAAAATATGAGGAAGGAAGATAACGGAGCACCAGATAGTTTCAAGACTTTTATTGAAAAAATAAAGATCATAATACTGAGGAAGCAATGTATTAAGAATGTTGAACTTGATCCAACTCTTAATCATTTCATTTGGAATGGGCTAGACACTATTCAATATCAAGTAATACAAGGCGACTGTGAAGACATTGCTAAACTCATACCAAAAAGGGATTATGCCCTAGTTATTGCAGATATTCCCCATGGTTTCAATATTCCAAACATTTATTATGATAGCGACCCTTATACTTATCAAGCTTTTAATAAAGTGGTTGCGGGATTTCTAGAAGTGACGTCATCACCATTATGGATATTTGTGACATTTCATTCAGACACACAATTGGCAATGATATTGTCAAGCTTGAAGGGGAAAACAAATTCAAGGATGCAGCTTACATGGTAAGACGTTTAAAAGGTATATTTGATTAATGTTGAAAAATTAATTTATGTACAAGTTAACTGAACTTTTACTATTTCATGTTACAGGCAAAAGTCAAATCTTCTTAACAATGAAGATCAACAATTTATAAATGACTGTGAGTTCATTCATATTGATAGTTGTGCAAAAGATGATAGCCATATGTCTATGATTTTTAATCGGGTGGACAAAAAGAGTCATAGCCAAATACTGACTTATGATGCTATTGTGAGAAAAATAACATATGAAGACAAAGAAACAAAAGGAGAGATAGTTAACATTTATCAAAAACCACAATTATTGATTAACTATCTTATAGACATATGTTCAAATGAAGGAGATTGGGTTCTGGATTTATTTTCTGGCTCAGGTAGGTTTTGTTATATGGAATTGAATTTCAATATGTTCTTTTTTTAATTAATATGTCATTGTACTAATTTACTTCATTATTTTTTTTGTGCTTGATAATTAGGTACAACACTAGCATGCTGCCTTCAAAAAGGAAGAAATTGCATTGCAATTGAGAAAGATCCATTACAATGCAATTTCATTCAGCAAAGAATTAATGCTCTTCAATTTCTTCTAGATGCAATGCAAGAAATTGGGTTGAAGAAAGGGGACTTTAGTGAATCACGTGTGGCAAAAAAGGTAAAGGAACCCCAACCACCATTACATGGAATGTTTGGAAAGACATACATTGGGAGATTTGCAGACATCAAAGACCCATTAGAAGAGGAAAATGAGCAAAAGGAAGCAGAAAATATTGTGGAAGAAGACAATGATGAAACTCTAGAGGATGAAGAGTTTGGATTACGTGACATTGTTGATTAAATTTAAGTTATACTTGGAAATCAAGCTTTGCAATGTTTTGACTCTGACATTTTATGAAAAGAATAATCAATCAATTAAAGTTGTTATGTGTTCAATATTTGTAATTTGTGATTTTCGCATTGATTTTTAAGTTAATTATTATTTTTTGAAAAAAAAAGTGATTATTATTATTATTTTTTTGACATGAAATTCATAAAAAAAACTATTATTTAACCATTTTTAGTTAAAATTTTTGTATAAAAATTGTGATTTTGACATGTCAATTCTAGCAAAAAATTATCAAAACGTGTAGTTTTTTTGTTATATTTATGTTAAAAATGGTTATTTTTATGTCCATTGTTAAAAAATATTGTTTTTTAGAAACAATTATTTCATGTGGATTGAAAAATTAATTAAGGATGTATAAATATGTAGATTATCTAAAATTCAAACTATCGACTTTCAAATTTAAAAATGCAAAACAATAAAAACCCCACTGCAAAAAAATTAAAATTAAAATAGAAAACAAGAAAATATGAAGAAAACGACCACTTCAAAAACTATCAAATTTAGAAAATAATTATTTACATTTCATACACTAGAAAATTTAAAGTCAAAAAATAGGTCTTTTAAAAAAAGGGTGTGATGCAGAATACTCACTTTTTTAAATCAGCATGAAAATCACTACCATTCTAAAATGTAATGTACATGAAGAAAATTAAAGTTCCAAAAACTATGCTCTAAAAAAAACATGTGTGTTCTGCATCACCCCTTTTCAAAATCAGGTCATTTTTTTGCTATCTCTACGAAACGGGTAATAGTATTAGTTCCCGTTTCAAAGTTTACATGGTTTATGTCCCAATATTTTATGCCGCAACCAACATTCATCTAATTTTCAAAGGACACCTTTTTTAATGTTTGATTGATCTAGTATATATATATGTTTCCATCTTTTCTAATAACCCTTGTTACCAACTTACCAATATCTACATTCCTGATTGCATATATTTTGGAGTTAAATATTACGTCAAAGCCTTGATCACACATATGACTGACTCTTAACAAATTATGTTTCAATCCTTCTATACATGGCACATCTTGAGATTTGGTTCTTCCATTATCAATGTTGATTTTTCCATTTCCAATAATACAATTATATTCATTGTTACCAAAATTTACTTTACCTTTATCTATTTCCTTGATGTTGATGTATTTTGTTTGATCCCCTATCATGTGTCTTAAACAACCACTATCTACATACCATTTGTTCTCTTACTTCTTGGTGTATAGCATGAGGCCAACCTTTTCTTCCATTTTTTTCCATACTTTGAGAGAAATTCTTCTCCCACTTTGATTTAGTTTATAATCCCTAGCTATGTGTCCAAAGTTATGACATAGAAAGCATTTGATGTGACATTTCAAACAATTTCTATCGTAGCCACAATCAGTTGCCTTCTAACCAAATGCATAATATAGAAAACAATAACCATAAAAGAACCTATTGTACCTAAATGTTTTCATTTTTATTCTTTTTTTTTTATCTAAGCATCTTCCTAAATTTCCCTAGTTTACTTCATTACTACATCTACTTCTTTCTTGAGATGGGAAATTATGTCATTTTTCTCCTTTATCATATTTTCTGTTTCTCCTAGATTTTTTTTAACTTCATCAGCCTACTTTTCCAAATTCCGTAACTATTAAATATGTTGCATATAAGTCCATATTTCCACAATTCGTTAATCAATATTCTAGTAGTTAATTGTTCTTGAAGATGGCCTACTTTGATACCACTTTTTGGCCGAAAGTTCACACTAAGAGGGGGGAGGGTGAATCAATTTGAAATCAATTTTACCTTTTCACAACTTTTCATAATTAAAAAACCATATAGAAATGAATCATAAGCATCAGTTCATCAACTATAACAATGCATCATCAATCTACTATCATATCAAGAAACCATCACATCACAAAGAGACACAATTTTTTTTAGGTGGAAACCCATTCATGAGAAAACCACCAATATTCTTCTTCTTTATCTTTAATTCTTTACATAAATTTGCAGATTGTGACATGTTGGAGGAAACTACCCCTAAGAAATGCAAGTTTTCACTCGCAGTAAGCTACAACTTGATTGAGGCACCAATCTCATGAATAATTAGGCTCTAACCTACTCTAAGGTCCAACTTGATTGAGGATTCAACTTTGGTGGATGAACCTACCTCCTTCTTCAACTTCCTTTTGGACGCCTATTTCATCTCATTTTCGAAGTGGATCCACCTATTATTTACAAACAAATTTAATCAAACTCTCATCATTCCTTGATCAAACTCTTTATCCAAACTGTTCAACAATCTACTCAACCAAAGGCATTCCTGGAGTCTTCAAACCTTGACTTCCATGCTTCTTCCGGAAATTTTCATCATCATACAAAATTGATTTTACTACATAGTAAAATATTTTAGGAGCATTTTACATAACGATCATCTTGTGGTCATAGGAAAATACTAAATGATCAACAAAATGAATAGACTAAGCATGCCAATAAATCTCTTGTAAAATGACTTGATCAAGTCTTGAACACATGACCTTCCCAAACCAAATAAATCTACATGACCAACTGAATTGTGCAAAGATTTGTAGAGCATTATGACCAGCAACATATATATTGACATAGTTTCCACATTAATTGTTAACAAAATTAAACTTCATATAAAAAATAGCATATGATGATGAGGATCAATCCTATGACCAACCAACTACAATATTGTAACAAATCAATCTCAACCACAACTCATGAACTATCTTAGTTATTAGTTCCCTTAATGTTTTTCTAACTCATGTACTCATCGCAAGCTTCCAAAAGATGGGGAATTGAACTTATGAAACAATGACAATTCATTTCCACTAACATGCTAAGCCTCCACTGTTATGACTTGGTTGTACTTAGCCTTTCTCTGGAATTCATCATAGGCTTCCAAAATAATCATCTTGGGGATTCAACCACATAATCTTATCTTGGCTCTTCACTGTCATGTAGAAAATGTTTTGTATTAACTCTTGGCTTGGTAGCCACTACCATTAGGCAATGATTCTCCACTATAGATGTTCCCTTTAGACTATGATTCTTCTATACTTTAAATCTTGACTCACGAACCACGTCTCCAACCTCACCATTGTTTTCCAATTAGACCATGTCTATGACTTACCACAATTTCATTATTTCAATGCATCTCCTTTGTCTCCGTTTGTCTCAGCATTACAGTTACCAAACCATGTCTCAACATCTTCGAATTTAATTTAATCATCTTGTTCTGATTGCAAGCCTCAGGCCATGTATTGATAAGCAATATATGTCCACTTGTTTCATACAAATAAGTCACCACTGCTTCGATTATGGTTGCAGACCTTCAGGAAACAACTGACATCCACTGGCTCAGAAAAACAAGCCACCACTTCTTTGAATGTGGTTGCAAACCTTTGAGCCATAACTTATGTCCACTATCTCAAAAGAACAAGTCACCACTACTTTAACTTCACAGACTATGGCCACAGGCCTTTGGGCCATGACTTGATGAATAATAATGCCCACTATCATAGAAAAAAAAGTATATTATTGTCTTAGACAAATCAACCTCAAATTCATCTTTCACTGTTCACCATTTTCTCATCTCGGCTTCACTATAAGTTTATGCCCTTCAGGCCACACATGTGAATGCTTGAACCATCATGAGTTAAACTTCAATCGACAAGTGTTTCCAAACAAAACTTGCCCTGAGTGAAACCACAATGAAACAAACAAAGCTTGAGAGAAGGATCTTCAATAAATGTTCCATGCTTAAACTGAGTCGAGGTATGGAATATATATACAATTTGAAATAGCCCATTTTTCACATGAGCTTGAATGTGATGATCGATGTCCAAGGCCTAATCATTATTTTCTTAAACCTTACGTTATGACCCTTCAGGGTTGGATGATGGGAGTGTGCCATGGATATTTGGCATTATGTTTTGTGCTTAGATGTAACATACACCTTGATCATGTGGTCAATTCCCTTTAGGGGTTAGGTGTAGGTTCATACAACTGAACTCATGTTATTAGTTTTAATTTTTTCTCTATGAGCCTTCAGGCCACCCATGTGACCTTTCAAGTGACTGATGCCAAAACGTCATTGGATCTATGCATGCCATGTGTCATAATATGATTGGGTAGGAACACGATGGTTAATGAATGCACATGTTTGTGTGAATCCACTGCTGGGTCTTCCATAATTTTCACACTATTTAACGTATTAATATTAGGGTAGTTTTTCTAATAGTTTTGGGCCTCTAATTAGTGTTGATTTTCAAATGGCCATAACTTCTCATCGAGGAGGAGTTTCTTAGAGCATAATATACCATTAGAAATGTATCGATGAGACCTACCCAACCATGTTGTTTGTAGGATATTTAGGACATCATAACTACATTAAAAACATAAATAGATTCAAGAACATCCAACTGTGATTGATGAGAACCTGTAAGAGATCCAACTATCATATTAATTCTTAGAAATTTCTGGTGCTTCTTTGGTCATCATAGGTAGTATTGTTATTTTCTCATACATCCATTTTGACATAAATGACATCTTTCTATCATCAAAGACAACACTATGTGTAGAAATTTATTTACATTCCCATTTCTAGCTCAAAAGTGTCTCAAAAGGTTTTTAAAAAGCTAAGGTGCTCGAATCTCCCATCTAAAAATATGAGGACATCATTTATGAACAATATGTGGGTGAGAGAGCATTGAATAGAGATAGAAATTCCTTTATAGAGAGAACTATTCTTTGCATAAAAAATAAGTTTTTTGAGGCCTTCTACCACAAGGAGGAAAAGTAAGGGAGAGAGATGACATCCCTATCGAAGTCCCCATTCTACATTGAAAAAAGTAGTGGTTGTTGCATTGATTAGAATAGTTGTGGAAGTAGAGGAGATATAATTTAAAATCCAATTGACAATGGAATGAAAAATCCCAATATGAATGAGGAGGAGTCTGAGATAGAGCCCATTGACCTAATAAAAAACTTTAGATAGGTTAAACTTTTATAAAACAACCTGTTGTTTTCTGGTGTGAATGGAATGGAGAACTTCTTGGGCTAATAAAATAATTACTTCATGAATTTTTCTACCTAATAAAAATTGAAATTGTTCAAGAGAGATGTTCCTTGATGAAACATCCTTCTCTCTATAAGCTATAATATTTGATATGAATTTATAGATGGTGTTGCACAATGATATGGGTCTGAAAAAATTAAAGATATCTAGATGGTCTGATTTGGGAATCAATGTGATAAAAGTAGAGTTAAAAGGGGTGGGAATTTGTCTAGTAGAGTGAGAGTGTTCCACCACTCTTAGTGTTGGGAATCATGATTGTTGTTAGACCAAAACCAGTAGGTGTTAGTCAACAATCGAATCACCAGAGATAAGGATCCACGAGAGACGGTTAGTCCATGTCACTAAACACATGGGGAGAATTGGTTTATCCAATGTCCAACAATCACCACCCCAACATGATCCAGGTGTGTGTCGAACTCGTGTCCTATGCTCTGATACCACTTGTTAGGAATCACGTTTTTCATTAGACCAAAACCCGCTGGTGTTAGTCCACAATCACATCACTAGAGATATGGATCCACGAGAGGAAATTAGTCCATGTCACAAAACACACGAGAAGCATTGGTTTATCCAATGTCAAACACTTAATAGCCATTCCCTATAAAAACATATCTTTTAAGGTAGAATTTGATTAGAAGGCCAACCATCATGGGAATTTCCCCCTTCTAGAAATTATGTAAACGCAATCAACATTAGGCTTTGTGACTTCAACCATTACTCTATCATTGTGCCTCTAATTGACAAACCTAGGTGTTTCTAGGAAAACTAGTGTCTTGTCGAACGACTAGCCCTCTAGGTTTGGCAGCTACCCTAGAAACAACAGTTTAAAGTAATTCAATGATTTCTTCTATGTGTAACAAATAAGAGAAAGATAATGGAACCAACCTGGAACTTCTGCTTAATCCCTTGCTTGATCTCTTTCCCCCTTAACATAGCTTGCAACTCCACCCCATACTTAACCTGCTTGGAGAGTACCTGTAGAAACACAGTAACAAAGAACTGTCAAAGCATCTTGATCTATTACAACATAAGCATTACAGAATCAGATATATAATGAACATATAATAGCATTCACAAATGATAACATTCACAATTGCATAATTATATGGAAGAAAACTTGAAGAACTTTATTAAATAGAAGGGAGAATTACAACCCAGTTGTCTAATCCAACATCATCTTCCCAGCATCAATCCCTCTTCACCTCATGAAATAGCAAGATCACACCAACAATACAATTCTCTTTCCTCAATTACAAACTATCAACACTTCCTTGCAATTCACAATATTCCTGCCTCTAGATCTCTTAGATGAGGGATCCATTTATAGATGTGTGCAATGGTGTGACTCATCTCTGGGGTTTTGATTAGTGTCATTCCACTTGTTACAATTGGTTCCACTTAGAGATTTCTTGGATCTCTTACTCATCCCTGGGCGAATTCAGAGAGGCAAGTGTCATAGGAGAAGTTTCTAGAAGATTCCATGAGCAACCACCTAGCAAACTGTCTCGGACATTTTTCCATCCTCGCCCATCGTACCCTATAGAGGACCTAATCAGTATGCATCGCACTTGAGAAGTGTACCACTCAGTATGCATCGCACCTGGCCATTGTAGCAGTCAGTATGGTTCAGTTTAGTCCATTTCTAGATGGCTTCTGAGATGGAACTTGTGGGGAATGATGTAATCAGATGACCATGTTCTTTAAGGGTATGAACCAACTCTTTTAGGGGTTGATGAGCCCTATTTTATTGACATATAAGTTTGGGGTTGAAGTGCCCAAATATTTCTATAACAGTTGCCCCCTAAAGCATGAAGTCGTAAATCTTGATGTCGGGTGAAATGCTTTATCATGAGGATCCAAGGTTTCGAACTGGAAGATGACCTGCATAAGTTACAATACAATACATCATCATAATATAATTTTCATGATCTAGCTGAGGTAGGCATTCCCATGATCAGCTTTATAAATTCGTTTCATGTACATAGATCAGATAGTTGTCGGCAGATGCAAACTGGTGATTCTTCAGATGTAGAGTCATCATCCTTGGTTCAGATGACCATCTGTGCAGCATCTTTGTACATTTGATGTTTTTATATCCCTGAATATATCGCAGCCCGGATGGATGAAACTAGATCCGGGGTCTTCAAACTCGTTCAATCTTCGCCTGATGTACAAGTCAATCCATGTGAAGAGATGTTCTGAAGTCGAACATGGAAAGACATCACCTGATTACCAGCCAATAATGTGAGCTGTTAACAGACACGAGAGGAATCATTGATAATGATAATGACCCTCAAGGTACTACAGTACAATTCACATGGTTTGAATACATGATTCGATGTTGAAGACCACGCAAAATATTTCGGTCGAAGGCCATTGATGTCAACTTGTCGCAAGAAGTGAGAAACTTGCCATTAAGGAATGCAAGCTTCAAAGCACTGAAAGGGGTGTTTCTACGTCAAATTCTTGGATAATGAGCTGATGTCGACGAGAAGTGACTCGTCATAGAGGGCCTTAATGTATCCCACATCTACGACACAAAACGAAGCAAATGATTTTTGGAGGTGAAAACGATCTGACGACACAAGGTTCAAGAATGGCGGCCATGAAAAAATGAAGGTTGAAGGTATTGCAGTGGATGAGGCATTAACTGGATTGTGGTTTCTCAACTAAATGACTTCTCTTGAACATGTCGATGACACTGAGATGGATTGGTAGCATTAACCCCAAAATATGGATGGTGTGAAAGACCAATGGTTAGATGACCGGTGAACGGAATAACCCAACCCGACTCAATAATGGTGATGGAGTGAAAGTGTCATGTTCAAGAGCGACCTGCTACCATAAGTTCTTCAAGTTTTTTCCCTTTTTCCCCAGTCATTGTTGACCAGTACCTCTTTATTTTTGTCAAGCTTGAGGAGGATAACATATTCTTGTTCTATAATTTTCCCTTCGGGCAAACCTGTCACTATGTTTTAACGAGTCTAGCGACAATGAAACTCATTCTTGTCTAGAATGGACAAGTTTGTCGCTATTGTTTTAATGAGTTTAACGACAAGGATAACTCGGTCCTTTTCATGTTTAGAGAGTTTGAAAAGGGACGAAAAGAAAACTCCAGAAGTTCTTTTTTATAAAATAATCCCTTAGGTCCGAAAAAGGATAAAATAATACAAAAGGGATGACTTTTTCGATCACTTTAACAAGCTGAAAAAGACAAGCGCTCGAACTTTTTCATGAGATATCCCTCAGGTCTGAAAAATATTAAAATTTACGGGAGGGATGAAATTTCCAAGCACTTTAACGAACTGGAAAGGCCAATTGTTTGACAATCTTTTCATATTTAACGAGTCTGAAAAGGGTTTAAAGGAGACTCGATTCTGAGGAACGAGTGGTGTCTAGGATAGCAAATGGTTCCGGGTAATCTTGGAACTTCTCAAAACATGGTGATTTCTGTGAAGAGGTTGGCTAACAAGACCACTCATCACAACTGTTCCTCAAAAAAGGGTAAACAACCAAGTGGAAGCGTATGATCGGCCAAAAGAATGGAGGTGATGAGAGGTACACAACCAAGGCTCAAAAGGATGACAGAATGGCAATCACAAAGGTTAATTACTGAAGGTGGGTTCATTTTTTGACAAACTTGAACCATGGGGGAACTATGCTTGGAGTCAATTTCATTTTTACACAAGCTTGAAATGAACAAACTATGCTTGGTTTTGGTTTCATTTTTTATATAAGTTCGAAATAACAAAACTAAAAAATTGAAAAAATGGCAAAACTACAAATTAAGAATGAAAATTGAAAATGGGAAAAAGGTTTGCATGCCCCCAGCATGATGAAAAGGAGAGTCTCCTATAACCATATGGAAATTACTGCGGTTAGGCAGGATGATTTTGTCCAGAGGACAAAACACTTCCTTGGCTTCATTCAGAATGGACAAAGGTGAATGGTGTGACAGACTGGTATGACAGACCAATCACTTAACCTACAGGGAAACTTATCTTTACAACTAGGTTTGTCTATAATAGACAAGGGTGCATGCCCCCTAAGCTTCGTTACATTCGCGAGATTACTTATGGCAATCAAGTGGATGGAATGAAGGTTCAAGAGATACCACTAATGTAAAAGGACCATTTAGGGATGATGATTGACTTGGAGCTATGTTTGAACCAAGAAATGAAAGCTGGTCAATGGTGACAATTTTGCCTTCATGTGGGAAATGCATCACTCGGAAGAGTGTTGAAACAATAGCTTCCATGTTATAAACATAGTCACGTCCAAGAAGTAAATTGTAATCTAACAGTCCTGGGACTACCATCATGTTCAGATGAACGGTTTTCCCTCCCAAAGTGATCGGTAACTTAGGAAGGATCCCTAACAGTTGACTGGTTCCTTTGTTAAAGCTTAGCAAATTATGTATAATAGACATAAGCGATGGCCAACCAAGCGCTTTCCAAGCAGTTGAGGAAAGGATACTCACTGATGCCCCTTCATCTATAATAGTGCCAGACATGATCATTTTATGAACTTGTACTATGATCCGGAAAGGTACATAAGAAGGAAGGTGGGATCTTGCTAGTCGATTCCAATCAAAGGAAGTGACTAGACTACTTGGAGGGGGTACCAAATAAATGGGAGAAATAACCCCTTGAGTTACGAGAGCTGGAGGGTTTTCCTCTTGTCTAGATGGAACAGGTGGATTGCCCCCAAGGTCGTTAGAATCTGAAGTAACATAAAGAACTTGAATGGTATCATCTCCACTCTCTTCGGGAAAGGTACGATTTTTTGAAGGTAAACCTGGGTCAACTGTCACCTTGACCTGTTGACTTTGGTCAGGTATGGACTCATAAGATTCATTTTCAGAGAGAGTGGTTTCGACCGACGGTTGATTTAAGTCAGTCAGTTTTTCAACTAGTAAAGGACTTGGGGAGAGTTTCCTGTAGCCAGATGGAAGTCGCTGCGGTGATGCAGGACAGTTATCCAACACTCTTTTGGCTTCATCCAAAAAGGGACAAAGGTGAAGGGTATGGTTCCCTTCACATAACCTACATGGAAATCTAACCTTTCTCGTCTGTCCATGAACTTTACTATCACTAGTTGAAGGTGTGTTATCAACATGATCTCTAGAAGTTGATGACACAAGATGTCATGAACGGGGAGACCATTCTTTCAAGATCTGAGGAAAGCAAGGACAGTCTCGAGAAAAATGGTCACCCGCACAAATTACGCATGGAAATTTGGCTTTGGAAAGTCTAATGTGCGGATTTTCACCAGATGATGCATTCAAAGCAATGGTTGCTTGGTTGCCCCCTTGCTGAATTGGATTCTTCTTCTTCTTCTTCTTCTCAACCACCTGGTTACTAGCATCACTACTTTCACCAAGCGAAGAGGAAGAAGGGGAGGGAGAAACAAATGAAGAAGAAGGTGAAGGGTCAACTTCAGTATCAACTGGAGGTTGATTCGATTGCGGAGGAATCACGGCATTTTGAACCACAGAGGTTGAAAACAGCCATACTGGCAGGCCAATGGTAATTCCCGAAAGGGACAATGTAGCCATATACGGAGCACCAATATTTCCCCAAGAAGAAAAAGGACTAGGATTCCCCTCAAAAGGGATTCCTTGATTGGTGGATCCCGGATTTGTCTCCATATATCTCAACCTAAGATCAACTAAGGAACAAGGATGTTATTTCGAATTCAATTAATTTTAAAGACACTTTGACACAACTTTGCTTTTTCAATTTTTAAGAGTCGAGAAAAAGCTAAATATGACTCTAGTCTCCTTCAATTTTTAATGAGCCTGAAGTGACAAGTGCTCAGATGGACATTTTCTTTTAAAGAGTCGAAAAGGAATGAAAGTGACTACTTTGGAAAATATAGATAGAGGGATTACCAAACCAATCGCAAAACTGCAAAATACACCTTGGTGATAAATTAAAGAGAAACTACCAAGGACTTATGTACAACAGTCAATCTTCCCGAATACTGTGTTCAGTGCATTGCGATCAATAAGGTGGTAGAATCGGCTTCCTATGGATAAAGGATATAAGCCTATTGTGGTCTCCTAATATATACGCGATGGCATGGGGAGCACAAGTTCGTGCTAGCACTTGTCGTATCAAGGAGGAGGAATCACCCAACCTTTGATGAAAGCGATAGTTACTAGTTTTTACAACGCCGAAACACGTCTCTAGCCTAGACCTCTAGATGTGTTACGTTAGGTTCCAAAGCATTGTTAGGTTCATTGAAATTTATTTTAGAGTTGATTCTGTTTAAAGTTTTCATTTCAATGGTTTACTGCGTGATGCTGATTGAAAATTCGTAAAATGCAATCTACAATGATAAACAATCTTTGTTTATTTTGAGCAATGAAAATCCTAGCTACTAGGGAAAGAAGATTACAATTCTTTCAAACAAAGAGCAAAGAGCACACACTAGTGCATTTTCCTAAATCATTTTTCACACACAAACTAAATGAAAATGCAAATGCATGTATTTGTTTTTCGTTCTCCTTAATGTGAAAAATGCCAAAAAGGAAAACTAAATGTAGCAAAGATCTGAAATATTTCTTTCAAAATGACATTTTCGACAATTTCTTCTTCAAAAGAGAAAGGAAGACTAAACGACACTTTTCAATTTTGAATAAAAAATGTTTTTGGCACTTCAAATATAAACAAATCAAACCAAATACACGACGAAAATTTCAATCGACTATCCATGGAAGGAAGAATCCATGACACTACAAAAACGACAATTACGACACTTTTTGTACCAAAGCGACAAATAAATTTAAGCAAATTTTCGACAAAGGATTGTAAATGATGGACAAATACATAAAAAAAAATTTACTAATCCTAATCTAATGGAGGCTGATCTATGTGATGCAAGTAGGCTTCAGTAAGGAGGCACTGTTCATAAGCAGCAAAACAATTAAACAAAACTGAAAACAAGGACAAAACCCCCAATTTTTAGAATGGAAATAGGTTCAATCAGTCATCGCACATGGGCTTCACAAAAACAGGGATGCATCACACTTTACACACTCGGGAGGTGCGATGCATATTGGTTTACAGTGACAGACAGTGCGATGGGCTAGGGAGCACAACTGAAATGGGTTTTGGCTCAGATGTGCAACTGCTTTCAGTGGGTTAAGCTGAGATTTGATGGACAGTAAAGAGAAAAGTACCGAGTAATGTCTTGAGAGGTTACTGAGCTACCAAAAGGTTATCTAGAATGCTTGTAAGTCAAATGTTTAATTCATAAACTAAACCAGAGATTGACTGAAGCAGCATTCATCTACTATGCAATTGCAGAGCAGGAGCAGTTCAAAGGCTACCTGACTGACTTCAAGCTCAGTCTATAGTTTATAAAACAAACAATAACAACAAAAAAACATCTATTCGTTCTCCCCAGCAGAGTCGCCAATTTGTTTCTGGGAAAACTAGTGTCTTGTCGAACGACTAGCCCTCTAGGTTTGGCAGCTACCCTAGAAACAACAGTTTAAAGTAATTCAATGATTTCTTCTATGTGCAACAGATAAGAGAAAGATAATGGAACCAACCTGGAACTTCCACTTAATCCCTTGCTTGATCTCTCTCCCCCTTGATAGAGCTTGCAACTCCTCCCCGTACTTAACCTGCTTAGAGAGTACCTGTAGAAACATAGTAACAAAGAACTGTCAAAGCATCTTGATCTATTACAACATAAGCATTACAGAATCAGATATATAATGAACATATAATAGCATTCACAAATGATAACATTCATAATTGCACAATGATATGGAAGAAAAATTGAAGAACTTTATTAAATAAAATGGATAATTACAACCCAGTTGTCTGATCTAGCATCATCCTCCCAGCATCAATCCCTCTTCGCCTCATGAAATAGCAAGATCACACCAACAATACAATGCTCTTTCTTCAATTACAAACTATCAACACTTCCTTGCAATTCACAATATTCCAGCCTCTAGATCTCTTAGATGAGGGATCCATTTATAGATGTGTGCAGGGGTGTGAGTCATCTCTAGAGTTTTGATTAGTGTCATTCGACTTGTTACAATTGGTTCCACTTGGAGATTTCTTGGATCTCTTACTCATCCCTGGGCGAATTCAAAGAGGCAAGTGTCATAGGAGAAGTTTCTAGAAGATTCCATGAGCAACCACCTAGCAAACTGTCTCGGACATTTGTCCATCCTCGCCCATCGCACCCTATAGAAGGTCTAATCAGTATGCATTGCACCTGAGCAGTGTACCACTTAGTATGCATCACACCTGGCCAGTGTAGCAGTCAGTATGGTTCAGTTTAGGCCATTTCTGGATGGTTTCTTAGGTGGAACTTTTGGGGAATGATGTAATCAGATGACCATGTTCTTTTAGGGTATGAAACAACTCTTTTAGGGGTTGATGAGCCCTAGTTTATCGACATATAAGTTTGGGGTTGAAGTGCCCAAATATGTCTATAACACTACGGAAAGGGTTTGTTACTTTTAAAATGTAATCAATAGTGGATCTTATGTTCTAGTGGAATAATTCCTTAAAATATTTGCACCCTTCTGATGAAATGTCTTGGAAGGAGGAGATAATAGAGCCATACTTTCTTTTAATCTCCCAAATAGTATTTAAGGCTTTCCTATGTTTTCCAATCTTTTGAAAATATTTCAAGTTCTTGTCCCTGGAGTGAAGCCAAAGGGTTCTACTCTTCATGCACCATTTCTTATCTTGATCAAGAAGGATTTTCCTTCATATAGATTCAAGAGATTTTAGATAAGCTTAATGCTCCTAAGGCGATCCCTTTTCAGCATGGTTTTCCAAGGTGGAGGAGAGAGATTTTTATATTTCCACCAGTGCTTGGGAGTCCCTGTCACTTTTTTCTTGGTGCAATGTAAAATGACAAATTTTAAAACCTTTAGGTTCTTGTAAAACTAGATCTGGGGAGATTCAAGGATGCCAAGGGAGAAGGGTCGCCAAGAAATTTTTTAAGAGGTCATGCAGGGAGGGGTCTTCAAACCAATGAGAATTCAATTTGAAATGGTTGGTAAGTTATGGAAGGGAGGGGGGAAATTCTAGGAGGATTAGATGGTGGTCTGTGTCTCCTCATATAGGGACCCACTATTGCATGTTAAGATTTAGATTGGACATGACATAAGCAATTAGAGAGTGATCAAGGTGCTTAGAAATTTTATCCTGCCCAACGTGATTGCTTGAATAGGTGGGGATAAGTTTAAAGGGAAATATATCAATAATGTACACTCCATAGAAGTGTTAAATGAAATAATTGGAGAGGGTGTCCTAGTCGGCAAAGGCACCCAAACTTTCTGAGTCTCCCAGAGTAAAATTTAAATCTCCTCCAATGAATGTATTGAGATGTGAAACTTAAATTCTCTTAAAAACATTGCTCTAGAAAGGATTCCTTTCAATATATGGACTATATGTGTTTATGCCTTAAAAATATTTGTTCAAATCCATAGAGAAAAATCAAAGGTTAAACCCAAGCAAAGCGACCATGTTGAAAGAAAAAAAATACAGTGGGAGTTCCACCCACAGACAAGGACCCCTTTGAATTCCCAAGATCATCTTGTGAGATGAAATCCCAATGTCAAAGCAGGGGTTTGAGGAGGGACACCTCCTTATCCCAACACCAATTTTTTTGAGGGTTGGCTAGGCCCTTGCAATTCAAAGAGAGAATAATCACTTGGAATCCATCTCAAGGGCTTCAGCACTAATGGCCCCAATAATGGTGCACTATCTCCCTAAATGAATTTTCAAGGATGCATAATGCTAAGCATGAGAGAGATGGGATTTTCATCCCCTCATATTAGGTTTGTGGTCCATAACTTCCAAAGACCCTAGCCCAGAGCTATGATCTAGAACAAAATCCTATGAGGAGTCAAAGGATGAGGGAACCCAAGGTCAAGAGAGGAAGTGAAGATTGTTGGGTGGGGGAGAGGGTATGGTAGAGGTTTGAGAAGAAGGTGGTTGGAAAAGGGAAAGATCATCCAATGGAGAAGATAAAATAAGGGAGGGGGTAGGTAAGTTGACAGAGAGAATGGGATAATTGTAGGGAAGAGAGAGGGAAGGGAGGGGGGTAGGAGGGGGAACAAAGGATACATGAGAAATGGGAGAGTGCATAAAACTAGAGGAAGGAAAACAATCATTCAAACAAAAATGAGGATGACGGATCGAGAGTTCCATACCTTGAGTAGAGGGAGCCCCTACAGTGGACGGTTGAGGAACAATTCCACCTTCCACACCTTTGGAGAGAGATGGAACATGGTCCAAAGAGATGGAGCTTTATCATATCCCTGCAGAGATCTCAAAGGATTTTCAAACTGAGTTGCTTCCTTTGTGAAAATATGATTTTGAGTTGGGGAGGAAACCCAAAGTAGGGAGACAAAGAAGAGATTTTCCTTGCGAATCCATTTCCTTCAAGATTTCCCCATTGGGCATTCCTTGCTCAAATGACCATAGGTTTGGCAATGACCACATTTGAAGGGAATTCCTTCATAGTCCAGACTTTGTCTATGAATGAGTCACCTTACGTTTATGGTGATGGATTATGGTACCCTGAAGATATATTTAGGCCCACCAAAACCCAAGTCATACCCATATATTTTGTTTGTTGGTAGGAGATATTAGCATATTAATAAAACCCCAATGTGTTCCCTATTTATTTAAAACATTAGGAAACCAAAAAACAAAGTAAAACCCGATAATATTACCCATATTAGCATAATGGAAAACTTCTCTGAGTGGGCACCAAAACTAATCAACCATTTTTTTACAAAGAGGGCTTGTGAACCCCATGACTAGTGTCCCCTGAGGATTTTCTTTGTGTCCTTTTTAGACCTAGTTATCCACCCCATCTAGCCTTTAGCTAGGATCAAGTAACAAGGGGAGTAGCCAAATAGCAAGAGGAAGTCTAACTCTATCCACTAGCGAAGAACTACCATTGACATACACTTACTAGCAAATCCTCCTACCCCCACTGAGTTTTCCATTTTATGGATATCATTGAGATGGATATCCTTTCCCAGGGTGAGACTAGGTTCCTCAACCTTGTGATTGATCATTTTAGGTTAGATTTCGAGGCTTCACCACTAGCTATAGCCACCTGAGGTAAGTGTCATGGGTTGAAACCACCAGCATGCAAATCTAGAGTTAGTAAACTACAAAGAAAATTGGTAAGGGGAATTCCCCTAGAGAAACAAGGGAGTAATACAGATGAGTGGAAATTGGAAATATCTAGGGTAACAGGTTCAAACCACTAGGAATAGGATGCTTTTTTTTTTTTTTGGGGGGGGGGGGCGCTTGGGATAGGTAAAAAATGTAGCTCAGAGTGGGAAAGGGAAAGGGCCTTGGGAGAGTAGAGAGGTTGGAGAATGGGAAATCAACCGAAGACATGTTCACAACTACAAATGTCAAAGGGTTCTTAAAGTATGACAATGAGGTTGTTGATGACAAGGACTTTTTTTTTGTGGGGGGGTGGGGGGCTGGGGTGGGGGGAATTACACCATCGAGGGCTTGCAAGGTCTGCTAGGAGGGAGAGAGGTGTCGAACATGATTATGGGAGGGGAAACCCAAATTTGGGTTCCCTCCAGAGGATCCAACATGTAGTCTACAAGGTCGATATCTATTTGATCATCTCTACAAACCCTACCTACCTATATTTTATCATTTGTATTCATCTCTTTTCATTTATATTAATATTTACAACTTCTCAATTTTTTCCTCATATTTACTTATTTTTATTCATCTTCACAAATTTTGGTTTTTTCAAACTCATATCCTAATGTTTGAAATTGAAAGTTAGTATAAATAATTAATAATAGCTTATCATTTTTATTCTATCTTCATAAATTTTCACATTTTCCACTCATATTCACGTGTTTAAAAAATAATCAATTAATTTTATCATTTTTATTTTATCTTTAAAGTTTTTAGTTTTTTCCACTTGTTTCCCATGGCTCTCTTTGGGAGGTTAATTGATCTTCATAAAATAAGTTTTGGAAGAAATCCTTGTCTATTAGTTGGCTCTTGCTAGTGTACCAAGAACAATTCTAAACAAAATTAAAATTTTATTTTACTATTTTCTTTGGAAAGGAAAAAGACAGAAAGTGATACATCTAGCAAGCTAGAAACACATTGTTAAAGCAATGAAATTGGGATTCATGGGGGCTCAAAAACATTTTCATTTTTTTTAAATCCCTAGCTATTAAAAGTGTTTGGAGGATTATGTTTGATGTCAGTCTATGGGGAACTATGATATAGAAAAGTACTAGAAGAATCAAAAATTCAAAAAATGGGTTCGATCAAAGGAAAAATCATGGCAAGGAGGGTCAAATATTTGGAAGGCGTTGGTGTCACCTTTTGACATAATTAAAAAAGACTTATTTGGCAAGTATGATATGGATGAAAAATTGACTTAAGCAAGGATCCATGGATAGGAGGTGATTTACTCAAAAGAATCTCGTTGAATTTGGCAGTGGCATTAAATTATAGAGCCATTTATTTTCTTTGTGAAGCAGTTGATCCCAAAGCTAATGAGATGTTCGTGAGACCTTGGAAATTAGCTAATTCTCTATTCCTCTTAGGGAATCTAGTGTCGAAATGGAAAAAAAAATTCTTGCAACTTGCAAAGAATGCCATTATACTAAGCAGAGACCTAGAGAAACTCATGTGGAAAATGAACAAAGAATGTAGGGTGGTGACGATGAAACTAGTCTATGAAGTGATGGTGACACAAGAAGTAGAGTCAAACCCATTTTAGTGGTATAAATTTATTTGGAAGTGGTGTTTTCCTTTAAAGATACACCTCTTTCTATGGCCAATGCTAAATAACGAGATACTCATGCAAGATAATCTCAATAGGTGAGGTTAGGAAGGGCCTACAAGATGCCCACTCTGGTGTGATAATCAAGAGTCACTAACACATCTATTCATGGACTATGTATTTTCGCAGGCGGTGTGGAGAATGATTTTGTTTGAGGAGGATTATGTGGGGACGTGGTCAAGTAGGTTGTTAGGGGAATGCCTCACAAAGTGGAAAAAATCCCCAACCTTGGAGCATCTTTCTAGCCTTCTAGGATTGGTCCTATGGCATATATGGTTACATTGGAATAGAACCATTTTTTATAATCAAATCCAAAATATTTGACAAGTGGTGCAAAAAACTATAACAATAATGAAGGAACTTAGCATAGAGGATTTAAAGAAGAAAATAAGAATTCCAATTAGACCCAGGATAAATACTTCAAAATCTTGGACCTTCTTTATGTCCAATATTAGCACACTTATTAGCACAATCTTCACTTGATATTATTAGAGTGTGTCTTCTTAGTTCATCAAATAGTTACCGAAACAAAAGAGACAAGAACACAAGATGTTGGCTTTCTTCCAGGGCCAAAACCTCTCATGCTTTGAGAGGAAAACCCACACAAAATTCTTCGTATAGAGATTCCAATTGATGAATACCAAGACCATGACCCTTGACCTATTAGGACACTCCAAGACCAAGACACTAATCCTATTCTTTGTCATTATTGAGATCATCATCATCACTGTTACTACACCAAGGTCATTACTATTGCACCAATGAGGTCATTACAGCTGCACCATTGTTGCACATTCACCAAGATCATTGTTGCACATTCACTGAGATCCTTGGTTCTCCTTCACTGAGATTATTGCTACACTTTCAATGATACTTTTACCATAGTAATGAGATCTTTATATATGAGAGATGCACTGAGATCTTTATCTAGATCATGACCTTGTAACAACATCTTCATCAAGATCATGAATGAGATCATGATTACGATTATGCCGAGATCATGAATGCCAAGACAAAGAGTTTTTACTGTGAAATCACCGAGTTCCTTATCATCTCAATTATGTCGATATTGTGACTGTGTCTACTCCCTGCAACGAGATCTTTCATCATCGTAGTACCCATTTGAAGAACAAAGATCTCTGAGATTGTGAGGTCTTTTGACTGTAATTACTCACTGTAATTACACATTGTAATTACCCACGATATTTCAAAGGCATCCAAGTTCTTGTTCTGCTTGTAATGTGGATCTTGGACACCTATTTATAGTAGTTAGTCTCCATAATAAGCCGACATGAGATAGTGAACTATTGTGTCTTTATTATATGAGACGACATGTGCATTTAGAGGTCGACATAAGAAGAGGGTTGTGTGCTTGGCATTGGAGGGCTAGCACTAGTACAAAATGAGAAATTAGTGACTAGGTGACTAAAAATGTTAGTCAGTACATCTTTTCCAAGTGAAATACTACCAAAAATGAGCAATCTTAAGTTACCAAACTAAAAATGACTAACATAAATCGCTAATTTAGTCATGGGTTGAAATATCTAACTAGATAATAATTAATACAACTAAAAATGACTAACATGAATGAATAATTTAGTCTAAGAAGAAAATAAAAATACCTAACAAGTACTAGAATAATATGAATCAATTTTTTATGTCAGTCATCTTAATTGTGTCAAGCAATATAAACTTACAAGTGATAGGGTATTGAAAGGTTGTCAAAGATTGGTTGAAAGGTTATCCTTCCTTAAACACTTTTTCATCCTCACATGGTGTATAGGTGAGCCAAATTTGCATTGTTTATATCTAGTGATTTTTAATTTTAAAAATATATTTTTTAATAAAAAAAATTATTTATGTATTTTTAAAAAATCTATTCATTGAATCGAATTGCATCTAGTTCCATTTTAAAATTAATTTGAAGAGAAATTTTAATTTTTAAGACTATAATATCAAATAAAAAATACTTTAATTTCATACTAACTGACCTAGATCTATCTTAACCCCAGATCTATCAAGCATCGAGAGGGATCTAATCTCTCGAGGTACAAACCTTTTTTTCTAGTGAAAAAATAGAGAAAATGTTTGCATCTCGAGAGATTGGGTCCCTCTCAGCACTTGATAGTTATAGGGTTAATATGGATCTATGTTAGTTATATAATACTATATAATATCTATATTTTTATTTGCGTCTCTTTGTTATTCCCTCTCTCTATCTCAACCCCAAAACATACATACACTCTCTCTCCCTCTCTTCCCCTTCTCTGTCTATCTCTCTCTTCCCCTTCTCTCCCTCTATATCTATATCCCTCTCTCTATTCCCTCCCACTCTCCTCTCCCCCTCACTCTCTCTCCATGACTCCCTAGTCACCCCATCTCTCTGCACCTTTATCCCTCTATGTTTTTCTTGTTCCCTCCCTCTCCTGCCCCCTCCAATTCCATCTATCTCTCCTTATCTCTATCTTCCTTCCTCTCGATCCCTTATCTCCCACCTCCCTCTATCTATCCCCCCAAAATAACTCTCCCTCCCTATTCGTCTCCATCTATATATCTCCATCTCTCTCCCTTACCCTTCTCTCCCTATCTCTATCCTCTCCTCTTCTTTCTCTTCCCTTCTCTCCTCTCTCCCTCACTCTCTCTTCATCTCTCCCTTCTCACTCCTCTCTCTCTCCACCTCTATCTCTCTATGTCTTTGTTATTTCCTCCCTCTCTCTCCCACTCCAACTCCATCTCTCTCTCTCTCTCTCTCTCTCTCTCTCTCTCTCTCTCTCTCTCTCTCTCCCACCTCAATCTCTCCTCCCCCCCCCCCCCCATTACTCTCTCTTTCTCTCTGTATGCCCTCAAACTTTTTCACTATATGGCTCCCTCTCTCGGCCCCCTCTCCAACTCTCTCTTAAATTTGATCACATTAAATTGTGTTTAAGAAATTATCTAAATTAAAAAATCTTAATTGGTTGTAAAATATCAAACCTATATTTTGGATCAATCATATCAAAGAAAATAAAATAATGAAAAACTTTAAAAAATCATGCACTATATTTAATCTATTATAATTAGTCAATTTGCTTGCTCTCATCCCTTGGATCCTTAGGGAAGATGGATCTATGCCGGTTCTTTATATATATATATATATAATATATATATCTATATATATATATATATATATATATATATATATATATATATATATATATATATATATATATATATATATTTATATTTATATTTATATTTATATTTATATAAATAATTGGCATAGATCCATCTTAGCTTAATTTTATTAAAACCTTAATTTAATTTCTATGGGAATATTTTTAGTAGTCATGAGGATAGAGGGTTTAGATATATCTCAAATTGTAACATTTTCCCTTTTAGATTCAATTAAAAAAATGTTGTAAAATTAAATTAAAATAAAATACTTTTACTATGAAATAAATTATGTTTTTTGGCATGTGGTATTGATAATCCATGGTATTGGCCCATGGTATTGAAGCAAAGCCGATTTACAAGTTAATATCCATGGTAAAGGGAGGGTCAATATCCATGGTTAATAATATTGTCATAATGTTATAAAATATTTTGATTGTGAAATAATTTATGTTTTTTGGGGATGTGGTATTGATAATCCATGGTATTGCAACGAAGGCTATTTTTTACAAGTTAATAATATCTAACATAATGTGGGGGTGAATATCCACGGTTAAGAATCTTGTCATATTGTTATAAAATATTTTGGTTGTGAAATAGGTTATGGTTTTTGGACTTGTAATATTGATAAGCCATGGTATTGGCCCATGGTATTGTAACAAAGCCTATTGACAAGTTAGTAACAAAATCAAAATATAACAAATTGAGTTTTATTATGTCTATTAACTTAAGTTTTTATTATTAATTGAGGCCATATTTAAATTTGTACACTCATCCCAATATCATATTTAACTTCTTCTTCTTCTTTTTAATTTAGCGTCTGACAAAAAAATAACAAATTCTTATTAAAAATAAATTATTTAACCCAATTGCAGTCTATATATTTTATTTTATTTTATTTTATTTTTTCCATTATAAATATTTCTTTTCTTTTTCATTGCCAGTTTAGCTGGGTTCAAATTAAATATTCATAGATTACATCACGTTGTAGCAGTGCATTTTTCTCTGCCTTGTTAATATCTGCGTGGAAATTCCAGAAGAAGGAAGACCATCAACGTGATCTATGGATTTCATGGGATTCGAACCCAACATGGAGTTTGCATGGGAAACACCTTAGGAGAGTATCAACGATTAGATGGAGGAAGGGCAAGGTTATTCGGCGTGGAGATTTCGGCCACTTGTACATGGGTATGAATTTGGACTCTGGAGAATTATTCTTTTTTATTAAAGATGATTTGTGTTCTTATGGGTAAACAATTTTTAGGGTTTATATGATAAAAGCATAAATTTCATCTAGAGTTGAGGGTTTAATGATCATGAGCATGCAGATCTTGATTGCAGCCAACAATTCATCAAAAGACAATGCAAATCTTCATTGCGGCCAACAATTCATCAAAAGACATTGCACAAGTAATCATTTTGCATGTCCTTATTGTACAAAGGGTTTAATGACTATGATAATGTAAATCTTGATTGTGGCAAACAATTCATCAAAAGACAATTGACAAGTAAGCATTTTGCATGTCATTATTGTGCATATCAGTTCGCTCCTCCCTAACTTTTCTAGGGTTAGAATGCATCAAATTTTATTTTTTCTTTTCACCTTTTTTTTAGTGGTTGATTATTCTTGTAATGGAATCTACCATGCCCAAATTCAAAGGGATCGAGTGATGCAAGCAAATTTTCTGGTAGGATGCAAATACTAGACCTTCCTCAAACTTTGTTACATGAAATTAAAATTTCTTGTAATCATGAACATAAAATCTTTTTTGTTTCATCCTTAGATTCTGATCTCAATGCCTAAAATTTTAGACCATGTTACTATATTTTAAGTATAATATACTTAGATCCATTAAACCTTACAACTCTCCAAATCTTAGGTTAATTTCACCTAAAAAGAAGGAACCTAAATGGATTTTTCAATTTAGACTCAATGCTTACAGACAATGACTAAAAATGGAAGAACCCAAATAGTCTGATAACTTTTACCCACCCATCAATTTCCAAAACCTTTTCTATTATTCTGAACCTAAATAGAGAGAGTAGAAGAAGAAGAGCAACCTGGATGAGGTGGACCCTGACCTACTTGATACTTTTCAAAAGTTGGGCATGCCCTTGACTAGAAGAAGAGATTGACTAATGTTGTTGTAGATGTTGTTTTTGACAGTGTTTTCGTTGCTACCATGCATAGGTAGACTCAATAGGTAGTTGAGGTTATCTTTTGTTCGTTATAAGAGGTAATTTAGGAGTATCTTGATCTAGTTGGGAACTAGCTTGGAAAGTTTGTTCCTCCTACTAACAACTATTATGTTGCATTGTATTTTTTTTAGTGATAGCTCCTATTAAATCCCCAAGCACACTTTGTCACCCATTGAAATATCCACCTATTCCAGGATGAATGAGATGGAGAATAGGCAATTTGAGAGGACTCTTATTGTTGTATATGAGAGGAGTTTTGTGAGGTGAGAGGAGTTCTGTGATATATATTGAAGGATGCACTACACCATTTTATGAAACCAATCATCCCCATGCCACAGCGGTGGATCTCTATTGCATCGAGGGAGAAACGATAAAGTATTACACTGTAAATAATTGGTATGTCGGGGATGATGAATGAAGACGTTGGATTTATAATTTTACTACAAAAATAGGTTTGTGCGATGGAGACAAATCAAGGATTTCGTGGACCTGAGTAAAGATTGGTTTTATAATCACTTGGAAATACTCAAGCATTGCTTTGAAATGACATGATGCAATTGGAGAGTTCTATTATGTTTCCTTGAAAAATAACTATCAATAAGGGGGACAAAGATGATCCATATAGGGAAGATTTGCAAGAGTAGGATTGTTTCTAAAATTATATCTATAGGAAAGTCAAGGAACTACTACAGAGGATTAGTGTAGGTGCAACAAAATTCTCATAATGCAAGGAATTTTTCACAGTGTGATTCGATGTTCATTGGTGATTAGGCAGCTGCAAATACTTATCGTTACATTCAGGTGCAATTTGAGTTGCATTCCAAAGTTTCTAATTTCATTTATTGATAGTCCTTCTTGTGTCTTGTCTCTCTTAATTTCATTGTGGTAGGATTGGAATGGGTTAAAAAATCAAGCATATCATTAAGTAAAATAGACATCCACATGTCACTACATGTCATTGTGCATACTCTTTTTTTTATGCAATTAGAATTGACCAATATGATGTGTTCACAACTAAAAATCCTATCAGGCATGACGAATCCAACCTTAGCATGGAAATCAAAACCAAGAATCATAAAATATCAATAAATTTGTGACATGGAATAAAAGGCATAATAAAATATTCTATGCCAACATTGTCTATTTAGTGCAAGATACTAATAATATTTCATGATTTTAAGAGATGATGGATGTCATGAACATGCCCTCAAGCAAAGTTATTGACTTTAAAATAGGATGGTTAGTGCAACTATTTACTTTAAATAGGCTAAATTTAGGTAATCAAAACAAGGCTTTTGAAAATCACTAAAAACACCACCCTTGTTTATTTTAAATAGACTAAATTTAGGTAATTAAAACAAGTTTGAAAATCACTAGAAATACCACCCCCACATCATTTTATTTCTAGTTGTACAGGATAATATTGAATAAAATTATGATCACTTCCATTTAAATTGACCATACATAACATAACAAACAAGTTTGATGCTTTTAAAAGCTATATCCATCATTAAATATATGATATGATAAGGATATCTCATAATTTTAAAGGCTATATCCATCACCAACTATAAGATACAAGTTAATGAGATGAGAAAAAGTTTGTCTTGATGTAACATGTAGATATCATATTACTCATAACTCATGCATATTGTATCTTATTGTACATATGTTACTTGTATAACTTCAATCTGGGTATTTTTTTACATTTAAATTGTCAAATATGTAGAAGTTACATTACACTAGCTTAAATTCGCACACAAATAAAAGATAAAAAAATATGGCAGGGGAATGAGTAAGCATTTTAACACTGGTTTAAAATTCACCCTTAGCTGGTGAAGAACCAATTCAATGCTATTCATGGTGGAATATTAAGTGATTAACCGAAGATAAAAGAAAATACTAGTCTCTTAAATGACTGAAAAAGGATATTTAGAATGTTATATAGTAGTTACATTTCACGTAGCTATATCTACCCCAACGTAACTATAATATTCCAACTCCATTTTTTTATATAGAAGTTACATTTACACGTTTTATATAGAAGTTACATTTTACATAGCTATATCTACCATGACATAACTATAATATTCCAACTCCATTTTTTTATATAGAAGTTACATTTCATGTAGCTATAGAAGTTATATTTATGTGTTTTATATAGAAGTTACATTTTACATAGTTATATCTACCATGACGTAACTATAATATTCAAACTCCATTTTTTTTTCGCAATTTTCAACATTTTAAAAATTTGTCTATTTTAGTGTGATTATGCAATTAAATAGTTGATATTGTTTAAGACATCTCCTATTTGCAACATTTTGAATTCTTAAGTGGGATCTTGGGTAGGTTTTTGTTACTACCATATATCATGTTTTAAGTAGATGGTGTTTTGTAATTCACCGAAGAGACTTTTGGAGCAACCTTGAATTGCATGCTTATTTCCATTATACATCTAATATTTGTAACCTTTTCCACGTGAAGAACCCAATAGCCCATGTTGAACATGAAGCAAGTACCTCAAAATTGGGGAATATCAGTTATTCTATTTCCATAGGGGGATAGATCTAGAGAAGGCAACGACAATTATCATAAATGGCTTTTGTCGGGTTGTATTTAATGAAATCCCACTAGAATTTGCTACTAAAGTAAATCAATTGATGAATTTGAAGATTGAAGGTAGTGTTGAATAGGTTTTGCAAGGTATATACATGATTCTAATGCCATGAGATGGTGTCTCAATAACATTATTGTCCAGTGATGGGTGTGAGATGTAGATAGCTTTCTCATGTCCTATAGGTAAATCGTATCATTATATTTCTATGAAATCTCAGAATGTTTTCAAAGTTTGTCTCAGATAAGGAAATATGTATGTACTCTTGAATTTATCTATGTTGTAATAAGATCAAGAATAAAGTTTTCATTGCAAATAATTTGGATCTACCATGTAAGTTTACTTTACTACATGAAATTCTTGATTTTTTAGATCCCAGCTAGTTAGAGTTGAATTTATTTTTGTTGTAATGAGATTAAGAATAAAGTTGTCATTTTAATCACTTAAATATACCATGTAAGATTTATTCACAACATGAAATTTTTTATTTGTTAGAGCCCAACTTATTAGGATTATCAAGAGTCCTCTTTCATGACAATATTTATGAATTCTCTAGTCTTGCTCAAATAATTACATATTACAGAAAGGTGGAAAATAAATGAGATGCAACTGAATGGTTTTTGTTTTAAAATGTGTGGAGGGAGTATAAAATCATTTTCATTTGCGTTCAAATATTTTGGAGCACCCTCTAAAGTGCTTCATTTTCCTCCTAGTTAATTCCATTTCTACTATCCCAATAGTTCTAGAAGTCCTTCTCCAAAGTGATCTCTTAACTATCTTGGAGGGAAATTGATTACTTGATTGGAACCCATGGATTACAATTTGATTATTAGCAAGGGATGAGAAAGCTTCATATTCTTCAATATATTACTCAAGTTAAAATCATATCAAATGATTGCCTTTTTGTTTAATTGATATGACAATCACTCGAGTATTTGTTAGGATTTTAAGACCTTTTTCAATGAATTTTTTTATGAAAGTTATATTCTCAATTAAAGAAATTAAATAAAAGGTGAAAATGATCCAATGGAAGGATTTTATGTTTTAGTGCCTAAGAATGCCTTGCTAATGTGAAGGGCTTGGTATTTTATTGACTCAAGATTAGTCGCATTTGACTTCCTAGCATTTATTTTAATTTCATTTTTATTGTGTTTATATTGCTATCCTTGAAGCTCGTGATTTACTATGTGTCTAATAGGAAGTATTAAATACTAAGAACTCTTAAAAGTGATATTGATGGATGACTAACTTTAAATGTACCTACTTGACACTTTAGTATTACATGACCATGAAAATAAATTATTAATCAATATTGAAGGGAAGATTATTAACGTGTAGTGTTTCTTGGCTTGTCATATAATTACTACATTTTGGCCCCCAATAATATATTTAAGGCTACTTTTTCATTGTTACTTGTGGAGCTTCCCTTTGTATCATAAAAACATCGAGGACAAATGTCCATTGCATTGGCATTGGACATCATCAAAGAGGAATTCACAAAAAGAAGTAGAGGACATGGGAGAAATTGGCACAATGAGTAGATAACTGCTAGAGAAACAATGAGGCACCATAATTTCTTGTGTATTTAGATTCACTCGAAATTAACTAGTCACAAAAAGTGCCTTTTTTTGAATATTTTCATGTAAACAAAAATACTAAAAACACAATTTTAGACTAATTATTCAAACTAATAATTATATGATAGTCATAATTTATAATTAGTATAATATGATTAATATTATAAGACACAACTATAGGGTCTGACTGTGAGGGGCATTGTGAAAATATATGTACACTTCTCATTGTATTAGACAACCATCTCTCAGAGTGTGATACCCATCCAATGAAATGTACTCCCAGAGGCCATTGTGGGATTGGAATTTTTTCTTTCAGTGGACAAGTGGTGATATATTTTCTTAGGCCTTAGTGTTCTTCTTCCCTAAGGTTTTGACATTACTCACAACTAGCACCTTCATTCAACCAAGTGAGGTACTCATCTTGGAAAGTTGAATCGTTTTGTCTCCACAATTCAATATGATGTTGGATCAATCTCACGATCCTAAAAACATAGGTTGTAATAGAGAGGAACTTTTAATGTGGGAAAAAGAATATCCAAATTTAAGAAACATGACTCTTTTAGAACAAGCAATAAGGATATTTTTTATACTAATATTTTTATTTTTCCATTTGTTTTCACAAGTTATCAATTGCCTAATATTTTTAACATGTAACTCAATTGGTGTGATTATGCCTAAGGTTTTGTTGAAGGTTGAATACTAAGTTCCTAAGGTGTTATTTTCTATGGTGACATTTTATTTTCTTTGTTTATACATGTCATCTAGCCACATAGTGGCCACTATCGAATGTTGAGGTATATGTCGTATAAATATTTTATAGTCTACTTTATTTTATATTCAAGTATTCATCATCTTTCATATCTTATAGTTTGAATTTTATCTTCTTTCATTTTCAGGAGAGGAACTCAATATTGATGGTAAGAAACAGCAATTGAAGAAAGAGGAGAACAATAACATCGGAGCGACAAACGCAAAATGAGAGAGAGAGGAGAATATGTCTAGTGATACACTTAGAGCCAATATCTTGCATAAGACACACTCATAGAGACTAATGATCAAGCCTTCATAGTTGGTGAATTCACTTGCAATGCTTTGGAAACACAATGATAATGTTCTAAAACGATGAAACAATATTTCATTTGTAAACTGTAGTCCAACCTATATTAAGTTGGAAACTCATATTGTAACACTTGATATTTTATATAATAAAATTTATATGGTTGAAATTATTTTTATTTGCAATTGATATTAATTAGCCTTGTAATTAAGATATGTAACTTGGAATTATCATATTAGATAAACATACACATTGTATGGCAATTTTTTTAAATTTAGTTGCAAAATCATATTCATTAATTTATGTTCATTAATAATGAACACATAATCAATCTAAAACTACTAAATTAGTAGTTTATATTAATTAATGATGAACACGAATAAAATGAATATGTGACTAAATTAGTTGTTTATAATGGTTATGAACGAAATTAAATGAAATGAATAGAAACTACTAAATCGGTCGTTTATATAATGAATATGAAAATACCAAAAAAAGATAAATGACTACTGCAAATGATAATTTTTTTATTAAAATGATGATTAAATTTTTCATATATACGACTATTAGTAGCTAATTTACAATATCTTATAACATGACTAAAATTTAATCATATTTCTTTGGTCATTAATTGGTTTTAAATGATGACTAAAATTTGCATATATATGACTATTAATAGCTAATTTACAATATCTTATAACACGACAAACATTTTGGTCATATTTCTTTGGTCATTAATTGGTTTTCTCAAGGATTCATATAGTAATATATTTTGTTGTATATTTGGTCATTAATTGCGACAATTAATGACTAAACCAATGAAAAATTAAGGACCAAATTAATGACGAAATATACTACTAGATAGTAAAATTGAGGAAACCAATTAATGACTAAGCTAAAAATGACTAAAAGTTGGTCGCATTATAAGATACTGTAAACTAGCTACTATTGGTCACCGACTGAAAAATGTTCATTTCTATGCAAATTTTAGTTGTTTTTTTAGTAATTAATCAGTAATTTTGTACTAGTTTAATGTTTATGACTCAAATATATTTTTCACATGCTCAAGAAGAGCTTCTTCATATGACATTGACTCTTTGACTCAATAATACATCTTAAGGCTCTCAATGGGAGCCGCTAACAAAGAAACCTCTTGCTTATGAAACCCATATAGCAAGGCATACAAAAATAATTTTATTCCTTTTATTTCATCATTTACAAAGATCATGTCATTATGAAGACCGAACCTAGTTACACTTTCTTCAACAATCCCTCTTAACTAGGGAGGTATTCATAATGGTACTTGGTCATTCTCAATCTAAATAATTTCTCATAAGAAGAATCAGATTGGTAACCCATTAATATAATATCATAGTAACCAACATTGTTTCCACAACAAGGCCTTGACTAACAACTCTATCTCTCATTAGATCGGAGCATAATGTTGGCAAGACCAATGACTATAGACACCTTCATCATTGTCTCTCAGGGTACATACCCACCGAGGTGTTCACTAAGTATGACCTTCTAGGACTATTCTTATTTTGGGTTCCCAGCCCTCAAATAATATCGGTCCTCTTGCTTACCCTTATCTTGGATGCCCTACACATCCTCCAAGAGCATCCAATGTCAGATGATTACCCAATCCTTCATTATTTATTCCCAAGTGAAGACAAGAATGTTGTATCTTGTTGGAAATACTGGGGGGGGTGAATCAATTTTCCTTAGCAATTAACACTTTTAAATATTTTCAAAGCATTATTTAATCTTAAATTATTATTAATGTTTATGCAGTAATAACAGTAAATAAAAGAACATAGTAGGCACTTTTAGGTGGAAAATCCCCTCCGGGTCAAAAACCACCAAACACTTTTCTAATAAATTCTTTAATCTTCAACCCCAACTAAAATGAAAGCAAAAACTTCCTAGAATTCTAGAAAAGAATTATTCTCCATCTCCCACTAGAAGGATGCCCCAACGACCTAGTTTCTCCAGTAATCAACTGAATGGATGCCCCAATACCTTAGCGAGCCACAACTCACCCTAGCACCACCCTACCACCCTAAAGCGTTCATAGGACCCAACCTGTAGGCGACTTCATACACCTGCCTAGCACCTCCTTGCCACCCTATATTGACTGAAATAAGACAAGATTGTGGATTCCCAAACCAAGGACAAAAATCCATGATACTTTAAGATGTACAATAATTTTTGTGTACTTGACCAAATATCCAATCACTCTATGACCTGCAACTCAACCATGAAATCATCCCAATAGTGACTCCTATACCTCCCAAAACTATCTCTTCGACTCTAAGCAAAATGACTCTTTTACAATCTTTACAATGATGACTCTTTTACAACTTTACAATGATGACTCTTTTACAACTTTACAATGATGGCTCTTTTACAAATGACTCTTGGCCTTGATACTTCTTCACAATATGCAGATGGTTTTCATGTCTTCAAAGGATGTCCTATTGACTCTTGGCCTTGGTACTTATTCACAATATGTAGATGGTTTTCATGTGTTCAAAGGATGTCTCACTGCAATGCTTCCTTTGATTTGATACTTTATCTCTTGAATTCTTGCTTGATGCTATGCTTGAATCTATGCAAAATTTTCTCAGTGAAACCAAACCCAAAACAAAACAAAATACCCTTCAACTTACCTCTGCTTACAAAACATATGTAAGTGCATAATAATGAATAAATACAAATTACAATTACAATGCGTACCTGAAGTGTGCTTGTCACTTTTTTTGTTGACTTGTTGCAGCAGTAGACAAAGACTCCCACTCTTGATATAGGCCTAGACTCTATGCGAGACTATATCCAAAACTGACCTAAAGATATATAAAATAGAAACTGATGACAAGCCCTAGACTTTTGATGAACCAAGTTATAAGTATAACAAAAGAGACCATTCTATTAACTATGACAATACAATTAACATGAACTTACAACATCATATATATTTAGTAGACTTGGTGTAGCATCAAATGTGTAGTATCAAGAATAGGACATCCAAAATGTGGTATTAAAACTAACTGTGACATATAGAGACATAGAGACATAACTGAGGCCCTGTATATACTTAAGTTGTCCTATAAAAACATATATCAGAGATGATACTCAAAATTTAAATGTAAACACTAATCATACATACCTTGTTGTAGGAGACTTACCCTTGACTGTTGATGTGTGGTCCTTACTGCAATGATCCTTGAATGCATGTTTTTTATTGCAATCTAGGAGCTTGATATTGAACTTGTTGTATCTATGTAATTTGGGGTCTCTAGTGTCTAAAATTTCGTCTCGGGGTAGCCCTCTAAGTCCTCTTTCCAACCCTACAGTTCTGATCAAGATTGGATTCTTCAAGAGAGAGTTATGCCCAATCTCCCACGATGACCAAATTATAGACTGGTTCAGTAGAGAGAACTTGTACGAAGTGCCACGTGTCACTATTATGACCTTCGGCCTTTAAAACGATACCCAAAACACTACAGCCCATCCTATTTCTGTCACTATTTACAAAATTTTAATCCAATGCTCGGAGATAAAGTTATGACGATTTTCCCAACGTCACCTATTTGAAATGGAATTCGGGAGCTTGCAAAAACCTTAACTTCCTCGGATCATATCTCCAAACATATAATGAACCAAGATCTTAAATTAGGTCACAAGGTTCATAAATATTTTGGCTCAAACGTGTTTTAATTTCAGCTTATGACGCTTCATAGAACAAAGTTATAGCGAAAATTACATGATGACCTATTTGAAGCCACAACATTCCTACTATAGGAGGATATGAGGGTCATTATTTATATGAATGTCTTGGATTGAGAGGGTCCTCAACAAGTGAACATTGGAGGGATTTTAGGAGGAAAATAAACATTATTAATTATTGATATTCAATTACCACAACCAATTGTGAGTGCCATGCTACAACCCCATAGGGTTTTAGCCCACTAACTGGGGTTACTAACTTCAAACATGAATATCTCTCAAACCGTAAGAATTACTTGGCATGCCATATATCAACGGAAACATCTCGGCAAGTAGAATCCATCTAGAATATCATTGACTCATAATAGAGTAAGTTGTAAAGTCAAAATTCCCATGCAAGATTGAGGTAGACACTGGTGCTTCTTGGGTTGACATCAATGACAACCACTTATCAACAATGTCTATCTATCCCTCTCATCTAGGGAGGATACACCCATCATGTGTCTACATTTCTCTTCATGGCATTCACTAAGACTTATGGTTGTTAGTCCTGGTCTAGTGCATGACACATGAAATAGAAAAACACAACTATCACTCCCTCTTAATCAGGGGTGACTCAATCCAAGCTCCCTCTTAAACAGGGACTTTTCAGAGCTCCCTCTTAACCAAGGACTCTCCATTTCATCAGCATCTTCTTATTCATGGGTCCTTTAGTTTCTTGATCAATTTTCTTTCCTTGATGTCATGGAATTTAGTCGAGATTCTTCCTTGTAGGACATTAGCCATCCAACACTTTCCTTCTTGGTTTGTCATATAATTATTTTCTTCATGGAAAGTGGCCTTCTTGATACATATCTGGAACCTTTGTCATATGGCTACTTCTTCCTCATCATGTTTCTTTCAGGAATTTCCATCCACCACATGAATGCTAGTTGTACTTCTACTTACAACTCTTGTCCCAGTAGCCCTGCATGAACTCTTCTATATATTATTCAAGAAATCAAAACATAACATTAACGCAAATTGTACCTTTCTAGATGGCTCTTCATCATGATATCTTTCTGTAGGTATCAACATCCTACATACATGTTGACACATCTCCCAAAGATATCCATTGTCAAGGGTTTTCATCTTTTTCAGACTTTCATCAAAATCTTCATATCTTTCCGAGAGATTTCCTAGTCAAATATTCTTGGTATTTTGGATGTTGATTTCCTTTATCATGGTTGCATATCTCACGATCTCTTCCTTCCTCACACATTCCATTCCTAGGAACTTTCAATTAGAGTTTCTTAATTGTAGTCAACCACCTCATCCTTCATATGAGTACATATTATGTTGATTTCATCTAGTGTGACTTATGCCTTTATACATCCTTTTAGAGGAGGAGATCATTTTCCCTTGATCATGCTTCTAAAGATAGAAGTAGTGATCCATATTACCTGCCACCATATGACATGAATTTATAATATTAAATACAAGCATACATACCTCATTTTACCTTTAGGTTATCTAGGCTTCTTCCAGTAGCTTCCTTGATTGAAGTGTTTTCAATCCCATGATATACTTCATTTCTCATGTCATCATAACATCATCCATGAATTCAACAAGTTGGAGTTTCTGATGAAACACTTGCTTCCTCTTTAGATTAGTGAATCCTCCGATGAGGATTCCATCAGAGAATCTTGAGGATCTTTCATATCCCCATCTGGCATATGTTTCCTTTTTGAATTGATGTATGATCAGCCTTGTCCTGGATGACTTCTTCCTTTCCTTCAAAGTCCAATGAGGTTCCCAAGATCTATATCCTTCATGTTTGATTGCCATGGATTTTATCCTTCATGTTTGACTGGCATGGATTTTATCCTTCATGATTCCCATGGTGATGTCATGAGATCTTGTTTCTAATGCTTTCATGATGCCACGATGCATCTTATTATCATGGTCATATCTATAACAAAATATTTGGGAGCTTATGATAAGACCCTTTTGTGAAGGAGACCATCTCAGACATAGTAGAGATATGTTACTCCTTCTTCCCTTGTTCTTTTTCTTCAGCTTCCTCCATCTTTCTAGTGATACGATATTTATTTCCATAATCTTTCCATAGCATTGAATATTACCTATAATGTTACGTCCTGATTGAGGACTAAACTTCCCTTTCCTTTCTTCAAATGTTTGAAGGCTTTAACCTTCAACACTTTTCCCACAACTTATCCCTTTTTTTATTATCTTGCATAGATACCACAAGTTGTTAAATGAGGTAATTTTCCTGTCCTATTGACATTTGTTACCTTGCTTATCGGTTGAAACAGAAATGTTTATCCTTTTTATCAATTCTTCCAAATCTCATAGTTGAGATCCTATGAAGATATTCTTTTAACTGTATGTAGAGCAAGTCTAAGTGATATGACCTTGTTTACTGCATTTTCAGAGAATATATATTCTAGAATTTCATATATCTCTTGATGTCTCCTCTCTTGCTAAATAGAGATGAGAGTACCTTTTACTGATGTCATAAGAATTGATCCAGATTTAAACAGGAACACAAAAAATTACAAAGATAACCATAAACACAGATATGCAGTGGAAATAATACTTCATTTCATTAATGTAAAACACTGAAATATGCTTACAAACAGTAATGGAAATAAACCAGCTAGGGCGATGGTAGCTTATCTCTGAGAAGAGATGTGGTGGCTACATGCCTCTGAACTATGTTACAATGAGGCTCGAAGGCCTATTTATTGTTGAGAAACAATGGAAAACCCTTCACATCCCAAAACCTAACCCTAGAAGATGAAACGCCAAATTGTGGGCCCCGTTTGGGTAAATTGGTACATCAATTTCCCGGGGTCGTAACTTTGGCATACGATCTCCGTTTGACGCATACAATAGCTCGTTAGAAATATCTATCCGAGCACTACCACTTTGGGAAGGGAAACATCAGTCCATGGACCCATGTTGACCCCAGATTTCCCAAAAAAATGTCGTTTAGGGCCTCAAAACGGCTCTGAAAGTTCAGGACCTGAAAAACTGCTAAAAATAGTTAACTGTGCTGCAATTTAGGAAACTGAAAAAACTGAAAGAGACAGTTGTGGGGGTCCAAATGGGATAGGTGCGTGGCCACCAATGTCCACTTGGATCATTCCTCCCCCCTTAGGAAGCAATGGTCCCCATTGCGTTGAGTTCCTCCCTGAGATGAGGAAGCTTTTGCTGATCTAGGTCTCTCGTGAGCTGTTCTGCAATCTCTGATGTGTCCAAAAATGGTGGGAACCATGGTCGAGGGCAGTACACATTAAATACTCAGTGCAGGAAAAGGAATGGAGGAATGATGTGCTCCAAAGAATTATTTCCCATAGCCTTAGTAATGGTGTAAGGACCATGTCGGCGTGGTCGGAGCTTTTGATGGGCTCTTGTAAGGCGTTCTTTCTGCAGATGCAACCAGACTTTGTTGCCCACCTGAAGCTTGTGTGGTAACCCTATGGGTGAGGAGAATTTTTTCCTGAGTTCTTTCATGACTGTATTCCTTTGTTGTTGCTGCTGCGTGGAGGAACCATTTGCTGGGGTCATGGATGTGGCAACGATCTTCCCCTTACTTTGGGAGCGAACCAGACAGATGAATTTCCTAGTCTGGGAGATGAGCTTGTTACCTTTCTTAGCAGTGATCAAAGAGGTGGCGGTAGGTGGGGCTACCTCCGGTATCCTGTATAATGAATCACCCAAAGAAATAATGACAGCGCGAGGCCTTGACTCATACACAGCATGTCGCCTCCACAAGTATGGCTGGCCTAATAACACATCACAAACATCCAGAGGTGTAACATCACACAATACCTCGTCTGTGAAGGGCTTGATGCTGTAGGGAAGGCGGCACTGCTGGTGAACTTTGAGATCTCATCCTTCATGAAGCCACCCGATATTGTACGGCTGCGGGTGTGGTGTAGTCGGTAGGCCCAATCACTTCACAACCTCTGCTAAAATGAGGTTCTTTTGGCTGCCATTGTCGACAATGAATTGCAGTGGTGAACCCTTCACCCACATCTGTGAGTGGAAAAGACGTTCCCCCTCCTCTAGATCTTTAGGTTCATTCTTCTGGATCTTGGCGGTGGCAACAGTGGCACTGGGATCAGCATCGATGATCTACTTCCCTTTGCCATTCCCCTTGTCGGGTTCTGGCTTAGGGTCAGAACATACATCTGATTCGGAAGCCTTCAACTCAGCCACCAGTGACTGCTTGGTCCGACACTCACTTGTGTTATGAGTGGGACTCTTGTGGAACTCACACCACTTTCTTGTGTCCTTCTTCGGCTTCGTGGTGTTGTTATTTTCTTGTGGCTTCGATGGGTTGTCTTGGGTCACCCTGCCTTGGCTTTGTCCTTTGTTCTTCGGATTTGCAGATCCAAAGTCTCGCTTCTTCTGTTTGAACTTTTGCTCGATTTTGACAGCATATCGATATGCCGTGCCGAGCAAGGAGATGTTCAGGAACTCCATCTCTTCTTGGATGTATCTGTGTAGGCAGTCGTGGTATTTGAGTACCAAATGCAGCTCAAAGTCCTTGATACCCAACTGTGTGTGAAGGGTATGAAAAATGTTTGTGAACTCTAGCACATCTTGGTCCCGCCCCTACTGCAGTGTGGTCCATCTGATGTATTTGTCCTCATAGCTTTTGACAGGGTAGTACTGCTCCTTGATGGCATCCCGGAATGAATCCCAAGTGGGTGCGGCTGCAAAGAGTGAGCCTGTACTTTCATCCTTCTGCTCGCAGTAGGTTTCCCACCAGTCCTTAACGTGGGGGGCTACTTTGAGAAGAGCGAAAACAATCTTTTCCTGACTCGAAAGTTCATGAACAGAAAAATAACCCTCTAGCAGATTTAAACATTTATCTACGACATCTGCATCTATTTGACCCTCGAATATGGGGATTTCAAAAATAACTTGTACCTTAAAGGGCGTGGCGTTTCCAGAGTAGCTGCTGGAAACCGATGCGTCGCTTCTGGGTAGCCACTGAAGGATCTAGGCAAAGTTGTCCATCATCGCGTTCTGTTGTCGCTCGAGAGCTTCTTCGAGCAAGATTTTGATAGGATCTCCTGCCCCCTCGTCTTTCTTCTCATCTGCCATGGGAGGCCGTCGGGATTTGCGAGGCTGGTCTTGCAAAGGTTCGACCAGTTCAAGCGCTAACTCCTTATATCCCGACCTCGTTAGTGACATGCAAAGAAAAATAGAGAAAAAGCAGACCGCTCTGATACCACTGATCCGGATTTAAATGGGAACGCAATAAATTACAGAGATAACCATAAACACAGATATGCAATGGAAATAATACTTCATTTCATTAATGTAAAATACTAAAATATGCTTACAAACAGTAATGGAAATAAACCAACTAGGGCGATGGTAGCTTATCTCTGAGAAGAGATGTGGTGGCTACATGCCTCTGAACTGTGTTACAATGAGGCTCGAAGGCCTATTTATTGTTGAGAAACAATGGAAAACCCTTCACATCCCGAAACCTAACCATAGAAGATGAAACGCCAAATTGTGGGCCCCGTTTGGGTAACTTGGTACATCAATTTCTCGGGGTCGTAACTTTGGCATACGATCTTCGTTTGACGTGTACAATATGTCGTTAGAAAGATCTATCCGAACACTACCACTCTAGGAAGGGCAACATCAGTCCATGGACCCACGTTGCCCCTAGATTTCCCAAAAAACGTCGTTTAGGGCCTCAAAACGGCTCCGGAAGTTCATGACCTGAAAAACTGCTAAAAATAGTAAATTGTGCTACAATTTAGGAAACTGAAAAAACTAAAAGAGACAGTTGTGGGGGTCCAAATGGGATATGTGGGTGGCCACCAACATCCACCTAGATCAAGAATCTTATGAGTCCCTTGATCCTTTTCCATGCATTCAAACAATGCTTGACCTTCAGAGACTTTTCCATATATATCAATGAATTCTCTTTCGACGACTATATCTATCATCCTTTCTCATGCAAGGAATTTTGATGACCCAACCAATCTATAGATCTCCTTGCAAACACAAAGTCATTTAACCAAACTTGATTATAGAATGAAAGATACTTACTTGGAAAGAGAAGATAAAATCTTCACCTTGATCACGTTGAAGATGCACTGATGCTTCCTCTGGGTGATCTTCGAGTTGATGTGATTTTATTGTAGATCCTTGTGGTCTTGTTATAATGATCCTTGCTAGTGTAGAATCCTAGATACTTTGACTTGTAGACCCTTGCTTGAGTTGCCTAGCATGAACAACTGAAATCCATTTTCAAAGATCTCCTTTGAGACCTTCTTGCACTGTCCAACACCAAGCACCGAAACTGCTCCAGACTATAAGTTATTGAGATCACTGTGGTATGACAGAGATTGTAATGACACCAAATTTGTGGCTAGCACCATGGTTATTTCAAGACTGAATTAGCATCGAGATTGTGAGAGGTACTGAAAACTGTGTTCTCTTCTTTTGACTATGATTACTTAATCATATTGTGGCACCGAGATGTCACTAACATAGCACCATGACTGTGGGTAGTATGAGACTATGAAATTATCTTCAGATAAGGATCCAAATCAGTCTTACCGTAGGACTAAATTGTCTTGCTATTTGGTCCTTGAATATTTGATGTAGGTTTTAAAACACAAAGCCCTTCAACTTGCTTTGATTGCCTTCTCAAAACTTGCTCCTTGAATGTCTCTTTTATTCCCTTCCTTTGACTTCAACACCTTAGCTCTGATACCATGTTGAAGAATCTAGGGAAAATTAAGTTAATAAGATTCTTCTCACCATGATAACTATTTGTAAGGTATTTTTAAATTTTCCTTATTAGCACAATATTCGTTGATATTATTAGAGTGTGTCTTTTTAGTTCATCAAATAGTTACCAAAACAAAAGAGATAAGAACACAAGATGTTGGCTTTCTACCAGGGCCAAAACATCTCACTCTTTGAGAGGAAAACCCACACAAAATTCTTCTTATAGAGATTACAATTGATGAATACCAAGACTATGACCCTTGACCTATTAGGCCACTCCAAGAACAAGACACCAATCCTCTTCTTTGTCACTGCTGAGATCATCATCAACATTTCTATTGCACGAATGAGGTCATTATAGTTGCACCTTCATCGAGATCTTTGTTGCACTTTCACTTAGATCCTTGCTCCTCCTTCATTGAGATTATTGCTACACTTTCAATGAGACTTTTACCATAACAATGAGATCTTTATATATCATAATTGCACCGAGATATTTATCTAGATCATGATCTTGCAACAACATCTTCATCAAGATCATGATTACGATTATGCCAAGATCATGAACGCTGAGACAAAGGGTGTTTACTGTGAGATCACCGAGATCCTTATCATCTCAATTATGTCGAGACTGTGACTGTGTCTACTCCCTGCACCGAGATCTTTCATCATTGTAGTACCCGTCTGAAGAACATAGATCTCTGAGATTGCGAGGTCTTTCGACTGTAATTACCCACGAGATTTCAGAGGCATTCGAGTCCCTGTTCTGCCTGTAATGCAGATCTTACAAGCCTATTTATAGTCGTTTGTCTCCATAATAAGCCGACATGAGATAGTGAACTTTTGTATCTTCATTATATGAGCCGACATGAGATAGTGAACTTTTGTATCTTTATTATATGAGCCGACATGAGATCCTTTGTGCATTTAGAGGCCGACATAAGAAGAGGACTGTGTGCTTGTCATTGGAGGGCTAATGTTTATGACTCAAATATATTTTTCACATGCTCAAGAAGAGCTTCTTCATATGACATTGACTCTTTGACTCAATAATACATCCTAAGGCTCTCAATGGGAGCCATTAACAAATAAGCCTCTTGCTCATGAAACCCATGTAACAAGGCATACAAAAATAATTGTATTCCTTTTATTTCATCATTTACAAAGATCATGTCATTATGAAGACCGAACCTAGTTACACTTTCTTCAACACTTTAATGGAGCCAAAAGTCATGTCAAGGATGTGTGTGTAGCAGGTGTTATATTTCACCTAAACAACAATCACACTTTCCTTCTTAGCCTAGGGCTAGGGCCTTGAACTAATAATAAAGTAGAATTAATTGGTTTTTGGCTCGTCCTTGACTTTGTAGGTGAAATGCTTACAAATTTTTGGTGATTCTCGAGTGGTTATTGATTAGTTCTTGGGGATCGATACATTACACAGTTTGGTCCTAAATCCTTGGCAACAAAGAATTCGTCAACTACAAGAATTTTTTAAGCACTACTCCAACTTGTAGGACTTTTAGTGATTATAGAAAAAGTTGCTAATGTCCTTAAGATGCATGCCAACAACATTTTCTTAACTGATGTTGTTAAGTTTTTATGTTTGAATATGTTATATTATGGATTGGTAGAATGCAGTAATTCTTGGTAGACATGTCTAGATTTTGTAATTGAACAATAATTTGTATACTTTGATTTTAATGAAATAGCAAGTATACTATTTTTTCTGTGGGAAAAATAAATAATAATAACTAATTATTTTTCCACTTATATTTTTATATTTGAAAGGCAATTAAAAATAATCTGACTTGTATTCATTGGTTTATTTTTTTTATCATTTTTATTCATTTATACACACTTTTTTTTTTCAACTCATATTTCCATGTTGAAATGTAATGGAAAATGAATGTAAGTAATTATTTTTTTCATCATTTTTTACACTCATTTTCCCATCAAATACGAAATATAATAATAAGAAGTGGGAATAAATAGATGTGTATTTTTTAAAATTATTTTTATTACTTTAGTATTTCCACTCATATTTTCATGTTGAAATATAATTAAAAGAAATATAAATACTCAATTTGTTTTATGATTTTTATTATCTTTATTTTTTTTAAAGATATTATCCTTTATCATTTTTATAATCTTTTTCACCCATATTTTCAACTTATACAAATATATAATAATTGACAATTACTTTTTTATCACTTTTATTCATCTTTCCAAATTTAAATAATACTTATTTTTATGTTTTAAATAATACTTAAAAGATATAATTTTATTAAATTCATATTGAAATTTAATTTAAAAAAGGAAAAATAGATGATGAAAATGACATCCCATATATTTCCCATTCTATTGATATCCGGGAGGATCACTAAATTCAATCACAATCATGACTTCCTCCTTCCTCTGTAACACTACAGTACAGGAGTAAATTTCTTCTTTTTTTTTACCTTAACCACAGTATATATATAAGTATATATGATTATTAGTCATTCGAGTGCAATAAAGTTTATATATCTAATTACTAGCCATTCAAATGCAATAAAGATTACATAATTATCTTTGTATAAATATCTACACAAACAAGTAATAATGCTGAGATTAACTATGCTAATTCACAATACGTATCCATGATAACTATGGCAAATAAGCATTAACTTGTCTCTTGTTCAATCTTGGAATTATCATGCGGTTGGCATTAACATCTATACGTACAAGGTGATATATGAGTTGATCGCTGGTACTACGGGATATAAATGAACATATGGCAATTTATATATTGAGTGTTGGTTTACGCTGCCTGAAATAAATGTTTCCGTGAGTCACTTTAGGCCCTGACGCTTGCCCCCAACTGGCCTTCTCCACATCGTCCATCTGGGACAATGAACGACCGGCCAGTTGACACCATGTGCTCATCACGTGCTCAGTACTCCAGGTTTCTTGCGAACTGACACTTACCTCGAATTTACCACTTGGCAGCTGTTTCCTGGGTTTTCTAGGCTCGATCCCACGGCAGCGATGAACCCGCCCAGATCGAGGGATGACATCGAGCCATGGGGCAGTGGTAATGATTGAAGGTCTTTATGCGTTTGTTAATTCTTTAACCCTTCCCATTGTTGGAGTGACCTCCTGTCGTTCACAGTTCTATGGCGCTTCACATTTGCACAGAGCACCTTCCCTTCAGGCGGTCTGATGTGCGGTAGGAATTCTCTATCTCCCAATGTCGGTCATGGTAAGCCGCTCACCTAATCTTCTTGGTTACAGTTCTTTTCGTTTGAGTTTAGTCTCTTCCGCAGGTTTTAATCTTTACTGCTCTGGTTTTTGAATGAGTTTCAGGTGAAGAGTTCGGTTGCCGAGACCGACGTGCGACGGAGAGCCTGCTCCGCTTCCCTACCCATTCCATGTTCCAGGTAAGAGTTATATGCATCCGTGGTTAAACTTGTAGGGCGTTCCCTGGGTAACGGACTGAACCGTTGTCCTTCTTGACAGGCTATCTGAGTTTGCATGTGCAATGGAAGTCCATCGCCATTTTTAGGGGTTTCTTCCCGTGAAGAGATTTACGTTTCTCCCGTCTCTGTTGTTTGTAATTTAAATTGTTTTCTACGCCCCCATTCAAGCGGAAACCTCAGTTGGAAGGCGTTGGATGCCCGACTTTTACTGTACAATTTGTTTCATAATCAAGGGTTGTCAATTGTTACAGATGGTTGAACATTGGCTGGTTAATATATTGAGTTTTTCCTCCATAGAATTGTTTTCAATTAATTCTTTTTTTAAAAAGGAATGCTGCTGGTTCATTGTGGATAAAATCTTACCTGAGTTCCAGTATTTTTATTCGATGTATTCTGGTTACACTTGCCTTAACAGAGGTTTTTACTGTGAATTTAATTATGAAACATGCTTCCATGTTCTTTCTTGGTTTATAATTACTTCTCATGTTAGATTATTATGAGTTGTCGGCTTGACAATGGAAGCCCTCGCTGGCTACCCAATAATTCTCACACAGCTACGGCCTTTCTTTACAGGCTCAGAAATGCCTATTATTGTTTATTAAGTATATGATGTGGGCGCTGCCCCTCCTCTGTTCCTCGAGCACAGGAGTATTTTCGTTATCATTTTTCATGCATTCTTAAATACTCTGTTAAGATGTTAGTATTGTGAATTTGAAATTGGTTGTTGGTCTAGGGTATATGCATTATTCCAGTTTTTGATCTGAACAGCTCTTATTTCCTCAGTAGTAATTCTTGGTGTCTCTGTGTACAATATTTATTGTTTTCGGTTCGATTATGTAAACTGAAATGATTATACACAGTATTGGGATTTCCTATTTCATTATCACTTATGCTACAGGGATTTGTTCCAGCATGGAATCGTTGTTATTTTTAATTAAAAATCTAGTTTCATCTCTGCCAGTTGCGCAGAATCTAGTTCTAAAGATATCAGTATGTTTTTCTTTGTTTTCCACCTCTACCATTGCCTGCATAATTGTAGAATGCCATGCATAGACTTGTCTGTCACAAACCTTAAATAATTTCACAGTTTATAAACAAATTCTTTAACTGTTAGGTTTCTTAGTAAACCATACTTGAATAGAGGCAAACCTCTTTATTGCGCTTGTCAACCACCCGACCTTAGGAAGATCCTCCTCGATCTTCCACCCCCAAGAACTTCTGCAGATCCTCACTGTCTGCAACTCTCTGGCTATACCAGAGTCACGCTATCTGATCCTTACCAGACGTAGTGGTTCAGGAAGCTTCCGCCTTCCAAGCACATGCCATCTGATCTTTACCAGACATAGCATTTTTCTGTTTTTTCTGCCATCTGATCCTTACCAGACTTGGCATAACCTTTTTCCCCTTTTCCTCTGGGGTCTCAACTGTCTCATGAAGGTAGTTAGGTTTTTCTTTTGTTTCAACTACCTCAATAGCTACTAACAACAATTAATCAACATAATTAAACAGTAGTAGCAACAATTAATTATCATAATTAATTAACAGCAGTAGCAACATAGTTATTTTAATTTTACCGAACAGAACTTTAGTCCATAGTTAAATTTACTGTCTTACTTAACATTATCGCTTTACTAGGGGCATTATATCTCCCCCTCCTGAAGTTCAACATCGTCCCGATGTTGCTGTTCACCCAGAAACAATTCGGGATAGGCTTCTTTCATACTCTGCTCATCTTCCCAGGTGGCCTCATCTGGCCCAAAGTGCTGCCATTGCACTTTAACCTGGTTGATGACTCTTTTCCACAGCTCGACCCTTCTCCAATCTAGTATGTTCACTGGCTCGACCAGGAATTATCCTTCCGGTTCCACCTGAAACACATAATATTCAGATTAGCAGTTTCTTAACAATCCATCTTGGTTTATGTTTATCTTACAACATCTTCTTACCTGAATGTCCTGCCAACTTATTATGTGTCTAGGGTCATAAACATATTTCTTTAAAACGGACACATGGAAAACATTATGGACCCAGATGTGGCTAGGTAGGGCTAGCTGATAAGCTACCGGCCCTACTCGTGCTAAAATCTGGAAGGGCCCACAAAAGCGGGGTGCCAATTTGGCACAACCATTCCATTGTAAAGTACTTCTCCTTGCCCGAATTCTGACATATACATGTTCACCCACCTGGTACTCTTTAAAGGTCCTTTTCCGATCTGCAAAACTTTTTTGTCTGTCCTGGGCTATTTTTAAATTAGCCCCCACTCTCTTAACCATAGCTTCCATCTCTTTTAACATTTTAGGACCCAGCATGAGTCTGTCTTCTGGTCCACCCCAACTGGATGGCGTACGGCATTTTCGGCCGTAAAGTACTTCGAATGGACTCATCCGCAAGGATGCATGATATCCATTGTTATAGGCAAACTCTACAAGGTGTAAATACTCTTCCCATCGAGTGGGTTGTTGCATCACATATGACCTCAGCATGTCCTCCACCACCTGATTCACCCGCTCAGTCTGTCCATCAGTCTGCGGATGATAAGCGGTGCTAAAATTCAATTGAGTCCCCAGACCTTCAAACAAGGTCTTCCAAAAGGCTGATGTGAATTTAACATCTCGATCAGATATTATAGTTTTTGGCAGCCCATGGAGCTTAAATATGTTCTGCATAAAAACATTTGCAATTTGAGCTGCATGATACGTAGATTGAACTGGTATGAAGTGAGCTGACTTACTGAGTTTGTCCACTACAACCATAATAGAGTCATTATTCCTCTTGGACTTTGGTAACCTTGTAATAAAGTCCATGGTGATAATCTCCCACTTCCATTCTGGTATAGGTAATGGTTGTAGCAAACCCGCAGGGTGTTGATGTTCAGCCTTAATCTGTTGACATTCTAAGCATCGCGCCAGATATTCTACCACATCCCTTTTCATGCCTGGCCAATGATATTCCTTCCGAAGCGAGGTGATTAATTTTTGATAACCCGGATGTCCCGCATAAGGACTTTTATGATATTCATCCAGAATCTTTTCCTTAATATCGCCCTGATTGGGTACATATATTCTTTTCTGGTAGCACAGAATGCCGGCTGCATTCAATTCATAACCTTGTTGTATTATGTGGGTATTTAAATTCTGCACCAGTTGCTTCTTTTGTTGGTAGATTTGATCTTGTTCAGCGGCCTCTTCAATTTCTTTGCCAAGGGTGGACTGTCCTTCACTAATGCCAACTTCATAAATACAATGCACTTTTCGACTCAGTGCATCAGCCACCCAGTTTTCTTTTCCTTTTAGATGTTTGATTTCAAAATCGAAACCGCCCAAAAAGTCTACCCACCTAGCTTGCCTAGCGTTTAAAGTTGGTTGACTAAAGTAGCTAGTTAAGCTATGGTGATCGGTCATCAATAAGAATTTTCTTCCCACCAAATAATGGCGCCACATTTTCAGTGCATGTACTACAGCAGTTAGTTCTAGATCATAGGCAGAATACTTCTGCTCATGTTCTTTCAATTTTCTGGATTCATACGCGATCACTTTCCCTTCCTGCATCAGCACTCCTCCTACACCCTCTTTGCTTGCATCTGTGCAGACTACGTACTCTTTTTCTGGGTCTGCAATACTCAGCACAGGTGCAGTGGTGAGCAGGTTTTTGAGCTGTTCGAAGCTCCGTTGACATTCTGTTGTCCACTTAAATATTTTTCCTTTCTTTTGCAAGGAGGTGATAGGGTATGCAACCCTGGAGAAGCCTTCCACAAACCGCCTGTAATATCCAGCCAGCCCCATGAAAGACCTGATATCTGCCACGTCCTTTGGTATTGGCCATTCCATTATGGTTTTGATCTTTTCAGGGTCCACAGCTATGCCTTCTTTAGTGATGATATGCCCCAAATACTGGATCTGCTCTTTATAAAAATCGCATTTGCTAAATTTACCATATAGCTGATGTTCCCGTAGTGTCTGTAACACTAATCTGAGATGCTCCTCATGCTCTTTAATACTCTGGGAGTATATAAGTATATCATCAATAAAGATTAACACGAATTTGTCTAGGTACTGATGAAATACACTATTCATCAAGCACATAAATGTCGCAGGTGCATTGGTCAACCCGAAAGGCAGTACCACAAACTCGTAGTGCCCGTAACGGGTTCGAAAACCTGTTTTGGCTATGTCCTCCTACTTAATTCTGATTTGATGATAACCTGACCTCAGATCGATCTTGGAGAAGATTGTCGCCCCTTTCACTTGATCAAATAGTTCATCAATGCGGGGTAGTGGATATTTGTTTTTAACTGTCAATTTATTCAGCTGTCTATAATCTATGCACATACGGAGAGTTCTGTCCTTTTTCCTAACAAACAATACAGGGGCTCCCCAAGGAGATACGCTGGGACGGATATACTTCTTGTCTAACAGCTCTTGCAGCTGCATTTTTAATTCTGTTAATTCTGGCACACTCATCTGGTATGGTGCTCGGGATACTGGGGCTGCACCGGGTACCAATTCTATGGTGAAATCTAAATCTCTTTTGGGCGGCAGCCCTGGTACTTCTTCAGGAAATACATCTGTAAAATCTCGCACTACTGGTATGCTTTCCACAGCCGCAATTTTATCTTCAGATCTAGCATATCCTACTTGTACTGCATATATTTGACATTTCTTCCTGATGCTTTTAGCTAGCTGTGAGGCCGTAATTGGCCGGATCTGCACTGGTTTCAGGATACCTTGAATTTCCTTTTCTTTTCCCAGTTCATCCCGATAAGAAATTGTTTTTGTCTTGCAGTTTATTATAGACCACCGCCTTTCCAGCCAATCCATCCCTATCAACACATCATACGAACCGAGAGGGAGTACATTCAATTCTGTCATTACTGTCTGACCAGCTATCCTTAATGGGCAGTTGCTGACCTTAGCCAGCACTCGTCTTTTGGCCCCGGTGGCAAGCTGTACTAACCATGGATTCTTAAACTTAATGGCTTGCAAACTACAATTTTCCACAACTTTGGGACTAATGTAGCTTAAGGTAGCTCCTGGGTCTACTAAAATGGAAACAGTTCGATCAAAGATCTTACCTTCAAATTCTATCATTGTTGGCTGGTAATCAGCTTGACGATCCTCGAGGGCGGCATTTATTCTGGGTATGGACCGAGCCACGTCTCCCACTGTGGAGGCTTCGTAAACCTGGGACACCTGATCACTTTCCTTTCGGTGAGGGCAATTTTTAATATAATGTGGCCTGCCACAACCCTAGCACTGTACTGGTGGCCTAGCTGAACCCTCATTATTAGCTCTACCTGACTGTTCACTATATTTAGATTCATTAGGTGGCTTTAATCTGATCTGATTCCTCGATGGGTTTCTATTGTTCGCCCCTTTTGAGAATCCCTTGTTGAAATTGCTGCGAGCTCCCTTAACTCCTACAGTCATTCTGCTGCCCTTTTTATCTGCCCAGCGCTTTCCAGAATTTTCTCCTTTTTGTTTATTCTGCTGATAACATATTCTAGCTTTCCGTATCGCTTCGTCCATAGTCTTCGGACTATCAAATTCGATCCTTTCCCGCATTGCCTGGGGTAGGCTGCTAACAAACCGCTGCACTTTAGCCTTTTCCTCCCGAATATACGGTACATAGCGAAGCAGAGATGTAAATTTAGTAATGAATTCATCCATGGTCTGTTGCCCAAGCCACAGATCATGAAATTCCCGTGCTTTTTCATCATAGAAACGTTCTGTCAGGTACTTTTCCTTGAAATATCTTTGAAAAGTTTCCCAAGTTACATCTTGCTCACTCACCCCCCACACCATCTTGACTTCTTCCCACCATAATGTAGCCTTGGCCTGCAGCTGGAAGATGGCCAGCCGTGCCTTAAGATGGTGATCATACTCGTAAACTTGGAAATACTTGTTCATGTTGATTAGCCAAGCTTCTACAGCTTCCTCAGATTCCCCATCAAAATGTGGTGGTTTAATCTTCCGAAACTCCCCTTGCAGTTCTATCCACTGTCTCTTTGGGGTTTGATGTTCAGAAGCGTTATCAGACTTCTCTCCTCGAACCTCCGCTCTTTCCTCTGTTTCCTCCTGTTCGGTGTGATAGCCCTGTTCATCTGATACTCGTGTTTGCTCAGGTCTAGGATGAGACTGTTGCTGGTTTTGTTTATGTGATAAAATTTTCAGAATCCTCTCTTGTTCCATGTTTAGTCTTGTTTTGTCCTCACGCAAACGGGCCATTTCGTTCTTCAGTTCCTCGACTGTCTCCAATATAGTCAAATTAGTGCTGCGGCCTTCCTCTCCCAGTTGTACCCATATCTCAGGATTTCCCTGAGGGTGAGTAACGTTGCCTCGTCGATTCATATTTCCATGAGGAGCGCTACTTGTTCTCCTCATTCTGTTGTCACCTGAACAAAATTAGCTCATTTCAACAGATGTGATTTTCAATATTTAGAAATACCCCTTGCTTGCTTGTTAGTGAGTTACTTATGCATTGCTGTCTCCATTATGATTAACCCGAGGTCACAGAGTTGTAACCTGGGCTATGATACCACTTGTAACACTATAGTACAGGAGTAAATTTCTTTCTTTTTTTTACCTTAACCACAATATATATATATATATAAGTATATATGATTATTAGTCATTCGAGTGCAATAAAGTTTATATATCTAATTACTAGCCAATCAAATGCAATAAAGATTACATAATTATCTTTGTATCAATATCTACACAAACAGGTAATAATGTTGAGATTAACTATGCTAATTCACAATACATATCCATGATAACTATGGCAAATATGCGTTAACTTGTCTCTTGTTCAATCTTGGATTTATCATGCGGTTGACATTAACATCTATACGTACAAGGTGATATATGAGCTGATCGCTGGTACTACGGGACATAAATGAACATATGGCAATTTATATATTGAGTGTTGGTTTACGCTGTCTGAAATAAATGTTGTCGTGAGTCACTTCAGGCCCTGACGCTTGCCCCAACTGGCCTTCTCCACATCGTCCATTTGGCACGATGAACGGCCGGCCAGTTGACACCATGTGCTCTCGCGTGCTCAGGACTCCAGGTTTCATGCGGACTGTCACTTACCTCGAACTTACCACTTGGTAGCTGTTTCCCGGGTTTTCTATGCTCGATCCCACGGCGGAGATGAACCCGCCCAGATCGAGGGCTGACATCGAGCCATGGGGCAGTGGTAAGAATTGAAAGTCTTTATGCGTTTGTTAATTCTTTAACCCTTTTCATTGTTGGAGCGACCTCCTGTCGTTCACAGTTCTATGGCGCTTCACATCTGCACAGAACATCTTCCCTTCAGGCGGTCTGATGTGCGGTAGGAATTCCCTATCTCCCAATCCCGGTCAAGGTAAGCCGCTCTCCTAATCTTCTTGGTTACAATTCTTTTTGTTTGAGTTTAGTCTCTTCCGCAGGTTTTAATTCTTATTGCTCTGGTTTTGAATGAGTCTCAGGTGAAGAGTTCAGTTGCTGAGGCTGACGGGCGACGAAGAGCCTGCTCTGCTTCCCTACCCATTCCATGTTCTAGGTAAGAGTTTTATGCATCCGTGGTTAAACTTGTAGGGCGTTCCCTGGGTAACGGACTGAACCGTTGTCCATCTTGACAAGATATCTGAGTTTGCATGTGCAATGGAAGTCCATCGCCGTTTTTAGGGGTTTCTTCCCGTGAAGAGATTTACGTTTCTCCCGTCTCTGTTGTTTGTAATTTAAATTGTTTTCTATGCCCCCATTCAAGCGGAAACCTCAGTTGGAAGGCGTTGGATGCCTGACTTTTACTGTACAATTTGTTTCATAATCAAGGGTTGTCAATTGTTACAGATGGTTGAACATTGACTGGTTAATATATTGAGTTTTTCCTCCATAGTATTGTTTTCAGTTAGTTTTTTTTTTAAAAAGGAATACTGCTGGTTCATTGTGGATAAACTCTTACCTGAGTTCCAGTATTTTTATTCGGTGTATTCTGGATATACTTGCCTTAACGGAGGTTTTTACTGTGAATTTAATTATGAAACATGCTTCCATGTTCTTTCTTGGTTTATAATTACTTCTCATGTTAGATTAATATGAGTTGCCGGCTTGACAACGGAAGCCCTCGCTGGCTATCCAATAATTCTCACACGGCTACGGCCTTTCTTTACAGGCTCAGAAATGCCTATTATCGTTTATTAAGTATATGATGTGGGCGCTGCCCCTCCTCTGTTCCTCGAGCACAGGAGTATTTTCGTTATTGTTTTTCATGCATTCTTAAATATTCTGTTAAGATGTTAGTATTGTGAATTTGAAATTGGTTGTTGCTCTCGGATATATGCATTATTCCAGTTTTTGATCTGAACAGCTCTTATTTCCTCGGTAGTAATTCTTGGTGTCTCTATGTACAATGTTTATTGTTTTCGGTTCAATTATGTAAACTGAAATGATTATACATAGTATTGGGTTTTCCTGTTTCATTATCACTTATGCTACAGGGATTTGTTCCAGCATGGAATCGTTGTTCTTTTTAATTAAAAATCTAGTTTCATCTCTGCCAGTTGCGTAGAATCTAGTTCTAAAGATATCAGTATGTTTTTCTTTGTTTTCCACCTCTACCATTGCCTGCATAATTGCAGAATGCCATGCATAGACTTGTCTGTCACAAACCTTAAATAATTTCACAGTTTATAAACAAATTCTTTAACTGTTAGGTTTCTTAGTAAATCATACCTGAATAGAGGAAAACCTCTTTATTGCGCTTGTCAACCACCCAACCTTAGGAAGATCCTCCTCGATCTTCCACCCCCAAGCACTTCTGCAGATCCTCACCGTCTGCAACTCTCTGGCTATACCAGAGTCACGCTATCTGATCCTTACCAGACTTAGCGGTTCAGGAAGCTTCCGCCTTCCAAGCACATGCCATCTGATCTTTACCAGACATAGCATTTTTCTATTTTTTCTGCCATCTGATCCTTACCAGACTTGGCATAACCTTTTTCCCCTTTTCCTCTGGGGTCTCAACCGTCTCATGAAGGTAGTTAGGTTTTTCTTTTGTTTCAACTACCTCAATAGCTACTAACAAAAATTAATCAACATAATTAAACAGTAGTAGCAACAATTAATTATCATAATTAATTAACAGCAGTAGCAACATAGTTATTTTAATTTTACCGAACAGAACTTTAATCCATAGTTAAATTCACTGTCTTCCTTAACATTATCGCTTTACTAGGGGCATTACATCCTCCATGCTATCAGACTCAGGCTCCACTTTGATTAGTGGAGAGAGTATGGTTGAAGTCGTTGGTCAATTAGTGGAGGCTGAGTGTCGCCCAACCACTCCGTGCGTGATACTTCTTGCCTTCATTTCCTTACAAATATACCAAACTCATCACTATGCCACCCACTTTGAGACTCCTACATAAATGTGAAATAATATGATGTATTTATAATATTTATGAATTATCTAATTAAATTTAATCTATAATTCTGAATTTAAAATGAAATATAATTATAAAAAAATTATAAAAATAGCTATTAGACTTTTTATATTAATATAAAGAGAAATATAAAGTGACTGAATTAAAAAGTTGCGGCTTATAATTTTGATAAGCAACGCTTAAGTATTTTATCAAAAACTTAATTATTATTGACAAGGGTTTTATAGCATGTTTCAAATTTAGGAAAAAATAAAAACAAAATTTTGACTTCTTACAATATGATTATCCATAAATTTATATTCCACATTAAAACATAACTTATTAATATTTTTAAATGTAATATATTATATTATATTATATTAGGAATTAAATAAATTACACATTTTTTTAATGGAAAAATAATTAAACTTCTAAACTTTTAATTATATTTTTTAGATATTAAATTATGTTGCTTAATATAAATATTGAAATATTTTATTTATGGGTTTGAAAGTGAAAGTGTAATATTTTTATTAGATTTCTTTTAAATATAATTTTGCAATATTAACAATAAACCAAGGAACACACTATGAGTGATATTATTGATGTTTTATAATACTTTTAATTAAAACTAACAAAATGTCCATATTCACTTTTGTTTTTAAATTAAATGGATATATGTTTAAGTCATATATATATATATATATATATATATATATATATATATATATATATATATATATATATATATGACTAATGATAATAATAATTTAAAATAAAGTTATAATTTAATTAGTTTTTATGATTTTTCTTTTTAATTTTGGAATTGTGAAATGTGTCATGAAGGCGCGACACTTATCATGAATTGATGTATATGATGTATATCTGTGTGGCTGCCGTAGTCTATATATATATATATGTTTGAAATGTAATGGAGAGTGAATATAAATAACCAATTATATTTATCATTTTTATTCATTTGCATAAGCAAGTTTTTCATTTTCTCACTCACATTTCTATGTGGAAATGTAATAGAAATTGAGAATAAATAATTAATTATTTTTACTCATTTGCACACATTTTTCAGTCTTTATTATGCATATTTCATTTTACCTGATTGAAATGTAATGGCAAGCAAATATATATAACCAATTTTTTTTAATCATTTTGGTTTATCTTTACAAAGTTTTTTATTGAAATGTAATGGAAAATTGAAAGTTGATAAATAACCGAATATTTTTTATTATGTTTCTTCATTTATATTATTTTTTTCATTTCTCTCATATATATTATTAAAATGTAATGAAAAGTGAATACAAATAACTTTTTTTTAATAGCTTTTCATTTTTTCTACCCATACTAAAACATCAGTCTCTCCACTCATACTTACTTTTTTGAAATATAATGAAAAGCAAATATAAATAATCAATTAATTTTTATTGTTTTATTCATTTTCTTCTTGTATTTTCATATTGAATATTTTTATTAAATATTAAAATATAATGAAAAATATAAAAACAATTAAATATTTTTTAATCTTTTTATTCATTTCTTTTTGTCCAAACATATTTTATATTAAAATGTAATGGGTGAGAAAATAATTAATTATTTCCTATTATTTTATTTTTTATATTTTAATATTGAATGTTGAAATATAATACATTTCTATATTAAATATAATAATTTTTTTTTTAATAATTTTTTTATTATTTTAATATAATTAAGCTAAATTTCACATGAGTGCGTTCAATATAATTTTATAAATTATAAATTTAAAGTTAATCTCAATAGAAAAAGTGGAAAAAAAACCCACTAAATTCAATCACAATCATCACGTCTTCCTCGCTATTATTATTATATCTATTGTCTGCCACTAAGAGAAAATAAGAATAAGTGGGGACAATTGAGTAGACCTTCGCTCCGATTGCTCTCCTTGTTGTGCGCTTCTTCGCCTTCCAAATTCTCATTTCAAACATCATGACAATGAAGACTTAGTTTCTCTTCGGCGATTCTTATTTCCAACCCCATAGAAAAGTTAATGCACTCTGACATGTGCCCTCGATAGTCTCATATAACACGCCGTTTTTTTTTTCTCTAGTCATCACCGCACGCGTGTTATATCTGGCTATCGAGAGCCCATGTCAGGGCGCATTAACTTTTCTATGAGTTGGAAATAGGGCATTAACTTTTCTATGAGTTGGAAATAGGAATCGCCGTTTCTTTTTACTTTCTTTTCTCCTCTTCCTATTTTCTATCACTTTGTTTTCAATTTAATGAAAGTATCTTATAAAGTAAATGACTAGTTATTATTATTTTATAATGTAAAATAATTATATAATATAAATCATTATTATATGAATATGAAAAAATTATTAAAATAATTGAGTCATATTAACAGAATGAAATATTATTTTTATAGGTGAGAAGAAAGTATTTTACTAAAAAACATTAAGTCAATATTTATGAATTTTAGTATAATTTTTGTTATTTAAATTTAAAATATAAAATAATTATAAAAAATATAAAATGCTTATCAGAGGCTTTTTTTTTACCAATGTAAAAAAATGTTGAAGTAATTGAGATTAAATTAAGATAAAGTTGAACATCACTTTTATAGATAAGAGAGGAAATTATATTATGAAAAAGACCAATTAGTATGGGCTTCATAATCTGTTTAATTACTTTGTTGGCAATTTAGAGAATGATAAAATTAAATTTTTGAGATCCTTCAATAGCTTGATCTATAGATGAAATTTTTTATAGGGTCTAGGTTGAAATATGATAAGAATTTTATGGTGATTATGATTGAAAAATGGTAAGATCAACACACATAAACCTTCTAATTGATGCATGAATGTATTTGAAAAAGTCCAAAATGTTCTTAGGAAGGATGATGAATTCTTTCCACACTGGAAAACATGGATGTGTAAATTGTCTTAAGGGGGAAGTTCTTGGATCACTTAGCTTTTCTAATAAATCCAACAATCATAAGATATAATGAAAATAGAGTGTAATTCTTCCTGTAATTCTTCTAAAAATGAGAAAACTATGAAGGGTGGGATCACTTAGGTTTTCTAAATCCAACTAGCTTTTCTAATAAATCCAACAATCATAATGTATAATGAAAATAGAGTATAATTTGTGATGTCCCCAGTGAATGTAAATATTTTATTGTTGCAGTTAAAAAAAACGACAGTTATGATGATGATAGTTATGAAATTCTCACATGTCAGGTAGTTAGGATAGGCGGTTACCTATCCCTAACCATTTTTCCTTGAAGAAGTATTCTCAAGGAAAAAAATCAAGAGGGTGTTGGTACTTGAGATCAAGAAAGAGGGAAAATGATATCGTACTGATATGTTAGGACCAGATAGTTGTGACATACTAAGACAGTGAGTCTTAAGGTAAACATCATGCATGTGAGCAAACGGCTCAGGGGGAGACTCAGGCTTGAAAGCTAGTCTCAAGGTTGGGAGGAAAATCGACAAATTACAGTCATTTGGACCTAAGCAGTTGACAGTAAATGTGGCAAACCAGATAAGTATTTACTTCTTCTAAAGTTGAATTTATTGTTGAAAATAAGACATGAATTATGTTAAAAGAATTAATGGACCTAAATCTGTACAATCCTAATTGCTTTTAGAAAAGTATACATTCAGCATGTTATTTAAGTAACAAAAAAATTAACTATAATAGGAATGCCAAGAAAGGACATCGTTAAACTGTAGAAGCAGTCTTTCTGAAAAGAAATTATAATTCTTAAGGCTACTTAGCATTATTAGAATTGACTAGGAACTTCAAACGAGGGGGGGCCTAGAAATGCTTAATACATCGCTTTTAGATCCCCAAATACAGAAAGGCCCTACGGGACCTTTAATACCTAGCTAGTTGGAAAACAACGTTAGTAAATAACTTTAAACAAAATACTATGGCCAATTCACAACTGAAAAATAAATATGAAGCGGAACTGTAAGGATTCTGCCCTAAACAAGGGAAAACATAATTGATACAAGGGAAAAATAAACAATTCTCTTTACCATTAAACGATATTGGAAATGCGACTAAAACCGAACCTAGAAATTAACCCTAATGATCATGGATCTTCTGGATTGTAGTGGCAAGAAAGGAATCATAGTGTAATGATGAGAACAATTTATAAATCGAAATGCAGGTCAAAACCCCAAATAATACCTGCAACTTTGGAAATGATTGACATAATATCTAACACCAAATGCAAGACCATAAATATTAGAACCGGATTTGAACGAATAAAACCTTTGAAATATGAAGGAAGCTAGTTTGGTCGAATGGCATCAGCGTCGATGCAAAATACAAACAGTGTCAGGTAAAACCCATATTCATTGAAATGTGCAAACCCCAAATATGAGGTACAAAAAATATGTAGAAATTTAACTATGAAAACACAATTGAAATAAGCTAGGTAAAGTGTAATATATATATGTGTGTGTGTGTGTGTGTGTGTGTATATGTGTGCGTATATATATATATATATATATATATATATATATATATATATATATATATATATATATAGATATTGCATTCCTATTTAAGTTCAGATCATTAAAGGACTTATGTGTCATATATATATATATATATATATATGACACATAAGTCCTTTAATGATCCGAACTTAAACAGGAATGCAACAACTTACAGATATACTCGTAAACACAGAGATGCAACAGAAAAACACTTCATTTCATTAATAGAAAAATATTGAACTATGCTTACAAACAGAGTGGAAATAAGATAGCTTAGGGAATGGTAGATTATCTCTGAGAAGAGATGTGGCGGCTACATGCCTCTGAACTGAGTTACAATGAGGCTCAAGGGCCTTTTTATTATTCAACAATAAGAAAACCCTAACCCGAGGAGATGTAACACCAAGAGTTTATGGGCCCCGTTGGAGTTAGTTAGGCAGTCAACTTCCCAAGGTCATAACTTGGTCATATTATCTCCGTTTGACGCGTATGATATCTCGTTGGAAAGATCTCTCTGAAAACTAAAACTACTGATGCAATTATTCAAGTGATCAATAAAGGAATTTTGCCAAAAAAACATCGTTGAGGGCCTCAAAACGGCTCCGAAAGTTTAAGACCTGAAAAACTGCCAAAAATAGTAAACTATGCTATAATTAAGGAAACTGAAAAACTAAAAGAAACAATGGTGAGGGTCCAAGTGGAATAGGTGGGTGGCCACCAATATCCACCTAGATCAGTCATCCCCCCTTAAGAAGAAATGGTCCCCATTGCGTTGAGTTCCTCCATGAGATGAGGAAACTTCTACTGAACTTGGTCCCTGGTGAGCCATTTGCCTTGGTGAAGGAGTTAGCTTGCTTTGACAACTCGATATAGCTATATCCACTATTGCCGAGTGTTCTTGATCTATGTGTCCATGATCTAATTAGTTGTGGCCTGTTCTATGCAGTCTGGGTTGAGCTCTATTGGTGTGAGTTGTTCTGCAATGTCAGATGTGTCCAACAATGGTGGAAAGTATGGTCGAAGCCAATCTACATTGAACACTGCGTGCAAACCAAAGAACGATGGGATGTTGGGCTTGAAGGCATTGTCCCCAATGGCCTTGGTGATGGTGTATGGCTCATATCGGAGCGGACGAAGCTTGTGGTGGGGTCTAGCAAGGCGCTCCTTCTACAAATGTAGCCAAATTTTGTCGCCCACCTTGAATTTATGTGGCACTCGATGCTAACCATGGTGCTCCTTGTACTTAACATTGGATCTGTCCAATATATCATGGACCTGTTGGCGGATGTATTGAATGTGCTCAATGAAGCCGTTAGCCCTTTCAGCTTCGGACTCACGTGAGCCGAATCTACTTGAGTGGCTGCAAATGGTATGGCGACATCAATGGGGCATAATGGTTGAAATCCCAGCCCTACCTGAAAGGGGTTGTGGCCTGTTGAGCTGTGGAGAGCTTTGTTTTAGCTATGATGGACATAGGGGAGACTTTCATCCCATGCGCGTAGATGCTTCAAGTTGTACAAGTGCAGAATGTGTACGATCATCCTGTTGACAACCTCTGTTTGGCCATCAGTTTGGGGATGGAAAGTCATGGACTTAATGAGTTTTGTATCCAGCATTAACAAGAGACTTGACCAAAATGCACTCAGGAATCTGCTGTCCCAATCTAAGATAATGGACTATGGGATCCCAAAGTGTACCCACACTCGCTTAAAGAAGAGTTTAGCAATGGCCTCTATTGTGATACTCTTCTTGCAGGCCACCATGATGGCCATCTTAGAGAATCTATCGATGACCATGAAAATGCAATCGTTGTCGTGCTTACTAGAAGGAAGGCCCGACATATAATCCATGGAGACAGATTCCCAAGGCCAACTAGGAGTAGGTAAAGGAGTATACAGGCCTTCATTCTTGATGGTTGGTTTGGCAATGGCGTAGGCGGTGCAGGATCTAATGTACTTCCCAACATCCTGACAAAGTTTCGGCCAATAAAAACACTTCTGCAATACCGCCACGGTATTCTCTACTCCAAAATGTCTAGCGACCTGATTGTAGTGAGCCTCCCAAATAATCTTGGAACACTCACTTGAAGGAACACATATGTGTCCCAAGTGGCACAACAATGCATCCTGAAGGTGAAAATTTGAAACTTTCTTCCCTTCGAGGAGTGTCTGGTATATGCCACTGAATTCTGGTTCACTCTTGTAAAGATGCAGCCCCCCGATGTCTCGTGCCCATAGGAGTCAAGCACACTGATTAACGCCATGACCAGTGGTCAGCTGAGGCAATCAAAGACATTATTGGTGCTTCCCTTCTTATACTTAAGGTTCAAATGGAACTGTTGTCGATAGGTGGACCATTTCTAATGACAATTGTGCAACTTCCCTTGTGTCTGTATGAACTATAGAGGCTGGTGGTTTGTGTGGATGACTGTGTCCTTCGCCAGAATGTAACGCTTCCATTGACGATAGACCTGCACAATGAAATACATTTCTTTATCGTAAGTGGGGTACTTTCAGACTGTGTCTGAAAGTGGCTCGCTATGTTAAGCCACTGGATGCCCATGTTGAGTAAGAACTACCCCAATAGCATAGTTAGAGGCATCTGTCTCAATCTCAAATGGTTGTTGCAGGTTTGGTAATGTGAGCATTGGTGCAAAGCGTAGGTGATTCTTCAACTCAGAGAACGCCCGCTTCTGGTTTTCTGACCAAAAGAACTTGGCTTTCGCTCCGCCCTTGGTGACTTGACTTAAAGGCCAAGTGATATGAGAGAACCCCAAAACGAACCTATCATAGAAATTGGCAAGACCCAAAAATTTGCGAAGCTCTGTTAGAGTGGTTGGGACTGGCCAATCCTGAATGATATCTTGGATGGGTCCACATGTACACCCTGATCATCAATGATGTACCCTAGATATTGAACCCGGGTTAGGCTAAAGGTACATTTCTCCAAGTTAGCACATAGCTTGTGTTGTCGAAGGGTTTGAAGGACTTGTCAAATATGGTGGAGGTGCTCTTCCCAAATCTAGCTGAATATCAAGATGTCATCTAAATACACCACCATGAATGCATTAGTGAAGGGCCGCAAGATGTTATCCATCAATCTCATGAAGGTTGCAGGGGCGTTTGTCAATCTGAACGGCATGACCAACCATTCAAAAAGGCCCTCCTTGGATTTGAAGGCAGTCTTCCACACATCGGAGGGTTCGATAGGCACCTCGTGATAACCTGATTTCAATTCAATCTTGCTTAAATATTTGGCCCCGTTGAGCTAGTCCAGAAGGTCATCAATCCACGGGATTGGGTACCTATTCTAGACAGTGATCTTGTTCAGTGCCCAATAGTCAATAAAGAGCCTCCAGGTCCCATCCTTTTTTTGTACCAATACAATTGGACTCCCACAAGGTGATGAGCTTGCCCTGATATTCCCTTTCTGTAGTAGTTCCTAAATCTGCCTCTTGATCTCATTGTTCTCTAGAACAGAGCGTTGATAGACCGGTCCATTGGGAAGCGACGCACCTGGGGTCAGATCGATGGAGTGCTTTACTTGAAAGTGTAGAGGTACCCCTGTGGGTGAGGCGAAAATGTCCCTGTACTCCTCCATGACCTTTTCCATATGTTTCTGATGTGCAGAGGAGCCCTTCCTGGAAGTCGTGGTCACAACCTTCTTCTTGCCTTGGGGGCGAATCATAATGAAAACGAATTTTCTGGTCTGGGAAATGATCTTACTGCATTTCTTTATAATGATCAAAGAGATGGCGGGACTACCTCTAGTATCATGTACAACTTATTAAGTAATAATCACAAAGCGAGGTCTAGACTCATATACATCATGTCTCTTCCACAAGTATGGTTGTCCTAACAATACATCAGAAACTCCAAGAGGAGCAACATCACACAATACCTCATCTGTGAAGGGCTTGATGCTATAGGGAAGGTGACGCTACTAGCTGACGCAAAGATCTCATCCTTGGTGAAGCCACCCGATGGTGTATGGTTGTGGATGTGTTGTAGTCTTGAGGCCCAGTCGCTTCATGACCTCTGCTAAAATGAGGTTCTTTTGGCTCCCGCTGTCGACAATGAACTGCAGCGAAGAACCCTTCACCCACATCTGTGAGTGGAAGAGGTGTTCCCCCTCCTCTGGATCTTCAGGCTCAATTTTATGGATCTTTGTGGTGGCCACAATGGCACTGGGCTCCACATCAATGATTTGCTTCCCTTTGTCAGTCCCCTTATTGAGTTCTGATTCAGAGTCGAAACCTGTGTCTGATTCAAAAGCCTTCAGCTCGGCCACCATTGACTGCTTGGCCTGACACTCACTTGTATTGTTAGTGGAGCTCTTATGGAACTCACACCATTTTCCCGTATCCTTCTTCATCTTCGTGGTGTTGTTATTTAGTTGCAGCTTTGACAGGTTGTCCTGGGTAGCCCGCCTTGGGTTGGTCCCTTGTTCTGTGGTTTGAGGGCGTCTTTTCCTTGCTTTGGATTCGCAGATCCAAAGTCCTGCTTCTTTTGTTTAAACTTCTACTCAATCTTTACAGCGTACCAATACACCGTGTCGAGCAAGGAAATGTCTAGGAACTCCATCTCGCCCTGGATGTACTTGTGTAGACAACCACAGTACTTGAGCACCAAATGTCACTCAGTATCCTTGATACCCAGCTTCGTGCGAAGGGTATGGAAAGTATTTGTGAACTCCGACACATCTTGGTCCCTTCCCTGCCGTAGCATGGTCCACTTTATGTATTTATCTTCATAGCTCCCAACATGGTAATATTGTTCCTTGATGGCATCTCAGAAATAATTCCAAGTGGGCACAACTCAGAACAGTGAGGTTTCACTCTCGTCCTTTTGTTCACAGTAGGTTTCCCATCAGTCCTTGACATGTGGGGCAGCTTTGAGAAGTGAAAATGTAATCTTTTCCTGATTGGAAAAGTCATGAACTGAAAAATATCCTTCCAATAGATTAAACCATTTATCTATGGCGTATGCATCTATCAGGTCTTCGAATATGGGAATATCGAAGTTAACTTGTACCTTAAAAGGAGTGGCGCCTCCATCATCGCATCCCTTTTTTGCTCTAGGGATTCTTTGAGCAACATTTTGAAAGGATCTCCTGCCCCCTCATCTTTCTTTTCCTCCACCATGGGAGGTCGTCGGGTTTTGTGGGGCTGATCTTGCAATGGTTCAACCAGATTGAGCCCTAACTCCTTATTCCCTGACCTCATTGGGGACATGCAAAGAAAAACATAGAAAGAGCACACCACTCTAATACCACTAATATGAACTTAAACAAGAATGCAACAACTTACAGATGTACTCATAAACACAAAGATGCAACAGAAAAACACTTCATTTCATTAATAGAAAAATATTGAGCTATGCTTACAAACAGAGTGGAAATAAGATAGCTTGGGTGATGGTAGCTTATCTCTGAGAAGAGATGTGGAAGCTACATGCCTCTGAACTGAGTTACAATGAGTCTCAAGGGCCTTTTTATTATTGAACAATAAGAGAAAACCCTAAAAAACCAAAACCCTAACCCGAGGAGATGTAACAGCAAGAGTTTATGGGCCCCGTTCGAGTTAGTTGGGCAACTAACTTCCTAGGGTCGTAACATGGTCATATTATCTTCGTTTGATGCATATGATACCTCGTTGGAAATATCTCTCTAAGGACTACAATTGTTGGCCAGGGGGAATTTTTCCAAAAAAAAACGTCGTATAGGGCCTCAAAACGGCTCCAAAAGTTTAAGACTCGAAAAACTGCCAAAAAATAGTAAATTGTGCTACAATTAAGGAAACTGAAAAACTGAAAGAAACAATGGTGAGGGTCCAAGTGGAATAGGAGGTTGGCCACCAATATCCACCTCGATCATTTAAATAAACAATTACAATTTGTTGATTAACAAGCTTAAACTTGAGTCCAAGAGTTAGTAGTAGAATCTTGTTTAGGTTACACGCCAGAACTCAAAGGAGGAAAAACAAAATACTAGAATGGCACCGCCAGTTCTTAATAAACAATAACAACAACCCTAATACAAGCATACTTAGAGCCGAAATATTTATGTTGTAGCAAGACCCAAGTCTGCAAATAAGTTAACGGCAGAATGAAACCCTAAACCCTTAAGGAATATTTCACAGGATACAATTAATCCTCTCTTCACATTACCCGGTGTGGAAGCGAAGTCTGCATCCCGTGGTCATGGGTAAAGAAGTCGAGACCCAGCCCTCTTTGGTAGTTTTCATGCTGCGTAAGCCCTTTAGAGGTACTTGTTATCACCCTAAGAAACCCACCTAGGTTGTATATCAGTGATGCTCAGGAACATTACAAACTCAACAAAATGTTGGATACAATGATGGATGAATGAAAGAAATGCTGCACATTCAAGCCAGACAACCACTCCTACTATGATTAACCCCATACATGGGTGAACACCCCCAAACTATAAGGCTTTCAACCACCAATTACTCATAGTTTAAATAAAATGTGATGATGGAGAAGACTGACTTCACCAGCAGATACACAGGACCCTGTGATGGCCAGCTACAACCAGTTAAAAGGTCTGTAAATTATATTTCCTAATGCACAGATAGGATGACAGCTCTCTGGCATTAAAACAATAGAAACCTGCATACACATTCAATAATACTAACTAGATTCTAACATAGAGGTGGGATGGCAGCCCCTCTAATGCTAAACATCAATAGCACATGAATAAATGCATAACAGGCATAGCCTGGAACAAAGAAGAAGAAGTGGAAAGTGAGCAATTAACAGCAAAAGAAGCTTGTATTAGCTGAAAATGAAAACCAGACGCTGCAGGTATCACAGTAGTTACAGTCTCCAGAAGTTGAAGCTTACAACAAAATAACACTTATCTAACACTCATCAAACTGGTTACATTGTTTTTCTTGGTATATATAGAATATGTTTACAAAATCTCTGCTAGGGTATGCATGGAGGTGTCTTAATTAATCACCAACTGCATTAACAAACTGTTATGGGCCTCTGATACATTATGACTGTCTTAATTATCAAATTTGACATTCTCTGGTACTTTGGTGTACTTCTTGGACAGGTGGAATGTTGGCTGGATAAACTTCCATAACTATTGCATGAGTTCAACTGCTCGAGGCAGTACTTTCTCGTCCTTGACCATGTTGTTCCTTAACAGCGGTTGGTGGAGACTTAATGCGCAGAGAGCGGGTAGATCATTCCCTTCATTCTTCGGGTGAATAACACGGGCTACAAGCAAGAACAGGGTGGCGGGAGCATGAGCAGAAGGAGAAAACAAATTTTGGCCATCGGATCATAAAACTCAATGGCCGAGATTGCACAGGAGAAACTATCGGGAGCAGAGGGGAACGACGGCCATTGGATCTGCCCATAGCAAATCCCACGGTTATCGCACGGTAGAGAAACTCACACGTTAATGGGCGGGAGAAATGGTACAATGGCGGGAAGTGGTTTTCCCGCACCACTTTTGACTACAGGCGGTTTACATATAGGCGAGCGTGATGCAATGAAACTGCTTCACATGTCTGATGCGATAGGTGGGAAACCACTTTTCCCACGGTTTATCGAACATGTAGGTTGACAGAGCAGGGTTTGCGTACAACGTTGATTCGACTGGTGGGGTCATCGGATGGTGGAGAAATAAAGCATGAGTTCATCATTGACATGACAGGTGATATGACATGTTAGGGGCGGGCCCGGGTTATGAATTATTTTATATGTGCGGGGTTCTAAGGGTTAAAAAATAATGTCGGGGTAAACAAATAACGAGTTTTTCTATGGGGTTTAAATGGATATTGTAAGGGGACTAATGAGTAATGAAGGAGAATAGGGGAATGAAGGGGAAGAAGAAACCCATTGCTGCAAAACCTCTTGAACATTTGACCAGCACTGCCAAACCTGCTTTTTGCCCATTCATATGCTGCAAACTGTAGCCGAGCTAACACTGGCTCCTTCTGGGGATGATACCCTCCCTGTGAGGTCTCAAGAACCTGCAGACCACTGCCTTCCCAGCTGAAAACTCATTAACCAAAATTCCTATTGTTCCATTGGGCATGGAGTCTACTTTGCCTGCACAAAACTAATAACAACAAAATATTTACGACTTCTAAGGGAAAAGTCCTTAAGCAATATAGATTTTCAAAAACTGCCCATTAACTGGGCCATCAAAAACTGTCTCTCCTCCCATACTTTTCAGTATGAAGGTGTTGTTCCCTTGAACCTGTGAAATGATGAAAGGCCCTGTCCAAAAAGCATCAAATTTCCCATGATTTCCTTTCTTTTCCTTCAGTGCATCCCATTTCAACACCAGATCACTACCCTGAAAATTATTTATTTTTGCCTTCTTGTCAAAGGCTTCCTTGATGCTTCTCTGATGTGTTGCAACTTTTTCAACCAGCTGTTCTCTAATCTGATGTAGCTCTATCAAATCAGTGATTCTTCTTGCCATGTCTTCTTCTTCATCCTGCTTTGTTTGAAGGAAATCTGCCACAGGGAGAGTTAACTGAATTGGGAATACAGCCTCAGTGCCGTACACCAACTTGAATGGAGAATTCCCCGTGGATCTTTTAATGGTCACTCTATCAGCCCAAAGTGCATACTTGAGCTTTGAATCCCAATTCTTTTTATTGTCCTCTAACAGCTTCTTAATTATCCTGATCAGACTTTTATTAGAGGATTCTGCTAGACCATTTCCCTGTGGATAATATGAGGTGGAATGAACAAGTTTAATGCCCATTGAATCACATATTTCCACCAATTCTTTTGCCCTGAAGGCTATTGCATTGTCTGTTATTAATTTATGTGGACAACCAAATCTGTTGAAGATATTCTCTGTCAAAAACTTCATGACCACATTATGATCAGCCTTCCTTGTAGGGACTGCTTCAATCCACTTAGTAAAATAATCAGTGGCTACTAATATCCACCTGTGTTGGCCACTGGAATGTGGATTGATTTCTCCAATGAAATCCAAGCCCCACTGCTGAAAAGGTCCTTTTGCAATTATTGGTTTTAGGGGCAGGGATTTTAACTGATGCTTTCCTTCAAATCTTTGGCACCTGTCACAAGATTTAACAAAAACATAAATGTCAGAAGATAAAGTAGGCCAATAGTACCCATCTCTGAGGATTTTATGGGCTGTGGTTTTCCAGTAATGATGCCCTCCACACATGCTGTTATGAAACAACTGCATCACTTCCTTTGACTGTTCTTTGTCCAGACACCTTAGGAATATTCCAGATGGATCCCTCCAGTAGAGTAGATTATTATTGATGCAATATTTTACTGCTCTAAGTTTCAAAGTTCTTGCTTGACTTTGAGTGAATTCTGAAGGGATTTCTAGCTTCAATAAGAAATTAACTATTTCAGAATACTATCCACATGAAGCTAGATTCTCGGACACCGACTATTTTCTCTCTGTTTCAACTGTTTCCTCCTTTTCTGCCTGACTATTTTCTGCCATGATGCCTAGGAAATCAATGTCCAAAGACCTGCAATTTTCTTCGGCCAATAACTTGGCAAGACCCTGACCTCTGACAAGCTTGGCGGGCTTCAGCTCTATGTTAAATTCTATCATTTTAGCAATCCACTTTTCCCTTCTTCTATCAGCATCAGGTTGTGTTAGGACATCTTTGATCGCAGCAAAAGGCACATATGCAATTATTTTTGAATGCAAGATATAAACTCTGAAAGCCTTTAATGATTTGATAAGGGCATATGCCTGCTTTTCTATAATATCATACCTTAGTTCAACATCCGTCAAATTCTTGCTGAAAAATGCTACCAGATGCTCTGAACCTTCTTCATCTTGCTGCAACAAAACAGCTGCAATGGTATCCTCAGAGGCAAATAAAAACAGGTGAAACTCCTTATTGTAGTCGGGACTTATTAATGTGGGAGCTTCCATTATAGCCTTCTTGATGGAATCCAATGATTTTCTTGTTGTTTCGGTCCATTTTACCTCTGCTCCTTTCTTCAACATGGAGGTCACATGCTTTACCAACTCAACAAAATTTGGAATAAACCTCCTTACAAAATTTATCTTACCCAGAAAAGATTGTATATCTTTCTTTGATCTCGGTACAGACAGGGTCTGAATTGCTTTTACTCTTTCTGGGTCAATTTGAACAGCTGCAGCAGACACAATATGTCCTAACATCTTGCCTTCATGTAAAGCAAATTGAGATTTTTTCGGATTGATTGATATTCCAAACCTCCTGCACTTCATAAACACTTTTTTCAAATGCTGCAAATGATTTTGATGGCTGCTGGAATAAATTTTTATATCATCAAGGTAGATGAGCACAAATTTGTCCTTCTCCCCTACAAATGATATATCCATAGCTCTCTGAAAGGTAGCTCCAGTGTTCATCAACCCAAAAGGAATTTTGGCATACATAAAAGTGCCCCAAGGAGTGGTAAATGCAGTCTTCTCTTGGTCATATGGATGTACAGCAATTTGATTAAAGCCCGAAAATCCATCTATGAAAGACATTAATTTGACTCTTGAGACTTTCTGCAGCAAATGCTCCATTTTTGGCAAAGGATAGTTGTCTTTCTTTGAGCATTTGTTCAAATTTCTGAAATCAACACATAGTCTGATTTCTCCACTCTTCTTCCTCACTACCACTAGATTGGCTACCCATTTGGAATATCTGAGAGGGACTATAATCTTGGCAGCCAACAACTTTTTAATTTCTTTTTCAATCAGTGGAAGAAGCATAGGATATATTGGTCTCAGATTTTGTTTGAAAGGAACAGTGTCTTTCTCTAGAGGGATTTTGTGCTGAATTATATTTGTATCATAGGTTTTCAGTTCACTATACTCCCAGGCAAGCACATTAGCAAATTTCTTCATTAATTTGCAGTATTCAGAACTTTGGTCAGCAGACAAATGAGTGGACAAAGTTACAAATTTAGGCTGACCTGGACTTCCTATATTATGCTTACAGACTACCAATTGGTCTTCTTATTAGCAGCTTTGTAAGGGACATCATTCTGGTTAAACAGTCTCTCAAGAGGAATTAGACCCTTAGGAATATGGTTGCTGGGAAGCTGGAAAATGCTATTTTTACCAATTTTATTTCGAAGTTGGGACTTGGGATTTTCTAACAAGGCATCATTTTCTTGGTCAATTTGCATCTCAGAAAATTCATCAATGACTTGAAGGAACCTACTTATCTCATCACCATCTTCAAAAACTTTCCAATGGTGGACGTTGTCAGGCAAGGAAGGTTTGTACTTCATTTGGACTTCATAAACTAATCTGGGAGGCAGAGGAGGGATAAACAGACTAGCAGAAACAGCAAGGGAATCAGCAAGCTGATTTTGGGCTCTAGGAATATATGAAATATAGACAGAATCAAAAGAGTCTCTAATTCTCCATACTTTGTCTCTGTACGTTTTCAGCCTTGGGTGCTTTGCCTGAAAGGTTTTATTGACTTGCTGAATGATCAAATTAGCGTCTCCAAACACCTTCAGATTCTTGATTCCTCTGTCTTTTGCTGCATTAAGGCCCAATAGCAGTGCTTCATATTCTGCTATGTTGTTTGTCACTTGAAAAACTAGCTTAAAAGACAACTGAATACTTTCTTGTTGTGGAGATACTAGCACCACCCCTGCTCCTGCAGTCTCCCTGGTACATGCTCCATCAAAGAACATCTCCCAAATCTGACTTCCTTGCCCTTGCTTGGCCTGATCTGTTGGTTTCCTAATCTGCATTACGGCCTTCTGAGACTCTTCTATTTGAAGAATACATGCTCCAAAATCAGTGTCCACTGCATATATAGGATGATTTGTAGGATTCTTCTCATCACTGATAATGTATGCTAGTTGTGCTTCTCTATATAACCTCCTACTTTCTCCTCCAAAAACTGGGACAGTGGCATAAGATAGATCATTCTGTAATGTCCCACCTAGTCTCTTAATCCACCCTCTGGACAACAACATGCTAAACTTAGGAGGGACATCTACCACCACAATATTCATCATCATACTCTTCATGGGCAGCTGAGTTAGGGTAATGGCCAGATCTTTGATCAATCCTAGGCATTTCACCTTCCTTGAATCAAAGGAGAATAAATCGTGATAGGGTCTAGTGATATCAAGGCCTAACTCTTCCATGACAGCTTTAGGCATTAGATTGTGGCTGGCCCCTGTGTCTAGCAGGCAATTTTGGAGGGTTTTGTCATGGATGGTCAATGAGATATAGAAATAAGTAGAATTATTATCGGCAGGTTCAATCATGGGACTAAGCACAATGGCAGGCTTGTCATCTTGCAAATTGACAGAGTTAGTGGAGGTTTGTTTGGTTTCTAGCTCAAGAGCTTCAAGGATAGGCCTTCTAAATACTTCACTCTTCACCAACTCTATCAGAGGCATAGAAATCTTCAACTTCTGAACTTCTGACTCAAAGCTAAAAGAGGAGGGTAACTTATCAGAACCTCTTGCCTCTTGAACTGTAGCTTTGAGGATGACTGGATCAGCTGCTGGTCTTCTCTTCTTGCTATTCTGTAGTTCTGTTTGGACATCAGCTCTTTGGGCAGGACCCTCTTTGACATTTCTTGCATTGGACCTCAGGTTATATCTCTGCTGTTGCTCACCAGTTTGTAGAACAGCTCCTCTGTTCCACTCCTGACTGTTTTGTTCTTGTAGCAATGATTCTTCATATACGGCCAATGTCAAAAAGGCAGCACTGCCTTTATCTTCCATGCAGTGAATTTCATCCTCGTCTTCTTCAAATTGTTCCTCCTCCATGACTACATTTTGGAATGGAGCTTTAAATTTCTGATCTTCTTTTGAATCTTCACCCCTCTACATAATTTCTAACTGATCATTTGCTCTTCTGAATGGATTTGGATTTCTTGGAGCAAATGTGTTTTGTTGCCCTGTTTTCCCTGAATTCTGCTCAACCTTTAGCTTAGAAATTTCAGCTGCCAATGACTCAATCATCTTAGTCATTTTATCTAATTTAGGCTCTGAAGATGATGCAGAAGAAGTAGATGGCTGATTTCTCTGTCTTCTTCTGTCAGCTTGACTCTTTAGTTTCTTTGTAGCCATGATATTAGATTCTACTTCTAGGGTTGCATCTTGCATATCTGCCAGCTTAGCACATCTTCTTTCTCTCAATAACAGGTAGAATTCAGAATCAAAAACATTGGCATATGTGAGTTTGGCAGAGGTAGGGGTAGGTTTTACCTCAGTTGGTATCCTATTATACAAACGATTGAATCTTTTATTAAAATCAGGTATTGATTCCCCACATTCCCTCTTCAAATTACCAAACTCAGTATGATAATACATCAAGTCCTTTTTATCTCCCCATTGTTTCAAAAGTACATCATCTAAAGCTTCAATATCTGTTATTGATCTCTGGGGTAATTCTTTAAACCACTTCCTAGCCTCTCCATCAAGGCTCTGGACAAAAACTCTCATCCATACATCATTTTCACTTATATCTAAATTATCGGCATAACTGTAAAAAGCTTCTAGGTGTTCTTCTGCTGTTACTCCCTCTGTACTAGTGAATTTAGGCATATATTTTTGATATTCTCCCATAGGCATAGGATTTAAAGGGACAGGCAAGACCAAAGGTCCATATCTAGCAACTACAATTCTTTCTATCCTAGTAGGTGCTTGTTGTCCTGCCATGATTGGAATATTCAAAAGAATACTAACAGATGAAGGAGTAGGAAGTAATGCGATGGATGGCAGAGATAAAGAGATGTTTTGGGCTGAAATGGAAGCTTTCTTTGGACTGAGATTCAAAGGGGAACTAACTGAAAAAGGAGCTGAACTAATCTCTGAAGGTTTTTCTTTATTAATGGTGCTGACTTCTAAATCTTCAAACTGTAAGTCTTCATCTACAACTTTATCTTTCAGAGATGAATTAGACTTTTTAGGCTTACCTGATCTTGATGCCCCTTTTTGCGTCGATTTCTTCGATTTAATAGTCTTCTCAGGTTCAGGACTAGTTCAGCAAGAGATTTCTGAGGATTTCTTCGAGTGTGTCTCATAAACTGAGCCAAAACTTCAATGTGGAGTCGCCAAAAGATGGTCTTCCACCAATGGAGTCGCTAGACAGATGATTACAACCAAAATTTGTGTTCAAACCTTGTCTATCATCAAAGCTTGAAGCTGTGTCGTTCTCCCAAGGAAGCTGAGCTTCGATCCTCCTCTCCCCGGCAATGGCGCCAATTAATGTTATCACCCCAAGAAACTCACCTAGGTTGTATATCAGTGATGCTCGAGAACATTACAAACTCAACAAAATGTTGGATATAATGATGGATGAATGAAAGAAATGTTGCACATTCAAGCGAGACAACCACTCCTACTATGATTAACCCCAGACATGGGTGAACACCCCCAAACTACAAGGCTTTCAACCACCAATTACTCACAATCTAAATAAAATGTGATGATGGAGAAGACTGACTTCACCAGCAGATACACAGGACTCTGTGATGGTCGGCTGCAACCAGTTAAAAGGTCTGCAAATTCTATTTCCTAATGCATGGACAGGATGACAGCTCTCTGGCATTAAAACAATAGAAACCTGCATACAAATTCAATAATACTAACTAGATTCTAAGATAGAGGTGGGATGACAGCCCCTCTAATGCTAAACATCAACAACACATGAATAAATGCATAACAGGCACAGCCTGGAACAAAGAAGAAGAAGTGGAAAGTGAGCAATTAACAACAAAAGAAGCTTATATTAGCTGAAAATGAAGACCAGATGTTGCAGGTATCATAGTAGTTACAGTCTAAAGAAGTTGAAGCTTACAACAAAATAACACTCATCAAACTGGTTACATCGTTTTTCTTGGTATATATAGAATCTGTTTACAAAATATCTGCTGGGGTATGCGTGGAGGTGTCTTAATTAATCAACAACCGCATTAACAAACTGTTATGGGCCTCTGATACATTCTGATTGTCTTAATTATCAAATTTGACATTTTCTGGTACTTTGGTGTACTGCTTGGACAGGTGGAATGTTGGCTGGATAAACTTCCATAACTGTTGCATGAGTTCAACTGCTCGAGGCAGTACTTTCTCGTCCTTGACCATGTTGTTCCTTAACTGTGGTTGGTGGAGCCTTAACGCGCAGAGAGTAGGTAGATCATTCCCTTCATTCTTCGGGTGAATAACACAGGCTACAAGCAAGAACAGGATGGCGGGAGCATGAGTAGAAGGCGAAAACAAATTCTGGCCGTCGGATCATAAAACTCAATGGCCGAGATTGCACAGGAGAAACTATCGGGAGCAGGGGGGAATGACAGCCATTGGATCTGCCCATAGAAAATCCAATGGTTATCGCACGGCAGAGAAACGCACACGTTAACGGGCGGGAGAAATGGTACGATGGCGGGAAGTGGTTTTCCCGCACCACTTTTGACTGCATGCGATTTACGTACAGGCGAGCACGATTCAATGAAAATGCTCAGCATGTCTGATGCGATAGGTGGGAAACCACTTTTCCTGGGGTTTATCGAACGTGTAGGTTGACAGAGCAGGGTTTGCGTACAACGTTGATTTGACTGGCGGGGTCATCAGACGGTGGAGAAATAAAGCATGATTTCATCATTGACATGACAGGTGATATGACATGTTAGGGGCGGGCCCGTGTTATGAATTATTTTATATGTGCGGGGTTCTAAGGGTTAAAACATAATGTCGGGGTAAACAAATAACGATTTTTTCTATGGGGTTTAAACGGATATTGTAAGGGGACTAATGAGTAATGAAGGAGAATAGGGGAATGAAGGGGAAGAAGAAACCCATTGCTACAAAACCTCTTGAACATTTGACCAGCACTGCCAAACCTGCTTTTTTCCCATTTAGATGCTGCAAAATGTAGCACAGCTAACAATACCTTGCAAATCAACAAAGAAAACATTTCTATGCAATAGAATAATGAATATGGTGAACAATTTACTAAGGGTAAGAGAATAATTGGTAACCTGAAAAGAAATGCTCTAACAGAGGAGCTCCTGAGGACAAAGGTGACGTAATGACCTCTGCAAACTCAACAGCTGAGTCTCAGACATGAGGGAGCTATGAAGGAACTAGAAAAACTTCGCCAAATGTCCTTGGGCGGAATAGTATACCTACGAAACCCTACAGCCAAGGAGTTTGAGCAGAAGAGTTCTGTCGAGTAGTGAGGAAAGTGCCAAACCATGTCGCGAAGGAAATGTCAAGAGGATAAGATTGCACTCTACTTCGTTCAATGTCCATGCTACCCAATGGACCGTGGATGAGGTGACCATCCCAAGACACCACTCAACAACTGGAAGGCACACGGAACAATGCAGAAGATACGAATCGCCAACATTAGGGAGGGCCAAGTTAAATTCATTAGGAGTTAAGTATGTAGTAAGGTGGATAGCTGTAATATGTCAGAACTCCAAACCATATTTAAATGAATAGTAAGGCGTATCATGGGTATGCGTACTGCCTTAGAAACATTAAGTTTAGCCTTAGAGTAAAAATGCCTGATTTGTTCGTAAATTTTTGTTAAAGTCATATGTGAAATGGAAAGAGTTTCCTTTTATTTTTTGTACATTATTGTTTATAAATAATGATATTTCTGGTGATGTGAAAAGTGGTAACAGAGCGCTCAGTTTACAAAACTGAGACCTATGGAACGAGTGAATAATAACGTTTGTGATATGCACAGAGAGAGAAGAAGGAAAAGAAAACAACATGAGGAGGACTTGACTTACACCACACAGACATGTGACAGGAATAGGACCAACTTCTTTTCTAGAAGACAATCCCGAGGTATGGGTACAATTGAGAGAAGAACATCGCAATGCCAACCTTGACATTTTTGAAACTATGCATGAACTAAAGGATGAAATGGCCAAGCTGCGAGAAGAAAACGAAAGACTGATGCAAGAACAACTGAAAATTATGAAGATATTGCTCGACCAACAAAAGCAGCGACAACTGATTCCGAGTCCCGAACATGGAAACATGACTAGAGAGCAAGGCGAGTTTCGAAAGATCAAACTTACCCTCTTCGATGGTGAACAGGAGGAAGCTACGAAAGCCTGGATTATCAACATGAATAAGTATTTCCAGTTGTATGAATATGATCATAATTTGAAGGCTTGCATATCCATCTATCAGTTGCAAGGAAAAGCCACCTTGTGGTGGGAAGAAGTGAAAACGGTACGTGGAGTTAACGGGCATAACGTAACTTGGGAGAAGTTTCAAAGGTATTTTAAGGAAAAATACTTAACTAAAAGATTTTATGATGAACAGAAGAAAGAGGTTCATGACCTTCAGCTGGGTCAGTTGTCTATAGATGAAATCATAACGAAATTCACATGTTTGTTGCGATATGTTCCCTACATACAGGAACAGAAAGCAAAGGTGTAGAGATATATTAGCAGTTTGTTGTTATTCATGAAGGAACATCTCGAATTCGACAATCCAAAGACCATGGATGAAGTTATATGAAAGGCTCCTATATGCTATCAGCAAAACATACCCAAGAGTGATGGAGGAAAGAGATGGCTTGATAAAAAGGGAGTTATGTTTGCCTCTAGTAGCAAGGGAAATAAATCTGCTATCAACAAAGGACCCCAAAAATGAAAACCAATTAGAAATATGAAAAGAAATCAACCTAGATTCAAGTTTCCAAGTGAGACCAAGACAAACGAACAATCTCGAAGAACTGAAGTACAAACAGCAACCAAACCCCCATTACAATACTGGGGATGTGGAGGATCACATTATGTTAAAATCTACCCATACCATAAGGGAACATATCAAGTAGCATAGGTTCAAGAAGCATCAACTGTGGGAGAAGTAGCGAGGAGTATTCCTAAAATTAATGTTGCCCTCGAAGACCATTAGGTGGAATACCAACCAACAATGGTGGAATTTGAAGGTAATATCTTCGACCAAAATATATCACTTTTGATTGATCTAGGAGCTATTTTGAGTTATATAAGTCCAAAAGTAGTTGATCAATGTCAATTACAATTTGTTAAATTTAAAAGCCCTTAACTAGTACAACTCACCACAGGGGCAAAGAGAAGGGTGTTGGATAAAGTCAGCAATTGCCCTCTGAAACTAGTAGATCAGCCTATTATGGAAAATCTAAATGTCTTACCGTTAGGATCCTATGATGTCCTAATAGGCATGGACTAGCTGGAGAAGCGGTGGTCCCTCATTAATTGTAAGGACAAAACTATTAATTACATGGATGAAGAGGGTATGAGACAAGAAATTGAGGGTATTCGAAGGCCACTGAAAATAATACCAGTAACAACCTCTCAATTATTGAAATGTATTTGGAAAGGATGTCAGATTTATGCCATACAAGTGATTCGAATTGGATCCTAAAACACTCTCTAAGTTTTCATCACTGTTTCAACTTATGCTAAAAGATTCAAGTCTTAGAAAAATCAAAGATATCAGAAGGAATCCTTGTAAACAATTGCAGTTGTGGCCAGATCAGAGCAACAAGGACCCTCGGTTGAGCACGCAGACCATTGGCCCATGGTAACGTGCACTGGCGCAAACTGGCAAAACCGGAGGCCAAATCAAGAAACAGGGTGGTTTCTGATACACGATTAGCGCGCGTTAATCGCATATCGCAGGGCGTCCCCCTCAGTGAAGGAAAGCCTCGAATCGGCCGGACCCAAAATCGCTATAAAATTTGGAAAAGTAACGCATTCGGTTCCGTAGCGCGGGATTCCACAAACTAGCTGGATATCGGAAGGCCTCGAGGCGGTAAGCAGTTTTGACTGAGTCCCGCCTGATGCCACACATTGAGCGACACACGTTCGATGGATGAAAGAGAAAACTGCCTGCATAAGACGAGTAAACATCATGCGACTTGTCTGCCCAATATAAAGGACGACTGTAGGATCTTGGGGGCCCAGATCAATGGCGGAAATGCGTCCCGATGACTCACCAGATTTGACAGGTCAAAAAGCAAGATGACAGGGGATTTGAAGTCCGACATGGATGATGAGTTGGAAAACGACTCATGATTCACAGGCAATCTTGAAGCAAATGGAATTAACAGCCATTCAAAAATGATTCAAGGAATCTGACACCCAGTTCGTTGGGAAACAGGTGGCCACCTCCCTGCGAGGCGTTACCTAGTGATGATGACGTAGAGCAGAGGAATTCGAACGGATAGAGGTAAGGAAACCAGAAGGCCGGGAAGCGGAAATGAACAGTCAAAAGAACAGACTAGCTTTAAAGCCATGAACTGACAGAAGCAGAAGAACAACACCGAGAGGCAGACAAGAGTTAGCTAGACACAGGAAGCTAATAGCAGAGAACAGAGAGTAGAAGTCGAGCGGCCCTGAAGGTAGCATCGAGCCAGACAGA